>JAANYP010005086.1:610964-943395 GCA_020465985.1 Centrapalus pauciflorus
CCAGCATACAGACCTTTTTCTACACATACCTTGACTACATTTTCAAATTTACTCGCTTCAGCATCCATATGTGCGTCACTGGAAATCTTACAGTTATACAAGATCTGCAAGTCTTCTTTAGATAAGTTCACCAGGTGAAGCGGGTCATAGACTCTAAGAATAACCTTTTCTTCTAAGTCTTCCATAACCGCTTCCCCAGTTTCTGTGTCAGCATACCACCACTTCAGATTCTTCAGAATGTTTTGTGGCATTGGCTTGAGAGGTACCTTCCTAAGACACCTGGCTGGCTTATAATGAATCCTCATCCAAGGTCTACCAGTTAGAGGGTCGATACGTGATGGATCCTCAACTCTTTTCCCCACTCTTGGACTCAGGCGCTCAAATTTCCTCGATCTTCCCTCCTTTCTTATTATTCTTGCGATAACGTCCGCATAGGGATCATTGCCAATATTGATCAGATCTTTCCATGCTAAATCTGCAATTTCAATCTTTGGCAAGGAGTTGAACGCCTTTAAGGTTCGCCTCATGTACTGAAGTCCGTCTTTTCTCTTTATTATGAATAGCTGCAGTTCTCTGTCAAAGAACCAGCTTAAAATTCGCTCAGACAACTTCCCCGTACCTGGCACTCTCATTGTCCTTTTAATTGCAGCTTCCTTCTCTTCAGCCCTGAACCATAGCTTTCGTTTTTCTTCATTGGTTAGCTCTCTTGCAGGTTCCTCTGTCGATGGCTGAGGATTTAAAGCAACATTCACTATATCTGCATCGACAATGTTATGTCCATCAATCATATAAGTATCTGTGATAGGATTCTACTGCACAATTATCTCGTCAGCTTCATCATCCTCATCAGCAAGAACTTCATCATCTGATCGCCAGTCGACTATCTCCTCTGGCGCAATCTCCCCTTCTTCAAGCTCTTCATCTTCGTTATCAAAGCCTACATCCAGTGGATCATCATCAAGATCCATGAGCGCGTCAATCATCTCACTGATTTCAAAGTCTGTAGGCTCCTTAGACGAACTAGCTTCACCCCTGTGTCCTTCGCCTTGACTAGGCTCCCCCTGAATTTGAGTAACTTGAGCTGCAGGAAAATCTACAGACTCAATCTCTTTATTTGCACTGGGATCATTGCCTTCATCATCATCATCTTCTCGCTGAACTTCCTGATCTTTACAACTTGTCTCCCCCTGAGTTTGTAGATTTTTCATAAGCTGCTCTAGGAGGGACCGCATTGCTCGGATCTCAGACGATTGGTCAGTGACAAAAGACTTGTAAGTGATCATAGAACTGCCTCACATATGAGATTACAATCGGAATGTTCTGAAACAAAGCGTAGCTTATTCTGGATTCAGCTAAGAAGTCCAACACTTCACGATAACCCTGCGCCTCAGGGATATGATTATCTGGATTAAGAACCATATTGTGCTTAGGAACAAAAGCACGAAGCGCCATATCTGCACAATACATAAAATTTGTTAGATTTTTATTAAAAATCAATAAACTTGTTTAAATTCAAATTTGTTTTATCTTGTATTTGATTAAATACAAAATCTAACACAATTAAATTTTCACAAGGTTAATAAAATTTAAATTCAACAAAATAAATGAAGTACAGAATCGAGAGAAACAGATTCGAAGTGCCCATATTCGAATGTGATGGACAGATTCGAAAACACCCTATTCGAGTCTGATGGACAGATTCGAATATCTGGTCATCTCGAATCTATTGATAGATTCGAGAAAGCCATGATCAGATTCGAACCTATTATCAGATTCGAAAGGCCGTCGGACCTTATTTCAACAAAAACCAACAATTTTAACCATTTTGAACGTAGCAAATCACATACATTAGTTCAACTAGGTTCTAATTATAGATTTATGCTTTTAATTTGATCTTTTATTAGTCCAAACTTGGTAATTTTGCACAAACCCAATTTTGACCAATAGAACATCAAAATGTGATGTTTAAGTCCAAATTTGTGTATTAAACCACCAAAATCTTGTACAATCCTGTTGATTATACCTAGATATGAGATTAGAATCGAACACAAAGACTTCAAACTCGACGAAATGTCATTTAGTAGAGATTCGATAGACTCGAGAATAGATTCGAGATCGCCAAAGACAGATTCGAGAAATCAGATTCGAGGGTAGTAAGAAATAAATGCCATTACTGTGGACCTATTTATACTACCTACCTTCGAGTCTATGCAATTTCGAATCTACTGACAGATTCGAAGTATCTCACATTCGAGTCTGTCTTAGATTCGAAATTTCCAACACTTAGAAAAATTTCGGAAATTTTGAAATATTTTCAACTTTTACCAACTATTTTCTACTGTGTAGTGTAACCAGATAAACTATGCTAAATCTTTTACCCTAAGCTCAGATATTTCACGCATTGTATATTTTATCTAACTTTGAATGCACCCTCAATAATTTTTGACCTCTTACCTAAGTAAAAATTAAACTAAACTAAAATAAAATAAAATAAGCTAAGGTAAAAATAAAATAAAATAAAATAAAATTTTGACTAAAAAATTTAATCTAGACTTAAGTTATAAAAAAAAATTTACAGGCTACGCTAAATACCAAACAACATATTTTTGATGAGTATAGTCTAAGAAAGGTTCAATCAGATAGCGATGTCCGATACTTACTTTCAGTACTTAAACTTTCACACTTAGGAATTTTTGATTCCTTTGATTGTTTGTTGTGACATACCCATTTAGCCGATTGTTGGTATTTTACCCTGTTAAACACTCTACATTTCGGAATATCCCTTGGCCTTTTTATTTATCAGAAAATTATCTTACGTGACTCAGACATAGACATACTTTTATGATCAAGGCACACAGACAAAATTCTAACTTGTTGGTATTTGCAAACTTTCTTTAAAAGACAAACATCGGACACAGGTCTGTATTCTCATACAACAAAGTGTCTTAGTTCGACTTAAGGTTTAACTTTAAAGTTAGCAGATAGCGGTGACAGGTCTGTACTGACGTACAACAAAGCGACATGTCTGCTAACCCGAATCTAAACAGAGACAACAGGTCTGTACTTACGTACAACAGAGTTGCATGTTTTCGACTCTCTGTTTTTCATGATATTTCTATTCTTTCCATTTTCAGACGTATTTGATGTTGCTATACATCCCCAGAAAGTTTGCATACCTCATTTAGACTCAATGTTTGTATGTCTTGTACATAAAAATTAAGACCGATTGGTCATACATCTAAGCTAGTGACACGTTTGACTTTTTCTAGAATATTTTATTAGCCTTTAGATACCCTATATGTATTATGCCTACCAACACATCAAACTAAATAAAGTATAACACTTAGGATTTAGTTGCATTATGTGTGAAAGCCTAAACACTTAGAATCTGTAACGACGGTGCTAATTTTCGTCACTTTGAACCTATGTATCTAAGACTTAACTCCTTTTCTGATATTCTCTTTTTTTTGTATTTTTGTAATTTTCTCTTTTTTTTTCTTTTGTTTTTTCATAGCAAAACGCATTAAACTAAGCTAATCTACTAACTTACTAAAAATAGAAACTTACTAAAAATAGAAACTTTCCTAAATTAGAAACTTTCCTAAATTAGCAGACTACACTAAAAAGAAAGAAATATAACAACTATAAAAGGAAATAAAATACTACTAAGGTCAATTTACTCTGGGTTGCGCATTCCATTAAGTTGAATTAAATACTCAAAACGTGACTTATCAAACGCTTTGGTAAATAAATCAGCATTATTATCTTCAGTTGCCACTTTTACCAGTTTTATCAAGTTCTTTTCAGCACAATCACGAATAAAATGATGCCTTATGTCTATGTGCTTTGTTTTACTGTGTTTAACTGGATTATTTGTTATCGCAATTGTAGATTGATTGTCTATCCTAATTGGAGTTTGAGTATAAGCCAAACCGTAATCCCGCAATTGTTGTTGTATCCACAGAACCTGTGAACAGCAACTACCAGCAGCAACATACTCGGCCTCGCACGTTGACACGGCTACCGATGTTTGTTTCTTGCATTGCCAGGACACCAATCTCCCTCCGAGGAACTGACAACCTCCAGTCGTTGATTTGCGCGTCAAGCTGCATCCTCCGTAGTCAGAATCTGTGAACGCCTCCAACTCTAGATCTCCCTCCGCGTGATACCAAAGTCCCAGCTTCGGTTTCGACTTGAGGTATCGTAGAATCCGCTTCACAGCTTTCATATGCATCTCCTTCGGATTCGCTTGAAACCTAGCACAAATACATACAGCAAACATTATGTCAGGTCTTGAAGCAGTTAAATACATAAGTGACCCAATCATGGCCCGATATAAAGTCGGATCCACATCGGAATCACTTTCAGTACCCGGCCCGAGATTGTGATTCACTTGAATCGGCGTGCTGAAATGGGCAGTCAACTTAGTTCCTTCCATCCCAAACCGTTCTAATATGTCATAGACATACTTAGTTTGATGGATAAACATCCCTTCCTTCTTTTGGTCAACTTGTAACCCTAAAAAGAAATTCAACTCCCCCATAGCACTCATCTCGAACTTAGACTTCATTACCTTCTCGAAATCTTTGCACATCTGTTCGTCTGATGATCCAAAAATGATATCATCGACGTACACTTGTACCAAGATAAAGTGATCACCCTTTCTCTTCACAAAAAGAGTACTATCTATCCTACCCCTCTCAAAGCCATTTTCTAAAAGATGGTTGGATAGAGTCTCATACCATGCCCTAGGTGCCTGATGTAATCCATAAAGAGCCTTATCTAATCGATATACTCTATCAGGATATTTAGGATCTGTAAACCCGGGCGGTTGTTCTACATATACTAACTCCTTCACTTTCCCATACAGGAAAGCACTCTTAACGTCCAGTTGATATACTTTAAATCCTTTGAAGGAGGCAAAAGCTAAAAACAACCTAATTGCTTCTAACCTTGCTACAGGTGCAAACACTTCGTTGTAATCGATTCCCTCCTCTTGGTTGAAACCCTTTACAACTAATCTCGCTTTGTTGCGCGTGACTATACCCCGATCGTCTCTCTTGCACTTAAAAACCCATTTGGTTCCAATTGCAATCTCCCCTCGAGGTAACGGAACTAACTCCCACACTTCTAGTTTCCTAAATTGTGAAAGTTCTTCCTGCATCGCTTCAACCCAGGAGTTGTCCTTAAGTGCCATTTGCACATTTTTGGGCTCTACTTGCGATATGAAACACGAATATAGACATGTATGATATGCCTCGGAGTCGTTTATCATCGACAACAACACAGTGTTGTTATTTACACTACTCCGAGTCCTCACACCCTCGCTAGGATTTCCTATGATGCTATCTATAGGATGGTTCTTGTTAATCCTAGAGGTCTCTATTTCGTCTACCCTTAGATTATCTCCTAAGTTGGATCCTATTTCACCTAAAGGGGGAACAGGCTCAGCTCCCACATTCTCTTCCTCACGGACGTTTTCCTCAGAGGCAGAACTTGATGCTTGAGTCTGATTCTCAGTGTTAGGTTCTTCTGGATTAGCAACTTCTGGAGACCCATCTACAGTCGCAGTAGGCTCGGACGTAGATTCGAACGTGGTCCTCGGAAAAATATGGCCATCGTCATTTAGGTGCAACGTCGCCATGTCTTTATCGATTGTACCTGCAGTATCATCCAAAGGAATGTTAAATGACTCAAATAACTTATCATAGTCAAATATCCATTCCGGACCAGTTTGGGGTTCATGTGTATAACTTGTGACTTCAATATTATACACAATCTCAACAGTACCACTCTTTTTGTTAAAAACCCGTTTGTTTGGTGAGTTTGGCACATAACCTAGGAAGTATCCTTCGTCAGCCTTTTCACCAAACTTCGGTTGATGTTTTGTTCTTAAAAGTGTGCATGGTACTCCAAACGGTTCGAATCCAGTTAAGTTAGGTGGCCGTTTATTCAAAATTTCATAGCATGTTTTGTTCAATGATTTGACTTTAAGGACTCTATTTAAAATATGGCACGCGGTATTCACTGCCTCCCCCCAAAACATGGTAGGAAGCTGTGAATCCGAAAGCATAGTCCTTGCAGCCTCAATCAATGTTCTGTTTTTACGTTCGGCCACCCCATTCTGTTGTGGTTCATATGGTGCACTGAATTGATGCACGATGCCCTTTGATAGGCAATATACACCAATTACAGAGTTTTTAAATTCTGTCCCATTATCACTACGAATACTTTTAACCCTAGTTCCGTAGGAATTCTCCACTTTGTCTAAGAACCCGATGAGCTTCGCAGCCGTCTCGTCCTTTGTACCTAAAAAGAAAACCCAAGAAAAACGTGAGTAATCGTCGGTGATAACTAAGCAAAACCAACTACCTCCTATACTCCTTTTGTTGATAGGGCCGAAAAGGTCCATATGTAACAAATCGAATGTCGAGGCTATGGAATTCTGCTTCTTGGACTTGTGTGTCTTCTTGTGTTGTTTGCCCTTCATGCACGGTAGACACTTGTCTTCAAATTGAAAACTCTTCAGAGGCACACCTTGCACCAAACCATTTTTCGTTATGTAGTTCATTTTCCTTAGGTGCAAGTGAGCCATGCGTCTGTGCCACAAAACCGATTCCGTCTCTGAAGCTTTTGATAGTAAGCAGATCGGACCCATCGAATTATCTGGCTTGTTCATGTCGAGCATGTACAAGTCATTCTTCCTTGGAGCCCGCATCAATATCCAATCTTCAGGTATCTTGAATCCCGGCTTTAGCACTAACTCCTCTGTGTCAGTAAATAACACCGAGTTCTTCTTATCACAGATTTGCGATACACTAATGAGATTATGAACCAGTTTATCAACGTGATAAACTTGATCCAATGTAATCGTTCCATTAGTGACTTCTCCAGTTCCAGTGATATTTCCTCCTTTGTTGCCAGCGAATGATACAAATCCCCTATTACCCCCCTTGAAGTCTGTGAGAAGACTTCTTTCCCCCGTCATATGCCTGGAGCAACCACTGTCGACGAACCACTTGTTGTTTGGACCGGTAGTTATCTCCTGCACATGAAAGAAAATTAGGTTAGTTATCACGGGGAACCCAAGCCATGACTGACTTGGTAATACCATTCTCGTCCACATACTTGAACTCTTTCAAGTACCCATCTCGCCTTTCAGGTGACTTGGGCCTGAACTGAATTCTGTTGTGGTGCCGAGTGATTTAGATTCACTCTTTGCCTTTGAGTAGGCATTTGTTGTGGTGCTCTAGAATAAGTCTTATTATAATGCATTTCAGTCTGTGATCCCTGAGCTTTTACCGGAACATATTGTCTAACAGGAGTATGTGACCTAACGGGAGTGTGTGACCTGCTAGGTGTGGTGCTCCTATAGACTTGTTGAGGTGCTGACCTAGATTGATTAAAGACACGATTTGGTGAATTTGTCCTAACCACTTCTTTTGGTCCAACCTTAACCGGTGTTTGTTTCACAACAGGTTTTGGTGCGGCCTGCACAGTTTTCTCGGTACTTTGAGAACTACTCGTGCTCGCCACACTCGGTGAGGGCTTAACAGGTGTTGGATTCACTGTCTTAGGTGTAACATCAGCTTTCCTATTTGGACAGTGAGAAGCAACATGCCCTTTCTCGTGACATCTAAAGCAAGACATCTTATCCATGGACTTTTTGGTTGGTCCCTTAGATCTAGGTGTCTCACTGGTGTCTACTTCCTTTGGTACATCTATTGTGTCTGACTCTTCGACCTGGTCAGCCCATGAAATCTTCTGTTTTCCTGCAGGTGTTTCACTGGAGGAAGACACAAATTTCACTTTCTTGACCTTGACGGTTGAGTCAGTCACCTTAGGTGTATTTTCAACTTTAGGCTCAGGTGTAGGTTCAGGTAGGTCCTCTAAAACTACTGACTTGTCAGTTTTCTCCTGAGGCTGAGGCACATAGTTATCATTGAAAGGTGGAGGAATTTCGTGAAAACCTAGACCTACAGGCTTCTTAGACTGTCTTTGGGCATCTAAGACTTTCCCTAGGTTTAGGCTCGAATTCCTAAACTTTTCCAGCTTGCTATTTGCCTCTGCTACCTTAACCTTGGTCTCGGCTAGCTCTATGTCCTTGTCTTTCAGACTTTTGGTCAAGGCCTCTACGTGCTCATACATAAGTTCTATCCTAACACACTGCTCACTCAGTTTGTCTTTTAGAACGATTACATCTTGAGCATCAGCCTTAAGCTTTTCTTTTAAATCTTGTTTTATATCATTTAGGCTAGCATTTTCTATTTTCAAGTTTTCATTTTGAGCAGCTATGGTCTTATGTGAGTCTAAGACTAGATTTAACCTATCGTTAGAACTAACACATAAAGCACATAAATCACGAAATAGAGAATTAGAAAGACTAACCTTAGAGTTATCAGATTCCACGTTGGCCATCTGAGCAGCAAACTCCAGCACGGTCTGATCATTCGCTTTCTCTACCCACATCGGACTGCTGTCCCTTGTGGTCTGCTCATCCTCATCACAACCATTCTCTGTAACTTCAGCCATAAAAGCTCTAGCATTGGACTCCGGATGTGAACTCCAGTCATATGAACCATCTAGCTGTCTGTCAGAAGTGACATTTGAAATTAGACCCGCTAGATTGGCCTGACCGGATGAAGAACTCGGAAGATATCTCTGTTGGGACTGACTTTGGTACTGTCCTTGTTGCTGACTCTGCCCCTGGTATGACTCTACCTTCGGTCTTTGACACTCCCTCGCGAAATGTCCCAATCCCTGACAGTTGTAGCACTTGACCTTGGACTTATCAAATCCTATCCCCTTGTTATTCATCTGGAGATTCCTCCCAGTTCTCTTTATGAATCTCTTAACCCGTTGGGTTACCATGGCCAGTTGCCATTTAAGATCCATCTCCTCTAAGTCATCAGGGTCGACCTGATCGTAATCTTCATCCCAAAGAGCCGGATCATTAATCTTCCCTTGAACGCAATTTCCATATGCGGCTACAAACGAAGCAAGCAGATTCAGATGTTCTTCCGCCGACTTTGCGCTCATTGGCATCTTTGAATAGTTCTGACTTGTAGATGCCTGATTGACTTGAGGTTGCGGTTCTTCCGATCTTCCTAACCCTAAGAACGCGCGATTTAGTGAGTCTTCGGACTCTGATGGCGATGACGTTTCTCCTGTGAAAAACGCTGTAGCACTCTTCTGATCAGCTGTCACTGATGATTTTGATGTCTTTCCAAAATACATAGCCGGATTTTGGACTTGCTCATAATCAGTCTCAGCCTTTATCATTTCGAAGTGATATGCCCTCAACGTTCCCACGATGTCATCCAGTGATTGAGCATAGTACTTATCTTCATTCAGCTTAATCATAGCCACATACATAGCCCATTTGGCTGGCAGGGCATCAAGAAGCTTATTGTTCTTGTCACTGTCCGAGTACTCAATGCCATGACTTTCAAGCTCTGTTATCAGATGATAAAATCGTGTGATAATATCATCCAACTGTTCATCCTTAAGAGCCTTGAAAATTGCAAACTGTTGGGTCAACAGCTCTGTACGCTTTCTACGTACCCGTGGATTACCCTCACACCGTTTCTGAAGAGACTCCCAAAGCTCTTTCGACGTCCTCTGAGTCCGAAATGTGTGCAAGATATCTTGAGGTAACGCCATTCGGATAATAGAGAAAGCTTTGTTTTCGGCTTCAAATAGTTTCTTGTCATCTTCTTTCATCATTTGATATGACAGAACCTTTTGACGGCCTTCTACCTCAGATACTGGTGGAATGTACCCTTCATCAATGCACACCCACATGCGCATGTCGTTGAATCGTACAAAATCCGTGAATCTATCCTTCCACCAGTAGTAATCCTCAACTTTCATCAGCTTAGGTGGTGCATTGGCCTTCCCAACTTCGTGATCCATTTCAAGGAATTTCTGAAGGTTCGACATCTTTTCTGAAAGAATTTGAATTTGAACTTAATTAATTTAATTAGAAACTGATTTAAATTAACTTATTCGAATCTAGATAGATTCGAAACTAATTAATGTTTAATCTTTTGAAAGTAAATTCGATTAAGTCTTAAAGTTCAAGCAGATTCGAAATAATGTCAGATTCGAACAATCCCACAGATTCGAAGATAGGTCAGATTCGAAGGACCCGATAGAGTCGAAGACCCTTAGAATCGAAGGCACAAACAGAATCGAAGATCAGCAGATTCGAATCTCAGACTCGAAACAGTAATAAACTCGAAACAAACTCGAAAGAATATAGACTCGAGATCCAATTCGAATGTATTAACAGATTCGACACACCACAGACTCGAAACTGACTGAAATTGACTCGATAGGAGCGTATTTTGGTTAGACTCGAAAATAAAGAAAAAACCCTAATTACTCCTATAGATTCGAGCGCCGCAAACTCGAAAAACGGCTAACACTTTGATTTTTTGACGTTTTACGGATTAAATCACTATTTTTCAAATGAAAAATAATGATTTCGACCAAAAACGTGAAAAACCACAAAGTGTTTCCCGAATAGGAATTTGCTCAGCCCAAAAACACGTTTTTGAGAGAAAAACCGTCCAACTAGCGTCAAGAAACCTAGAATGTTTCTGATGAACACGAAGAACACCACGAACACTCCGTAGGCTCTGATACCACTTGTAAGGTCTACCACTGACAGATCTATCTAGACGCGGACCCGTTAACGAGTGCGGAATCCTCGTTGACGGTCAGACGGACAACTCTCAACCAACGGAAACACGGAGACTATTAGACGCTGAACGAACGACACACGAACGATCCTACGTACTAATTCTCTCCGAAATGGGACTCACCTAGCTGATAAACTCGAGATCGCCTATCGCTTAATTCCTCACGAATTCTGCCAAAGGTCTGCTAATCATTCGAGTCTATCCCTAATTATAGACCCTGATTCGAGTCTGTTGTGGGCCAACCTCGAATCTGGCCTAAGGCCTCATTCGAATCTGTCCATCTGACAGATTCGAATCTAACCTATTCGAATCTAAGGATACATTCGAATCTATCACAGATTCGAATGTCTTCCTTTACATATTCGAATCTAACCAATACACTTAAACACTTAAGTGATGAAACTTAAAATATTACCTTATGATTGATTTTATCTTTGAGTTTTATGTTTGAACTTCTTGTAAAAGCGTTACATCAAGTTCAAACATACAAACACTGATAAACATCAATCATATATAATATATATACCAAACATATGCAAAATCACAATGTAAGACACCTTAGACTGCTATCGTCACACGGGATGTACCAACACTCAATAATTTTCAATTATTTTCAGGAATCCCGATGCTTTAAACAGAAAATCACAAGTTTTTGCAATTTCTGATAAAATGTTACAAGTTTTTCTACATTTTGAAGGTTGTGCTTTGTGTACTTGATAAACCTAACATGAACTTTATTTTTACAGGTATTCAAATGGCATCTCCTGTACAATCCCAAAATTCTAATTCCTATGATGCACAATCATCATCAAATCATACCCTCGTCTCTACTCCAGTCAGATCAACCTCTGTAGCCCGTTCTTCACAAACCCAAATTATTCCTGATAATCAACTTGTCAAACCAAAACATTGCCTTCCTTTTCGTGACAATAATCATCGTCTTGATACCAAAGTCATCAAAGTAAGCCATCCTATCATAGTGGACATTTTGAAAGGCCATCCACTAGGGTATCTATTACAATACAAACCGTCTATTCCTCAAGTATATTTACAACAATTTTGGCACACTGTCAAATTTGTTCCCGCGGACGGAAATCACCACTTCAAAGTGACGATTGACCAGTTCAAAACGAAAATCACCCTAGCAAGACTGCGTCATAACCTATTTCTTCCAAGACGTATAGATACTGTGAATTTCCCTGAGTTGGCAGATTTTGAAGACTTTGTTTCTGATGAAGAGCTGGTACATGACTTGATCTGCTTGGGATACTCAAAACCACTACCAAAGAGCTCCAAGTTTCACAGAAATGGATTGAATGGCGAATGGTATACGTTATTTGGGATCATCAATAGGTGTATGACATCTAAGCATACAGGGATTGACAGATGCAGCATTCACTGCTTGAGAATCTTTCATGGGATAGCATTCAATAAACATTATGACTTTGCTCAGTGCATATGGGAGGATCTAAAGGAGGTTGTGCTTGCAAAAACAACAAATAGAGCAAGGAAATTTGTGCCACTTCAGAGATTTATACAGATTCTTATTCGAGGGATCTTAAGGGCAAATGAAAATATTCCAAAGCGAGCCAACTCTCAGCGATGCCCAGACTATGTTATGATGAGTCTACATGAAGTGCCAGACTCTCCAAATGCAAACATCATGCCAATTCCTGAATATTTGCTGAAGTATGCAGATCAAGAAAGTGAAAATGTGAGATTGTACAGAATAGATCATGCTCCTATAGAGACCCAAGAACCGGGTTCTCTTAGCCCAGGAGCTTTAAGGATTGAGGAACCTCAGCAAGGGGCTGAAATTCAGGTTGCCCAGTCTGTGAGTGAGGGAGTAGGAAGTGTGAGGGGTGGTGAGGAAGAAGCAACAAAGTCAGATTCTGAGAGGACTTTATCTGATATTCAAGAAGAAGAGGGAGAAGGAGCTGATGATGATGATGATAATGATGATGATGGAGGTGATCATCATGAGGGAGGAGGTTTGATGATCGATATAGTACAAATAGCTGAACAGAGTGTGAGGGAGGTCCTAAGCCCAGAAATCCGGGACATAGCTACATCTGCTGTTAGCTCTCCTATGAGAGTTAGCATTGAACAAGTCAGTATCCCACTGACGACTGCACACCCTCCTATCCACTCAATCTCCTCTCAACAGGAGATTGTTTCATTTGATCACCGGGATGAAACACACGATCTATCCGAAAGTCAATTGGACTTGATGGATATTGAAACAAGTGCACAACTGCCCGTGTGTACGCTTTCATTTGAATCACAAAGTCTAGATCCTATACACTTTAGGACACTTGAGTCGACTTCATTCGTTGAAGTAAGTGTGGCTGAACTTAGTGTTCCCACCGGAACACCCTTAGTAACGGAAGCATTTGTTGCTCCGTCACTTGAAGAGGGTGGAAGTCCAGTCAGAGAAACGTCAATACCAACTCTGAGCACTGGCCACACAGAAGTTCTTTTTACAAGTTCGACTGTTGTGTCAACTGGAAGTCTAAGTGACCCAGTGGTGAGTTTATCCCCTTTTGTTACAGAGTCAACTTTGACAAGTGCACTGAATGCAGCTGTATCTGGTGTCAATTTGCATGTTACTAATCAGTTAGCGGAAGTAATGGCTCAGATGACGAATATTCAGAAATTTTTAAAGGGAAAAGATGTTGCAGAGGAGTCTGTCAAGCAATCTGAATCAAAGCAAGCCATAGAAGAGTTGAAAGAAGAGTTGAAGGATTTTGTTTTTGAGCAGTTTGATGAGATGCGAGAGCGTATGATCAGTCTAGAAAACACAGTGGTAACTGCGTTGGGGAATCTTTCAGAAAGAGTATCTGCAGTAGAAGAATCCTGCAAGGCTCAAGCTTCCTCATCAAAGAGGAAACATGATGAGCATGACGATGACTCCGATGATGCTCCTCATGAGGGGGAGAAGAGGAGAAAGCTTGATGAACCGACGCCTGGAGTATTAATGATAACGTATCCGGAAAAGGAGTCGGAAGCTCAGGAGAAAGAAGCTGGGGGCTCTAAAGAATCAGCTGGTGAACAGAGAGAGCTGGGATTGATTCTTTATGAAGATGTTCCAGTTCCTTTGAACACTCAGTCTGATATCTATCACTTTGTCGAATATATTGATTCAGATGAAGACAATCAAGAGAAAAATCAAGATTTGAGTATTCAAGGGACAGGAGAAGAGAGAGAAGAGTATATAGAAGTTTCTGAAGATGATGACATAATAACTTTGACGGATGTAGATTTTAGATCTGAAAGAATCGAAGAGGAGGAAGTGTTAGTCGAGGAAATTATGAAAGATGTTGAATCAACACCAACGGTTGAAAAGCCTGAGGTTGTTGTACAAGTTAAAGAAGAGTTTGGTGAATTTCATGTTGAGAGCAGTATGGCTCAAGAAACGGTTGTGTTGAATGAAGTTGAAGTTATGGATAGATTTTTTAACGAGTATGTGCTAGCTGACGAATCTGAGAAACAACACAGACTTAGATTTCAAGCACAACAAGTGGTCCAGAGGGAAATTCAAGATATGCTAACTTTGTTGAATCAGGATGAGATAAGCAAGAAGAAGAGGAAAAAGTTTGAACTTCCAGAGAACAGATCTGCTGAGTTTATCAGAAAAAGAAACAAGATGCCGTATATTGAAGATATTCTGGAGAAACGGATCTTTTGCAAAAAGCAAGCTCCCTGTTCATTCCACAAGTTGTTTAAAGTACTAGAGCCTAACATGCCCAATCTGGTTAACTATGCCAGCTTTCTGAGAAACAAGACTCAAGAGGTTGAGAAGGTGAAGAGTGACTTCAGGATAGTAGATCTGGTGATGATTGAAAAGGAAAGATTTGTTAAGATTTTTTATCCGAAGTTTACTGTAACCAGGTCTGATGGAAACACATACGTATTCACAGAAGCTGACATGTTCAACATACACTTGGTCGATATTGAAGATCTTTTTGACGAACTGTGCAGAAATAAAAGGAATGAACATTGTAGATTTGCGCTGAAGACATTGTTTCATTTTATGCATACCAAACTGGTATTAATGTCAGTGCAAGATCTACAGATTGGAGTTGAGAGAGGCATGAGGAAGATAAACATGACTGCGCCTCACAGAGATATTAAATTTGCTGGTGAACTTAAAGAGTTTCAAGTTATAATGGTGAAGCATCCAGCTGTCATGTACAAAGATAGAAGTAAAAGATTGAGAGCTATGAGAAGTGTTGAACTGAATAAGTTTTCTGATGGAACGTTGATTAAAGTAATGAATGGTCTGAAAGGCAAGCTGGCAGCAGATCAAAAGAGGAAGACTAAGAAAGGAGCTTTATCAGTTAACGATCGAAAACTCATGGTAGATTTTATTTCTAAAATTGAATGGAGGCTGTCAGATCGGAAAAGTATTAGAAGATTTGAACAGAAGCTGGGCTTGTCAACTTGAAGACTTTGTTACTTTCATCAAAGGGGGAGATTGTTGGAATATGTTTTAATTGATGAAATATCAAAGTCTAGGGACTTAATGTGTAATTTCCTTATAGTTTGTAATTTTGTATAAATAGTCATTTTGACTTTCTAGATTTAGAGAGATCTGTCAGAATTCATTTTTGTACGCATTAATTTTAGAAGAGCAGCACTGTACGAAGTCAGTTCATCATTTTGTAATCATCAAGTTCTTAAATCAAATCATTCGGTTAGTATTGATTACATTTATTGTTCTTATTAATTGCATTGTGTTGATTGAATTGGTAGAAACTACATTTCACACGTAATTTATAGTTTAAAAAATTTTATGCCTTTAAGAATGCATATATTAGTATGTCGTAGTGAGTACGCTTGATTTTTAATGATAGTCGATATTTTTTAAAAATAATAAGTTTACGTCCGTCGCAAATGTATCGCAAGTTGTTAAATTTTGTGAGGGATTTGGGACGGAATTTTGTTTCTTGTTATTATTTCCGGGTCAAAAAGCCTAAAATAGAGAGCAAGAATATCAATTATGTAATTAAATACATAAAACTTGATTTTGAATAAGTATTTGTCTTATACACGTGCCTATAGATATGTTCGTGTACATTTTTATTTGTTTTATATACGTTACAAAGTTTATGATTCGTTGTTAATGAAGAAAACACGTATCCGAGTTCTCGTAATTTAAACTTTAAAAATTTTTATTCCTTTAAGAATGCATATATTAGTGTGTCGTAGTGAGTACGCTTGATTTTTAATGATAGTCGATTATTTTCAAAAAATAACAAGTTTAGGTCCGTCGCAAATCTGACGCAAATTGTTAAATTTTGTGAGGGATTTGGGACGGAATTTTGTTTCTTTTCATTATTTTCGGGTCAAAAAGCCTAAAATAGCGAGTGAGAATATCAATTATGTAATTAAATACATAAAACTTGATTTTAAATAAGTATTTGTTTTATACACGTGCCTATAGATACGTTCGTGTACATTTTTATTTGTTTTATATACGTTACAAAGTTTATGATTCGTTGTTAATTAAGAAAACACGTATCCGAGTTCTCGTAATTTAAACTTTAAAAATCTTTATGCCTTTAAGAATGCATATATTAGTGTGTCGTAGTGAGTATGCGTGATTTTTAATGATAGCCGATTTTTTTTAAAAATAATAAGTTTAGGTCCGTTGCAAATCGATCGCAAATTGTTAAATTTTTTGAGGGATTTGCGACGGAATTTTTTTTTCTTTTCATTATTTATGGGTCCAAAAGCCTAAAATAGCGAGTAAGAATATCAATTATGTTATTAAATAAATAAAACTTGATTTTGAATAAGTATTTGTTTTTTACACGTGCATATAGATACGTTCGTGTACATTTGTATTTCTTTTATATACGTTACAAAGTTTATGATTCGTTGTTAATGAAGAAAACACGTATCCGAGTTCTCGTAATTTATAGTTTAAAAATTTTTATGCCTTTAAGAATGCATATATTAGTGTGTCGTAGTGAGTACGCTTGATTTTTAATGATACTCGATATTTTTTAAAAATAATAAGTTTAGGTCCATCGCAAATGTATCGCAAATTGTTAAATTTTGTGAGGGATTTGGGACGGAATTTTGTTTCTTGTTATTAT
The DNA here is from genome assembly GCA_020465985.1 of Centrapalus pauciflorus. Classification (NCBI taxonomy): domain Eukaryota; kingdom Viridiplantae; phylum Streptophyta; class Magnoliopsida; order Asterales; family Asteraceae; genus Centrapalus; species Centrapalus pauciflorus. The sequence continues at coordinate 627,775 of JAANYP010005086.1, forward strand.
TTTCGGGTCAAAAAGCCTAAAATTGCGAGTGAGAATATCAATTATGTAATTAAATACATAAAACTTGATTTTAAATAAGAATTTGTTTTATACACGTGCCTATAGATACGTTCGTGTACATTTTTATTTGTTTTATATACGTTACAAAGTTTATGTTCGTTGTTAATGAAGAAAACACGTATCCGAGTTCTCGTAATTTAAACTTTAAAAATCTTTATGCCTTTAAGAATGCATATATTAGTGTGTCGTAGTGAGTATGCGTGATTTTTAATGATAGCCGATTTTTTTTAAAAATAATAAGTTTAGGTCCGTTGCAAATCTATCGCAAATTGTTAAATTTTGTGAGGGATTTGCGACGGAATTTTTTTTCCTTTCATTATTTTTGGGTCCAAAAGCCTAAAATAGCAATTAAGAATATCAATTATGTAATTAAATACATAAAACTTGATTTTGAATAAGTATTTTTTTTATACACGTGCCTATAGATACGTTCGTGTACATTTGTATTTGTTTTATATACGTTACAAAGTTTATGATTCGTTGTTAATGAAGAAAACACGTATCCGAGTTCTCGTAATTTATAGTTTAAATTTTTTTATTCCTTTAAGAATGCATATATTAGTGTGTCGTAGTGAGTACGCTTGATTTTTAATGATAGTCGATTTTTTTCAAAAAATAACAAGTTTAGGTCCGTCGCAAATCTGATGCAAATTGTTAAATTTTGTGAGGGATTTGGGACGGAATTTTGTTTCTATTCATTATTTTCGGGTCAAAAAGCCTAAAATAGCGAGTGAGAATATCAATTATGTAATTAAATACATAAAACTTGATTTTAAATAAGTATTTGTTTTATACACGTGCCTATAGATACGTTCGTGTACATTTTTATTTGTTTTATATACGTTACAAAGTTTATGATTCGTTGTTAATGAAGAAAACACGTATCCGAGTTCTTGTAATTTAAACTTTAAAAATCTTTATGCCTTTAAGAATGCATATATTAGTGTGTCGTAGTGAGTATGCGTGATTTTTAATGATAGCCGATTTTTTTTAAAAATAATAAGTTTAGGTCCGTTGCAAATCGATCGCAAATTGTTAAATTTTGTGAGGGATTTGCGACGGAATTTTTTTTTCTTTTCATTATTTATGGGTCCAAAAGCCTAAAATAGCGAGTAAGAATATCAATTATGTAATTAAATACATAAAACTTGATTTTGAATAAGTATTTGTTTTTTACACGTGCATATAGATACGTTCGTGTATATTTGTATTTTTTTATATACGTTACAAAGTTTATGATTCGTTGTTAATGAAGAAAACACGTATCCTAGTTCTCGTAATTTATAGTTTAAAAAATTTTATGCCTTTAAGAATGCATATATTAGTATGTCGTAGTGAGTACGCTTGATTTTTAATGATCGTCGATATTTTTTAAAAATAATAAGTTTAGGTCCGTCGCAAATGTATCGCAAATTGTTAAATTTTGTGAGGGATTTGGGACGGAATTTTGTTTCTTGTTATTATTTTCGGGTCAAAAAGCCTAAAATAGAGAGCAAGAATATCAATTATGTAATTAAATACATAAAACTTGATTTTGAATAAGTATTTGTCTTATACACGTGCCTATAGATATGTTCGTGTACATTTTTATTTGTTTTATATACGTTACAAAGTTTATGATTCGTTGTTAATGAAGAAAACACGTATCCGAGTTCTCGTAATTTAAACTTTAAAAATTTTTAATCCTTTAAGAATGCATATATTAGTGTGTCGTAGTGAGTACGCTTGATTTTTAATGATAGTCGATTTTTTTCAAAAAATAACAAGTTTAGGTCCGTCGCAAATCTGACGCAAATTGTTAAATTTTGTGAGGGATTTGGGATGGAATTTTGTTTCTTTTCATTATTTTCGGGTCAAAAAGCCTAAAATAGCGAGTGAGAATATCAATTATGTAATTAAATACATAAAACTTGATTTTAAATAAGTATTTGTTTTATACACGTGCCTATAGATACGTTCGTGTACATTTTTATTTGTTTTATATACGTTACAAAGTTTATGATTCGTTGTTAATTAAGAAAACACGTATCCGAGTTCTCGTAATTTAAACTTTAAAAATCTTTATGCCTTTAAGAATGCATATATTAGTGTGTCGTAGTGAGTATGCGTGATTTTTAATGATAGCCGATTTTTTTTAAAAATAATAAGTTTAGGTCCGTTGCAAATCGATCGCAAATTGTTAAATTTTTTGAGGGATTTGCGACGGAATTTTTTTTTCTTTTCATTATTTATGGGTCCAAAAGCCTAAAATAGCGAGTAAGAATATCAATTATGTTATTAAATAAATAAAACTTGATTTTGAATAAGTATTTGTTTTTTACACGTGCATATAGATACGTTCGTGTATATTTGTATTTTTTTATATACGTTACAAAGTTTATGATTCGTTGTTAATGAAGAAAACACGTATCCTAGTTCTCGTAATTTATAGTTTAAAAAATTTTATGCCTTTAAGAATGCATATATTAGTATGTCGTAGTGAGTACGCTTGATTTTTAATGATCGTCGATATTTTTTAAAAATAATAAGTTTAGGTCCGTCGCAAATGTATCGCAAATTGTTAAATTTTGTGAGGGATTTGGGACGGAATTTTGTTTCTTGTTATTATTTTCGGGTCAAAAAGCCTAAAATAGAGAGCAAGAATATCAATTATGTAATTAAATACATAAAACTTGATTTTGAATAAGTATTTGTCTTATACACGTGCCTATAGATATGTTCGTGTACATTTTTATTTGTTTTATATACGTTACAAAGTTTATGATTCGTTGTTAATGAAGAAAACACGTATCCGAGTTCTCGTAATTTAAACTTTAAAAATTTTTAATCCTTTAAGAATGCATATATTAGTGTGTCGTAGTGAGTACGCTTGATTTTTAATGATAGTCGATTTTTTTCAAAAAATAACAAGTTTAGGTCCGTCGCAAATCTGACGCAAATTGTTAAATTTTGTGAGGGATTTGGGATGGAATTTTGTTTCTTTTCATTATTTTCGGGTCAAAAAGCCTAAAATAGCGAGTGAGAATATCAATTATGTAATTAAATACATAAAACTTGATTTTAAATAAGTATTTGTTTTATACACGTGCCTATAGATACGTTCGTGTACATTTTTATTTGTTTTATATACGTTACAAAGTTTATGATTCGTTGTTAATTAAGAAAACACGTATCCGAGTTCTCGTAATTTAAACTTTAAAAATCTTTATGCCTTTAAGAATGCATATATTAGTGTGTCGTAGTGAGTATGCGTGATTTTTAATGATAGCCGATTTTTTTTAAAAATAATAAGTTTAGGTCCGTTGCAAATCGATCGCAAATTGTTAAATTTTTTGAGGGATTTGCGACGGAATTTTTTTTTCTTTTCATTATTTATGGGTCCAAAAGCCTAAAATAGCGAGTAAGAATATCAATTATGTTATTAAATAAATAAAACTTGATTTTGAATAAGTATTTGTTTTTTACACGTGCATATAGATACGTTCGTGTATATTTGTATTTTTTTATATACGTTACAAAGTTTATGATTCGTTGTTAATGAAGAAAACACGTATCCTAGTTCTCGTAATTTATAGTTTAAAAAACTTTTATGCCTTTAAGAATGCATATATTAGTATGTCGTAGTGAGTACGCTTGATTTTTAATGATCGTCGATATTTTTTAAAAATAATAAGTTTAGGTCCGTCGCAAATGTATCGCAAATTGTTAAATTTTGTGAGGGATTTGGGACGGAATTTTGTTTCTTGTTATTATTTTCGGGTCAAAAAGCCTAAAATAGAGAGCAAGAATATCAATTATGTAATTAAATACATAAAACTTGATTTTGAATAAGTATTTGTCTTATACACGTGCCTATAGATATGTTCGTGTACATTTTTATTTGTTTTATATACGTTACAAAGTTTATGATTCGTTGTTAATGAAGAAAACACGTATCCGAGTTCTCGTAATTTAAACTTTAAAAATTTTTAATCCTTTAAGAATGCATATATTAGTGTGTCGTAGTGAGTACGCTTGATTTTTAATGATAGTCGATTTTTTTCAAAAAATAACAAGTTTAGGTCCGTCGCAAATCTGACGCAAATTGTTAAATTTTGTGAGGGATTTGGGATGGAATTTTGTTTCTTTTCATTATTTTCGGGTCAAAAAGCCTAAAATAGCGAGTGAGAATATCAATTATGTAATTAAATACATAAAACTTGATTTTAAATAAGTATTTGTTTTATACACGTGCCTATAGATACGTTCGTGTACATTTTTATTTGTTTTATATACGTTACAAAGTTTATGATTCGTTGTTAATTAAGAAAACACGTATCCGAGTTCTCGTAATTTAAACTTTAAAAATCTTTATGCCTTTAAGAATGCATATATTAGTGTGTCGTAGTGAGTATGCGTGATTTTTAATGATAGCCGATTTTTTTTAAAAATAATAAGTTTAGGTCCGTTGCAAATCGATCGCAAATTGTTAAATTTTTTGAGGGATTTGCGACGGAATTTTTTTTTCTTTTCATTATTTATGGGTCCAAAAGCCTAAAATAGCGAGTAAGAATATCAATTATGTTATTAAATAAATAAAACTTGATTTTGAATAAGTATTTGTTTTTTACACGTGCATATAGATACGTTCGTGTACATTTGTATTTCTTTTATATACGTTACAAAGTTTATGATTCGTTGTTAATGAAGAAAACACGTATCCGAGTTCTCGTAATTTATAGTTTAAAAATTTTTATGCCTTTAAGAATGCATATATTAGTGTGTCGTAGTGAGTACGCTTGATTTTTAATGATACTCGATATTTTTTAAAAATAATAAGTTTAGGTCCATCGCAAATGTATCGCAAATTGTTAAATTTTGTGAGGGATTTGGGACGGAATTTTGTTTCTTGTTATTATTTTCGGGTCAAAAAGCCTAAAATTGCGAGTGAGAATATCAATTATGTAATTAAATACATAAAACTTGATTTTAAATAAGAATTTGTTTTATACACGTGCCTATAGATACGTTCGTGTACATTTTTATTTGTTTTATATACGTTACAAAGTTTATGTTCGTTGTTAATGAAGAAAACACGTATCCGAGTTCTCGTAATTTAAACTTTAAAAATCTTTATGCCTTTAAGAATGCATATATTAGTGTGTCGTAGTGAGTATGCGTGATTTTTAATGATAGCCGATTTTTTTTAAAAATAATAAGTTTAGGTCCGTTGCAAATCTATCGCAAATTGTTAAATTTTGTGAGGGATTTGCGACGGAATTTTTTTTCCTTTCATTATTTTTGGGTCCAAAAGCCTAAAATAGCAATTAAGAATATCAATTATGTAATTAAATACATAAAACTTGATTTTGAATAAGTATTTTTTTTATACACGTGCCTATAGATACGTTCGTGTACATTTGTATTTGTTTTATATACGTTACAAAGTTTATGATTCGTTGTTAATGAAGAAAACACGTATCCGAGTTCTCGTAATTTATAGTTTAAATTTTTTTATTCCTTTAAGAATGCATATATTAGTGTGTCGTAGTGAGTACGCTTGATTTTTAATGATAGTCGATTTTTTTCAAAAAATAACAAGTTTAGGTCCGTCGCAAATCTGATGCAAATTGTTAAATTTTGTGAGGGATTTGGGACGGAATTTTGTTTCTATTCATTATTTTCGGGTCAAAAAGCCTAAAATAGCGAGTGAGAATATCAATTATGTAATTAAATACATAAAACTTGATTTTAAATAAGTATTTGTTTTATACACGTGCCTATAGATACGTTCGTGTACATTTTTATTTGTTTTATATACGTTACAAAGTTTATGATTCGTTGTTAATGAAGAAAACACGTATCCGAGTTCTTGTAATTTAAACTTTAAAAATCTTTATGCCTTTAAGAATGCATATATTAGTGTGTCGTAGTGAGTATGCGTGATTTTTAATGATAGCCGATTTTTTTTAAAAATAATAAGTTTAGGTCCGTTGCAAATCGATCGCAAATTGTTAAATTTTGTGAGGGATTTGCGACGGAATTTTTTTTTCTTTTCATTATTTATGGGTCCAAAAGCCTAAAATAGCGAGTAAGAATATCAATTATGTAATTAAATACATAAAACTTGATTTTGAATAAGTATTTGTTTTTTACACGTGCATATAGATACGTTCGTGTATATTTGTATTTTTTTATATACGTTACAAAGTTTATGATTCGTTGTTAATGAAGAAAACACGTATCCTAGTTCTCGTAATTTATAGTTTAAAAAATTTTATGCCTTTAAGAATGCATATATTAGTATGTCGTAGTGAGTACGCTTGATTTTTAATGATCGTCGATATTTTTTAAAAATAATAAGTTTAGGTCCGTCGCAAATGTATCGCAAATTGTTAAATTTTGTGAGGGATTTGGGACGGAATTTTGTTTCTTGTTATTATTTTCGGGTCAAAAAGCCTAAAATAGAGAGCAAGAATATCAATTATGTAATTAAATACATAAAACTTGATTTTGAATAAGTATTTGTCTTATACACGTGCCTATAGATATGTTCGTGTACATTTTTATTTGTTTTATATACGTTACAAAGTTTATGATTCGTTGTTAATGAAGAAAACACGTATCCGAGTTCTCGTAATTTAAACTTTAAAAATTTTTAATCCTTTAAGAATGCATATATTAGTGTGTCGTAGTGAGTACGCTTGATTTTTAATGATAGTCGATTTTTTTCAAAAAATAACAAGTTTAGGTCCGTCGCAAATCTGACGCAAATTGTTAAATTTTGTGAGGGATTTGGGATGGAATTTTGTTTCTTTTCATTATTTTCGGGTCAAAAAGCCTAAAATAGCGAGTGAGAATATCAATTATGTAATTAAATACATAAAACTTGATTTTAAATAAGTATTTGTTTTATACACGTGCCTATAGATACGTTCGTGTACATTTTTATTTGTTTTATATACGTTACAAAGTTTATGATTCGTTGTTAATTAAGAAAACACGTATCCGAGTTCTCGTAATTTAAACTTTAAAAATCTTTATGCCTTTAAGAATGCATATATTAGTGTGTCGTAGTGAGTATGCGTGATTTTTAATGATAGCCGATTTTTTTTAAAAATAATAAGTTTAGGTCCGTTGCAAATCGATCGCAAATTGTTAAATTTTTTGAGGGATTTGCGACGGAATTTTTTTTTCTTTTCATTATTTATGGGTCCAAAAGCCTAAAATAGCGAGTAAGAATATCAATTATGTTATTAAATAAATAAAACTTGATTTTGAATAAGTATTTGTTTTTTACACGTGCATATAGATACGTTCGTGTATATTTGTATTTTTTTATATACGTTACAAAGTTTATGATTCGTTGTTAATGAAGAAAACACGTATCCTAGTTCTCGTAATTTATAGTTTAAAAAATTTTATGCCTTTAAGAATGCATATATTAGTATGTCGTAGTGAGTACGCTTGATTTTTAATGATCGTCGATATTTTTTAAAAATAATAAGTTTAGGTCCGTCGCAAATGTTCGAATGCTTAATGCTGAGGGATTTGGGACGGAATTTTGTTTCAAGCCACCCTGTTTATTATTTCGCGGTAAAAAGCCTTAAAATAGAGAGCAAGATATCAATTACTGCCTAATTATTAAATACATTAAAACTTGATTCTTGAATAAGGTATTGTTCTTATACACGTGCCTATAGATATGTCTGTATGCCTACATTTTATTTGTTTCTATATAGTTACAAACAGTTTATGATTCGTGCTTAATTGTAAGAAAACACGTATCCGACGTTACTCGTTAATCATTAAACTTTTAAAAATTTATCCTTATAAGAATGCATATATTAGTGGTCGTAGTGAGTGCATTGATTTAATGATAGATTCGATTTTTCAAAAAATAACAAAGTTTAGGTCCGTCGCCAAAATTGACGCAAATTGTTAATTTTGGAGGGATTTTGGGATGGAATTTTTGTTTCCTTTTCATTATTTTCGGTCAAAACCTAAATAGCCCGAGTGAGAATATCAATTAATGCCTAAATTAAATACATAAAACATTGATTTTTAAATAATATGTTTTATACACGTGCCTATAGATACGTTCGTGTACATTTTTATTTGTTTTATATACGTTACAAAGTTTATGATTCGTTGTTAATGAAGAAAACACGTATCCGAGTTCTTGTAATTTAAACTTTAAAAATCTTTATGCCTTTAAGAATGCATATATTAGTGTGTCGTAGTGAGTATGCGTGATTTTTAATGATAGCCGATTTTTTTTAAAAATAATAAGTTTAGGTCCGTTGCAAATCGATCGCAAATTGTTAAATTTTGTGAGGGATTTGCGACGGAATTTTTTTTTCTTTTCATTATTTATGGGTCCAAAAGCCTAAAATAGCGAGTAAGAATATCAATTATGTAATTAAATACATAAAACTTGATTTTGAATAAGTATTTGTTTTTTACACGTGCATATAGATACGTTCGTGTATATTTGTATTTTTTTATATACGTTACAAAGTTTATGATTCGTTGTTAATGAAGAAAACACGTATCCTAGTTCTCGTAATTTATAGTTTAAAAAATTTTATGCCTTTAAGAATGCATATATTAGTATGTCGTAGTGAGTACGCTTGATTTTTAATGATCGTCGATATTTTTTAAAAATAATAAGTTTAGGTCCGTCGCAAATGTATCGCAAATTGTTAAATTTTGTGAGGGATTTGGGACGGAATTTTGTTTCTTGTTATTATTTTCGGGTCAAAAAGCCTAAAATTGCGAGTGAGAATATCAATTATGTAATTAAATACATAAAACTTGATTTTAAATAAGTATTTGTTTTATACACGTGCCTATAGATACGTTCGTGTACATTTTTATTTGTTTTATATACGTTACAAAGTTTATGTTCGTTGTTAATGAAGAAAACACGTATCCGAGTTCTCGTAATTTAAACTTTAAAAATCTTTATGCCTTTAAGAATGCATATATTAGTGTGTCGTAGTGAGTATGCGTGATTTTTAATGATAGCCGATTTTTTTTAAAAATAATAAGTTTAGGTCCGTTGCAAATCTATCGCAAATTGTTAAATTTTGTGAGGGATTTGCGACGGAATTTTTTTTCCTTTCATTATTTTTGGGTCCAAAAGCCTAAAATAGCAATTAAGAATATCAATTATGTAATTAAATACATAAAACTTGATTTTGAATAAGTATTTTTTTTATACACGTGCCTATAGATACGTTCGTGTACATTTGTATTTGTTTTATATACGTTACAAAGTTTATGATTCGTTGTTAATGAAGAAAACACGTATCCGAGTTCTCGTAATTTATAGTTTAAAAATTTTTATTCCTTTAAGAATGCATATATTAGTGTGTCGTAGTGAGTACGCTTGATTTTTAATGATAGTCGATTTTTTTCAAAAAATAACAAGTTTAGGTCCGTCGCAAATCTGATGCAAATTGTTAAATTTTGTGAGGGATTTGGGACGGAATTTTGTTTCTATTCATTATTTTCGGGTCAAAAAGCCTAAAATAGCGAGTGAGAATATCAATTATGTAATTGAATACATAAAACTTGATTTTAAATAAGTATTTGTTTTATACACGTGCCTATAGATACGTTCGTGTACATTTTTATTTGTTTTATATACGTTACAAAGTTTATGATTCGTTGTTAATGAAGAAAACACGTATCCGAGTTCTTGTAATTTAAACTTTAAAAATCTTTATGCCTTTAAGAATGCATATATTAGTGTGTCGTAGTGAGTATGCGTGATTTTTAATGATAGCCGGTTTTTTATAAAAATAATAAGTTTAGGTCCGTTGCAAATCGATCGCAAATTGTTAAATTTTGTGAGGGATTTGCGACGGAATTTTTTTTTCTTTTCATTATTTATGGGTCCAAAAGCCTAAAATAGCGAGTAAGAATATCAATTATGTAATTAAATACATAAAACTTGATTTTGAATAAGTATTTGTTTTTTACACGTGCATATAGATACGTTCGTGTACATTTGTATTTCTTTTATATACGTTACAAAGTTTATGATTCGTTGTTAATGAAGAAAACACGTATCCGAGTTCTCGTAATTTATAGTTTAAAAAATTTTATGCCTTTAAGAATGCATATATTAGTATGTCGTAGTGAGTACGCTTGATTTTTAATGATAGTCGATATTTTTTAAAAATAATAAGTTTAGGTCCGTCGCAAATGTATCGCAAATTGTTAAATTTTGTGAGGGATTTGGGACGGAATTTTGTTTCTTGTTATTATTTTCGGGTCAAAAAGCCTAAAATAGAGAGCAAGAATATCAATTATGTAATTAAATACATAAAACTTGGTTTTGAATAAGTATTTGTCTTATACACGTGCCTATAGATATGTTCGTGTACATTTTTATTTGTTTTATATACGTTACAAAGTTTATGATTCGTTGTTAATGAAGAAAACACGTATCCGAGTTCTCGTAATTTAAACTTTAAAAATTTTTATTCCTTTAAGAATGCATATATTAGTGTGTCGTAGTGAGTACGCTTGATTTTTAATGATAGTCGATTTTTTTCAAAAAATAACAAGTTTAGGTCCGTCGCAAATCTGACGCAAATTGTTAAATTTTGTGTGGGATTTGGGACGGAATTTTGTTTCTTTTCATTATTTTCGGGTCAAAAAGCCTAAAATAGCGAGTGAGAATATCAATTATGTAATTAAATACATAAAACTTGATTTTAAATAAGTATTTGTTTTATACACGTGCCTATAGATACGTTCGTGTACATTTTTATTTGTTTTATATACGTTACAAAGTTTATGATTCGTTGTTAATTAAGAAAACACGTATCCGAGTTCTCGTAATTTAAACTTTAAAAATCTTTATGCCTTTAAGAATGCATATATTAGTGTGTCGTAGTGAGTATGCGTGATTTTTAATGATAGCCGATTTTTTTAAAAATAATAAGTTTAGGTCCGTTGCAAATCGATCGCAAATTGTTAAATTTTGTGAGGGATTTGCGACGGAATTTTTTTTTCTTTTCATTATTTATGGGTCCAAAAGCCTAAAATAGCGAGTAAGAATATCAATTATGTAATTAAATACATAAAACTAGATTTTGAATAAGTATTTGTTTTTTACACGTGCATATAGATACGTTCGTGTACATTTGTATTTCTTTTATATATGTTACAAAGTTTATGATTCGTTGTTAATGAAGAAAACACGTATCCGAGTTCTCGTAATTTATAGTTTAAAAAATTATATGCCTTTAAGAATGCATATATTAGTGTGTCGTAGTGAGTACGCGTGATTTTTAATGATAGCCTGTTTTTTTTAAAAAAAAAAAAGTTTAGGTCCGTCGCAAATCGATCGCAAATTGATAAATTTTGTGTTGGATTTGAGAAGGAATTTTGTTTCTTTTCATTATTTTCGGGTCAAAAAGCCTAAAATAGCGAGTAAAAATATAAATTATGTAATTAAATACATAAAACTTGATTTTAAGTAAGTATTTGTTTTATACACATGCCTATAGATACGTTCGCGTACATTTTTATTTGTTTTATATACGTTACAAAGTTTATGATTCGTTGTTAATGAAGAAAACACGTATCCGAGTTCTCGTAATTTAAACTTTAAAAATTTTTATGCCTTTAAGAATGCATATATTAGTGTGTCGTAGTGAGTATGCGTGATTTTTTGTTAGGCACAAAAAGGCCTCAGTCAAACCTGTTCTACATCTGAGGGGGAGATTTATAGTCAAACCTGTTGATGCATTTGAAGGTTGAATTTAAGGCCTGTTATATGTCTTATTGAAACCTGAAAATGATTTGCAATATCAGTGTAAAGTTGTTCTATATGTTGCATGTGTTGCAACTTAGACAGTTTGTCCAAGCTGCTCTGTCTGCTGAACAGGCTGGACATAAACTGTCTACGCTGCTCTACACTGTTGAGCAGCTTGGGCATTTTTAAAGTGTTCTGTTCTTTGTGAACAGAACCTGTTCTTTGTGAACATGCTAAACACTTTATGGAATTTGTTTCCAAGTCATCATGTATTGTTTTTAACTACCAGATCAGTTTACACAGTTGAAGACAAAGTGGAAAGCAGAACCGCTCAGCCTGCCCAAGCTGTTCTGTTTCATGAAGACAAACGGATATTTGAAAAAGGGTGACAGACCTTTTTCTTATATCAAAATAGGCCTTTACAAGGAAGAAAGACGCAAAGTTGACATTCCTAAATTAGTTAAAGGCAATGCAACAGTAGACAAAGTAAAAAGACAAAAGTTCTGCACATGTGAAGACAAGTCTGTTTTTCAGAAAAGTGCAGAAAAGGTTATGTTGTCTTTTCAACAAGACTTCTCCTTTTTCATTCCGTCCAATGAGGATGTTTCTCTTAAATCCTCTAAGTGAGTATAAAAGGAAGCTTCTAAGGTCAGAAAGAAGTGTGAAGAAAGCTAAGTGCTGAAACCCAAGAGTGAACGTGCAAGTGTGATCTTCATGCATGCAAACCTTCTGTGTAAACCAGCATCTGTGTGTATAAGCTGTTTTACATAAGCCGTTCCTTTAAGTCTTGTAAACACAGTGAGTACTTCTTAGTGAGTGTATTCATTGTATACTAGTTTGAGTCTGTCTTAGACTAGTAAGCATACTGTTGTATCTGTCATCTCAGCTTGAACTATTCCGCATTCAAGCTTGTTTGTAATTAACAAATTGTTGATAATACATACAAACATTGAGAAAAGAGTGTCTAGTTTTTAAATTGCTGTATTCACCCCCCTCTACAGCTTATAACTATATACTTTGGGAACCTCTCGGGACCTACAAAGTATTACAATAAGTCATGCACTACACGTGCTACAAGGTTACAGTACTAGGTTGCTATTACATCACAATAATAATAAAAGCAGCTACCCAGATCCCAAAGCATCACAAGGCTATGCCACAAGCTGAATAGTGAGCTAAAGTCCTCTGGGTTAATCAGATAGTAGACCTTAGTAGATGGTCCAACTTGTTCTTTACTTTTGCCTGTAAAATATTAAGTAGCAATTGTAAGCTAGTTGCTTAGTGAGATAACAAATAATCATGATACATGAATAATATGTGGCTAGAAAAAATATGCCTATAAAGGCTGCACCAATTTAAAGCTTGCATCAGAGTATTTGCTTATACCAGAATAATTGCTTGCACAAATTCAGACAAGGCACGCTGAAAAGGGAAATGCTACCATTAGGGTTACCGCTTTGTAAGGTCACCACGTCTATGGATCGGATCAAGGCGCGACGTCATCCAACGAGTGCGGAATCCTCGTTAGACGCTTAACAGATCGATCACGCGCGGAACACGGAGCCGAACACAATGCTAGCCGATAGAACAACCGACCCCACACGATGTATTGCTCCTAAAACTCTCTGAAATCACTTCTAGATCGTACGTGCACTTTCACAAACTCCAAAAACGAATTTCACCAAAAGTTATTGAAAATAACTGAATAAGTTCATATTATAACACATAAGTTCGTTCAAGGTCCAAGCCCACGAACTTACAAGTTCAAGCCTAAGAACATACGAACTTAGGCAAGCTAAGTTCATACTGTGTGACTTAAGTTCGTGGCCTATGCCTATACTAACTTATTCTTATAATCAAGAACTTATCTTCACAATCATGAACTTAACATGCAAATATAGACATCATACACAATCATGAACAAATACACATGACTTGTATTAACAAAGCCTAATCTATTACATATCTAGACTGCTATCTTTACACAGGATGTACTAACATACTCCCCCTTGACGATAGCTTCTAGTTAGATATTCATTAATCTATAGAAGTAGGCTTATTTAAACTGCTACCAGCATGTAGTCCCTGCTCAACACAAACTTTGACAACTATCTGATATTTCCTGCCTTCATATCTCAAATTCTCATCAAAAGAGATTCCCTGACCATGAAGTTTATGCAGGTCATCTTTAGATAGATTGACAAGGTGCAAGGGATCGTAAACTCTCAAAATCACCTTTTCTTCTTTATTTTCCATTACTGCTTCTCCAGTCTCGCTGTCCACATACCACCACATAAGTTAACCTAGAACATCTTGTGGCATTGGTTTCAGTGGAACCCTCTTCAGACATCTAACTGGCTTGTAATGTATCTTCATCCAAGGCCTGCCTGTTAATGGATCTATTCTTGTGTTGTCCATGACCCGCTTGCCTATCCTTGGATTCAGCCTTTCAAACTTCCTAGACCGACCCTCCCTTTGAATGATTTTAGCTACAACTTCTGCGTATGGGTCGTCTCCGATGTTTATTGCGCTCTTTCCATGCCAAGGCCTTGATTTCACACTTTGGCAAAGAATTGAAATCCCTTAGCCTTTTTCTTAGATATTGAAGCCCATCTTTTCTTTTTAGAATGAAGAGCTGCAGATATCTATCCAAGAACTAGCTAAGTATGCTCCCAGATAATGGACTTGGCATCTTCATCTTCTCTTTCATAGCCAAGTCCTTTTTCTTCTCTTCTACCCTAAACCATAACTTTCTTTTTTCTTCCTTCGTAAGTTCCCTGTCTGATCTCACAGTATCCGATTCTTCATTTAAAGCTGATGTAACATCCCTACTTTTCAATTATTTGTAAATTGGAAATTTAAGACTCAATTATTGTATTAATGGATTATTATGTCAATTTAAGCAAAATTTCGATCACAATTTAAAAATAAGAAAAGATGAGGAGAAATCCTTATCGTAGTTTTCTGAGCGAGCATAACTTGGAGAAACCGATCAGGACATTTAAAAATCAGTTAAATAAGAAAATACAAAGTTGAGAGATATAGTATGCAAATGTGTCAAAATATCAAATAAAAGAAAGGAAAATCCTTTCATCTTCAAACATCACACTCTCTCTACTCTCTCACGGATTTCTCTCTCTCTCTCTCTCTCTCTCTCTCTCTCTCTCTCTCTCTCTAACTCTCGGATTCAATCCAAGAACACAAAGATTGTTGGAATCAAGAGCCTTAAATCTGGAATCAAGTCAAATTTAAGGAACTATAACTGCTACAATCATCATTTTGAGGTAAGATTCACTCAAACTTGCAATTTTTGGAGATTTTGGTTCGGTTTTGGTGTAAACCGAATCATAAGATTTTGATTCTAGATGTTAATGCATGTTACAGATTTATGTTGCTATATTAAAATCGAGTGATAGTGAAGCAATATACCAAATTTCAGATTCAATTTCCACTTCTAAGTATGATTTTGAAGATTAGTGTGTGTGTTCATCGATGTTTGATGAAAAATGGACACAAATGGGTTAATTTGGTATATTAGTGTTATGTTATAAGTTAAAAAATGTACATTAAGCTCATATTTGCAATATTAGACTCAAAACATGCAAAAATGGTCAAAAACGAAAATCTGGAAAATGTTGGAAATTATACAAGTATGAACTCGGATTGGACGAACCGAATTCGGACCATCCGAATTCGGGCACTGTTCATCCAAGTTCGAACCAATATTCAATTCGGACCATTACCTCATTTCGGACCCCCATATAATTCGGACCAACAGTCATTTCGGATCATCACCCCTATTTCGGACCTGAGGGTCATTCTGGACTTCGGACCATCCGAATTCGGATGTGGTCCGAATTCAGTGCAAGTTACACTTAATTTTCAGAATTTATGTTTTAATCAATTACTGACATAAATTCACTATTACACTGACTTGACAGATCATTGTGGTATTATCAATACATACATTGATTCAGAGACAAATTGCACTATACAAATCACTGTGAATAATAGATTATCATTCTAACATATATTGTCTTTGCATTCACGTTTTACATATTCAATGGCATGTTCACATTGTTCATATACATCAATTGGAACTCATGAATGATTTGTTGTTATGATGCACACTCGTACTTGACATGTAACACACATGTAGCCAACGTTCGTTTGAAAGTGCATCTATTTACATCATGCTTGCACTGCATGATCATTACTTCACAATCTGATGCGACCTGGACTGGGGCTGACAGCAGGCCACTGTCGGGGACTGATCATCCCACTCGTTATCCTGGTCAGGTTCGGCACATCCCCGATCAGCATTTGAACTGCCAACCCCATGCTTGCACTGCATGGTTTTTTCATATACTATGGGGCTTTCACTGCCAGATTTCACACTGTTAGATATTAAATTTCAATCATGTGGATTTATTTTGTAATAATTATTTAGTTTATGTTTAGTCTTGTATTTATTTTCTAGTTAGTTTTTGTGTATGTAAAAGTTCAAGGGCCAATTGTGACTTTCCTTGAAACTTAATTAAAGGAGCCTACACATAGGCTCCTAGGGTTTTGTATTGAAAAACACGGTTAAAATAGAGAGAAAAAGTCCAGCCGCCATTTTGTATTATTCTCTCAAACATTCTTATTGTTCTTCATCAATACACAATTATTGAGTTGTCATTCTTCTTGTGAGTGATATTAGAACATTCGTGTGCTGATTATATCTGGGAATACATTACAACAATTGGTATCAGAGCCAAGTTGATGGATTTCAACTTATTCAATCGGATTCTGCTGAGTTTTATCATCTTCATTGTGTTCTTCATCATTTTTCTCGGTTAGATCTTCTTTTTCATCATCTTTCTGCTGTTTATGTGTTGGTATTATCATATATTCATCACGTTATCATTTCCTACTGATTTAGAGCTTATTAGGTTCAATCTTAACATCAAAATCATCTCATAATCGGTTGTTTTTAAACTTTAAAAAAATATGGGTTTTCTTGAGTTTTTGGTCCGTTTTAAGGATTTTTAAGTGTTTTGGTACATTTTAAAACCTAAAAAGTGTTTAAAATAGTTTTCCAATCATTTAGAAACAAATTTAGGCCATAAATTTGCTCATTTTAAAGTCTGATCTGTTAGTGAAATATTGAATATCTGTTGTATTTCGGACCATCACTATAGCAATTCGGACCTTATTTCGGACCATATAGGACCCTATTTCGGACTACTTCGGACCTCACTTCGGTCCATTTCAGACCAATTTTAAGTGTACTTCGGACCATCATATTGCCCATTTCGGACCTTGTTTCGGTCCCATCTGAACTTCGGACCATCCGAAGTCCAGATCAGGCAATTTAATTTCCATAATTTGTCTTGTGCTTTAATTTGACTTTTCATTTCGGACCATTTTCAATTTCGGACCAACCGAATCCGGACCATCCGAATTCGGTGTTCCTTCCTGAAAATTTCCTAAGTGTTCATCCGTATTAGACACTGTTCACCCGAATTCGGACCATCCTAATTCGGTTCCTTTCATCCTTAGGTCCGATCCGAAATAGACTCTGTTCATCCGAATCCGGACCATCCGAATTCGGTTCATCCTCCATCCATCATCCTAGACTTGGTCCATCTGAACTACTGTTCATCCAAACTCGGTTCTCGTCCGAAGCCACTGTTCATCCGAACTCGGCTCCTGTCCGAACTCACATACTCATCCGAATTCGGTTACATCCGGAATTAACACCTCTATCTGAATCAGTACCATCCAGTGTACTATTCATCCGCAGTTCAGTCCATCCGATTCAAGTTTCCACCTTCAAGATCTTATTCGTTCATATCAGCACCAGAATTCATGTCTCGTGAAGCTCTTGTATTCGGATCCGAGAACAGACCACCTGTTCTATATCCAGATGAGTATGAACAATGGAAATCCCGATTCCTAAAATTTGTCGGTATGCAACCCCTTGGAAACCTTATGCTTCAATCCATATTTGAAGACCCGGTTATCTACTATCGGGAAATCGCGGCTAGACCTGAGGCTGACCCCCCTGTACTCGCATCTAAGGTTGAGAGAGAACCCACTAATGATGCCGAGCGAGACAGACAGCATGCAGATAAGAGGGCCGAATATCTGATCTATCAGGCCCTCCCCACAGATATCTTAGTCGGAGTAGACAACAAAATGTCTGCTAAAGAAATGTGGGACGAGTTAGAAGTCCAAATGCTAGGGGCAGATCTAGATGACCGAGCGAAAATTGAGAAAGCTAAGGCTAAGTTCACTGAATTCTGAGCCAAAGACGGGGAGTCGCTGCAGGCTACATTCACAAGGTTCTGTGCAGTCCTGAATGAATTAAACAAACTGCAAATCAAAAAGGACAAGGATGACATAAACATCCAGTTCTTTACAGCCTTAGCCCCCGAGTGGCAGATTGCATGCCAGGCCACACGACGAGTCCTGAACATTCCCGAAGTATCAATCAATGTGGTCTTTAAAGAGCTGAAAAAGTATCAGGGTGATGTGGACCAACAGAAACAGATGGCAAATCAACTCGCATCTTTGCTGCTATCTGCTAACACCGGCAAGAAACCCACTTATTCCCTAGCCTTGATCTTTCCAACACGAATATTCTCACTGCGTCCTTAACTCAAGGTTCCTCTACGTCAGAGTACAGATATGCTTCTCCTCCACGTGAGGTCATGGATGAGGAAGAAGCGGTCATTCAAGAACAGATAGCCCTATGGACGAATCGTCTTCAACAACGACGATTTTCTCATAAGACTAATAATCAGCTCCGCTACGACACTGGTCCGCGGAGGTACTCAGATGACCGAAGGGATGACAGACGCGATGATTATCGTCGGGACGACTATCGCAGGGATGACAGGGATGAAAGGAGATACGACGACAGACGCAACTATCGAGATGACCGCCTTTATGAAAGGCGAGACGAAAGGCGTGATGATCGTAGGGATGACCGCTGAGACTATGATCGAAGAGACGAACGTCGTAATGACCGCAGGGAAGACCGCAGAGATGATCGAAGAGAGTATGATCGTCGGGATACAAGGAGAGATGAGAGCCGAGAACCTCGCCGTGCTGACTAGAGGCCGGTGGAAAAGAGGGATGAGAGGCCAAGAGCCGATGAACCGAAAGGCGCCCTAGAGCGTCTCTGTTATAAGTGTGGGAAACCGGGCCACTTTGCTCGGGAGGCAAAAACAAGTTTGACAGGGACGTCAGCTACTATGAGCGGAAGTTGGAAGCCGCTAAGAAACAAACAGATGCCATGGCTCTTGTCGCCCAGGAAGACTACTGGGATGCTGAAGACACCGACGAGGAGGATGATAAGGGAAAGAACTGCTATATGGTTGATCGTCTGGGATTGGATCACTATGCCACTTCAACTGCTTCAGATTCAAACAGTGCTGATGAGGGGGAGACAACGACAAATCCACCAGCATGTCTGATGGCAAACTCCGACGATCCCGAATGTTCGTCTTCCGATTCAGAGACACGAGAGGTATATTCCTGTTACATTCAAAAGCATGTAAATAATTTCTCTGTAAATAGTGAATGTACATTGCACACACATATACTTGATATAGAAGCTAGGTTAATTGCTGAAACTGCAAAATGTGTGCAGGCTGAACATCTGGCCTAAACCTTAAAAGAGTCGTCTGAATTATATCAATCAAAGTGGTTAACTAATCATAATGTCATAAAACAGATGCTAATAGAAAAGGTAGATGTTCAGGATAGGAATACGTACCTTGAATCTTGTATGGATAGGTTATATAACGAAAAACTCTCTTTAAAAGAAGAAATAGTTGTACTTTCAAAACAATTAGAGATAGTAAGTATGGAAAATACAGACAGTTTAGAAAATTTTAAAATGATAGAAGAAGAAAGAATAAGTTTGTACTCACGAATAAAGACCCTTGACGATGCATTTTTAAAACGGGGTCAAACTGAATAAACTATTCACTTAAATCAGCCCAAAGAAACTAGGTTTTACCATTCTAAACAAGGAATCGGTATTTAAAAATCCTAAATATTTGGAAATGGCTCAAAGAGTTTTACCTTTATTTTATGACATGAATATATGGGAGCTGGACTTAAATCTTTCTTTTTTGAGTCATCAAAAGAAGTTTTAACCCAAGAGGATGAGAAACGCGTTGAAAATAAACAAAAAGAAATATGTTTTCAATATGAAGAACTAAACGAAAGTTATCCTTCCAGAGTACCCACTTTAGAGGAAGACTTCTTGTCGAGTTATTTAGAAGCCGAAATGAAAGCAGAACCTGTAAAACCAATCCCTCGACTTTATATTCCTATAAAAGTTCTTCAACATCAAATTACTGTTTTAGAAAAGGAATTAAAGTCGACTCAAAAGAAAGCTCTTGATTTTCAAGAAGCTCTTCTTAAGAGCGAGGAAAATTTGGTAAATCAAAATTTTCAACAATCTGTAGAATTGACTGTCTACAGAGAAAAATTTGACATGGTTTCTCTAACATTGAAAGATTTTTTAAAAGAACCAACAGTTTCTCATCCCACCAAAATCCCATCTGTGTCATCCAACAAAGGTAAGACTAAAGCTGAAACTTCTTCTATCAGTTGTAAAGGTGAGTGCTCAAAACCTTTTAAAGCTGAGGTTTCTAAAAAGACTCAGATTCAATCCAAGTCTTTTAAGAAACCCACTCACCAACAAAAAGAAAATTCTGTAATCTTCCATGCATACTGACTCTCGTCGTTTTGTTCCTGCAGATTATGTAAGAAGAGTCCCTAAAACCACCATGCAGGATTTTTCAAGTTTTTTTGTGAAGAAGGCTGTAATGCCAGTTGAATTTGTTTCTAGAGATAGATAGCCTGTAATCTCAGAAAACAATGTGTGTAACGATGTAACGAATTCTTCTGTTTGTTTAAATTACTCTTTCAAATGAATTGTTTAATTTATATGACCAACTCGTTTTAGACGTCAAGTTCCTGAAATGAATGCTTTTGTGCCATATCCTACTACATGAATTCGCAAAAAGAAAATAAAAAATGTTGCATCATCGGCCACAAAGAAAAATGAGACTTGTCCTTTACCAAGGGCCAAAACCAAAGCAAAGGTCAAAAAGGTCTCAAAAAGTCATAAACCGAAGGTAAGTTCATCGCCTAAGGTTCTAAAGCCTAATAAATCCAATCGTCAATGGATTCCAAAAGGCTATGCATCCGGACCACACATAACTGTTAAATGGGTTCCTAATACTGCACACGTGTCATATACACCTGGAACTCCTAACCAGAAAGGACCCATATTGAGATGGGTACCCAAAGTTGTGTGATCTTAATGCAGATGGTTCTTGGTTACTCCTGATCAAGACCCGTACTTTAATGAATTGGCTTCTAGTTATCATAGACTAGGACCCGTTCTTCTGCTTGTCGGTTGTGCTTAAACCGACACGTTTGGCTTTTGTGCACACAACTCAGGACCCGGTCTTAATTCATCATGTTTTCTGAACATCTCGGTTCAGAACACGGTTTGATTGTCAATAAAAGATGGATGTGTTTGAATGCTTATAGAATTTCATTATATGATTTCATTTGTTTTTCAGGCTAAATCCATATGGTATATGGATTCGGGTTGCTCCAAGCATATGACTGGGAGAAGAGAATTGTTGTCCAACGTAGTTGAACAATATTGCGGGATGGTAAAATTCGGGAACAACCATCAGACTCATATCAAAGGATACGGGGACTTAGTCTTAAATAATCTAGTCATCAAGGACGTTGACTATGTTGAGGGATTATCACATAATCTATTTAGCATAGGACAACTCTACGATAAAGGACTAGAAGTAACATTTAGGGCTAAGAACTGCAGTGTAAAGAGTATGGATGGCAAAGAAATCTTGTCCGGTTCCCGTAACTCTAACCTTTACACCATAGACGTAGCTAAGGTCATAGTTAAGGATAGCATTTGCCTCTTATCAAAAGCCTCTTCAAAAGACTCTTGGTTATGGCATCGAAGGTTATCCCACTAGAATTTTGACAATATCAACAAGCTGGCTGCGAAACAACTGGTTAAAGGCCTCCCAGAATTACGATATGAAAAAGACCATCTTTATGGAGCTTGTGAGAAAGGAAAGATGAAACGATCGTCTCACAAACCAAAACCCGAACCATCAACGAAAAGAGTATTGGAGTTACTTCACATGGATTTATGCGGACCAATGCGGACCCAAAGCATAATTGGGAAGCGATATGTGTTGGTTATCGTTGATGACTACTCACGATATACCTGGGTTAAGTTCTTGCGATCCAAGGATGAGACAGCTCAAGAAATCATAGATTTTATAAAGAGTGTCGAAACCCAACAGCAACTGTCCATCCAATCAATCAGATCTGACAACGGCACGGAGTTCAAGAATTCGGTAGTTGAGGGCTTCCTTCGATCCAAAGGTATTCAGCGTTAATATTCTGCTGCTAGAACACCTCAACAAAATGGAGTCGTGGAAAGGCGTAACCGTACCCTTGTGGAAGCCGCTCGTACAATGCTAAACTACTCAAAGCTACCTCCATTCTTGTGGGCCGAAGCCGTATCAACAACCTGCTATACACATAATCGCTCCATAATCCATAAGCGCTTCAATAAAACTCCTTATCAACTCTTTGTGAATAAAGTACCTTTTATCAAGTACTTACGTGTATTTGGTTGCAGGTTCTATGTGCTCAATGATAAAGACAACCTCAGGAAATTCAACGAAAAAGCGGATGAAGCAATCTTCATTGGATACTCATCCAACTCAAAGGCTTATCGTGCATTCAATACCCAAACCAGGATAGTCAATGAAAGTGTGCATGTCACATTTAATGAGTTGGATGAACTGGCACCCGAAGTTGATCATACAGGACCACACATTACACAAATGCCTGGAGACTCTTCTACTCATTCTACTTCTTTTTCATCTTCCGATTTAGTTGATCCGTTTTACGTAGAATTTTTCTGTCCTAACGCTAATGTTTCAAATGTTGCTAATAATGTAGGTAATCCATCCAACAATTCAACTGCACCACAAATTTTATCCGATCCATCTTCATCCACATCATACCCTCATCCATCCACATCACCCACTGATACATCCGCAGTTGAATCTACTCCTGAAATACCCTCACATATAATGCCAAATATCCTTCCTTCTTTTGAACACTCGGAACTCGAACCGGAACCAGTGGTACCATCACTTGAAACCATTGAACATGAATCTTCATCCATCCCCACTCTAACCACTGAGATTCCGTCCCGAGCACCCCTTCCACACGAGACTAAATGGACCCGAAGTCACCCAACCGATCAGATCATTGGTGATGTCTCATCTGGTGTCCAAACATGTAGGCGTCTGCTAATGAATGTCTCTACGCATCATTCCTTAGTATGATAGAGCCAGCTCGTGTGGATGAAGCCCTAAAAGACCCAGACTGGATAGTTGCAATGCAAGAAGAGCTCAACCAGTTCGAACAGCTCAGAGTATGGCAGTTAGTTCCCAAGCCAAAAGACCGTACAGTGATCGGAACAAAGTGGATTTATATGAACAAACGAGATGAGAACCGCATTGTGATAAGGAATAAAGTGAGACTTGTTGCCAAAGGCCACCGGCAACAAGAAGGGATAGATTATGATGAGACCTTCGCTCCAGTTGCACGGATCGAAGCTATCAGAATCTTCTTGGCGTACGCTGCACACAAGAATTTTAAAGTGTATCAGATGGACGTCAAGACAGCCTTTCTTAACGGTGAACTTAACGAAAAGGTGTACGTTGAACAACCACAAGGATTTGTTGACGCACATAAACCTGACCATGTTTATGTGCTAGACAAAGCCCTCTATGGTTTAAAACAAGCACCTCGTGCATGGTATGATAGTCTCTCTAATTTTCTTATCTCTGTCAGTTTCAGCAAAGGTGTGGTGGAGACAACTCTGTTCACGAAAAAGGAAGGCCCACACATAATGCTAGTGCAAATATATGTCGACGACATTATATTTGGATCTACTGACAGTAATTTATGTAAGGATTTTTCAGCTCTAATGGAGTCCAGGTTCGAGATGAGTATGATGGGGGAAATGAATTTTTTCCTCGGATTACAAGTCAAACAACTTGAAAATGGGATATTTGTGAACCAGTCGAAATATACTCTTGATATTCTCAAGAAGTACAAGTTAGACTCTTGCACGAGTATCGCAACTCCCATGACCTCCAACTGTAAGTTAGACACCGCTCCTTCTGGGAAAAGTGTCGATAATACAACTTACAGAGGGATGATAGGATCATTACTGTATCTGACTACAAGTAGACCTGATATAATGTTTTCAACATGTCTTTGTGCTCGCTTTCTGACCGACCCGAAAGAATCACACCTAACCGCAGTAAAACACATTTTTCGTTATCTTAAGGGTACACCCGATCTTGGTCTCTGGTATCCAAAGGGAACCGATTTTGATCTTACTGCCTTTTCAGATGCTGATTTTGCAGGTTGTAGAGTTGACAGGAAAAGCACGTCGGGAGGAATACAGTTCTTGGGAGACAGACCGGTGAGTTGGTCCTCCAAAAAGCAGAATTGGGTTTCAACATCCATAACGGAAGCTGAGTATGTAGCAGCTGCAAGCTGTTGCTCTCAAGTACTGTGGATGAGAACACAATTACGCGATTATGGATTCTCACTCACCAATATCCCAATTTACTGCGATTCTCGAAGTGCAATTGCCATCTCTTGCAATCCCGTGCAGCACTCTCGAACAAAACATATAGATATTAGGTTTCATTTTATTAAAGATCACGCAGAAAAGGGAACAATTGAGTTGTATTTTGTTAGCACGGAATATCAACTTGCGGATATCTTTACTAAAGCTTTTGACGAACCCCATTTTCAGTTTTTTGTATCCCATATCGGCATGTTGAATCCACATTCCAATTAAATATCAGATATTGTCTTAAATAATTCTATTTCAAACAATCATGTTTGAAATTCCTTTATTTTAGAAAATATCTGTTATTTAAATTAAAGGATTATGTCACAAAATTAAAATTCAATGTTTCCTTATCTGTGTACATCTTTAATAATTAATGATCCTGACAAATTGCTGTGTGAATTGTTCATCACTGAGTGGGACACAAATATAATTCAGGTTTGTCTGTATCTTTAAGGCTAAATAGGTTCAAGGATTTAATCTGAAAAAGATAAAGAAGCAAAGAGGTGTTTATTTGAGGGGGAGTATAGTTAGGATGTTAATTTTTATAATTCTTTGTTCCTTTTATTTTTATTATTTCTCTTAGTTAATTTTTAGATTTTAAAGTTTATTTAATAGGTCAGAAAATCCCAAAAAGATTTTATTTGTCTAAATTTGTCAAAAAGCCAAAATTTTTATCTTATTTTATTTTATTTTGTCTTAACTCAATTGTTGAAAGAAAATCTCAAAAATATTTTATTGTGCATTTAATTATTTTTATTTGTCTAAATTGGGCCAAATTTTTGGTTTAAAATGTTTGTTTCTATTTATTTTTAAGGCCTAAAACATTATTTTGTGTGTGTGTGTGTTTGGTTGCAATCCTGCGGCCCGTGCACTTCTTGGGCGCGGATCCTGCTCATCCGACCCGACCCACACTCTTTAAAAGAGACGGGTGAACGGTCAACACCCACAACTTTCTTCTCCTTCAAGCTTTTCAAACCTTTTCTTCTCCTTCTCTCCTTACCGTCGCTCAACCACCGCCGCCAAACCACCATAACCATCTCTTGAAGCTTTGAAGTACATCATTTTTCACCATTTTTCTTGCATTTTTTCATCCACGGCACAACAAGGTAACCTTTCTCTAACTTTATTTTAGCATTTAACTTCCCATTTTGTCCATTTGATTTTCAAATTTTTCTTAGTTTTTATTTCGGTTTTTGGTATTTTTAGGTCTCTTAATCTACTTTGTTTACTTAGTTGTAGTTAAATAAATTGTTTCTTACATGTTTTTAGACTAGGATATTCATTTTCATGCACTTTTGTCATAATCACCACTGTTCACGTTGCATGCTGCATGAACATCATAAATAAACTGCTGCACTTCGGACCATCCGAATTCGGATGGAGCCCCGAATTCGGATGAGTCCCTTAGAAGAATTTCACAAATTTCACAACTGTACATCTGAATTCGGACACTGTGCATTCGAACTCGGACCACTGTACATCCGAATTCGGTTCTTCAAAAGTATGTTCAAATTGTTCATTTCCATCATACACTGTACTTCCGAAGTCAAATGGAATCCGAATTCGGTCCCCATCCGAATCATGGATTCCATCCGAATTCGGTCCTTTCCATCTCATTGCATACATTCATCCGATTTTGGGTCCCCATCCGAATTCGGACCATCCACATTCACAACTTCATCCGAATTCGGACCATCTCATGCCATTATCACACAACACTTAGCATATTTTTTAAATTTTTCTATCTTTGCATTTTCATTATAAATCAAAAACCCAAAAAGATTTTCATTCCGGTGCACCATTGGTTAGAGTTAGGATCAGTGTTTGAGTGAAAATGCCTGTTCTAACATTGATCTCTTAACGATTGACTTTGGACTTTATTCAGTAGAATTTCATTCTACTAATAAAGACCCGATGCTTTAAACAGATCAAGCAGTTTCTCTTTCACACTTATCCAGAGTTCATAAAGTCTTCTGTTCTAACTTTGATGAACCTTTACAGGAATCATGGAACCCGCAGTCGTACTTACCAGGGAAAATTACCAAGAAATGTAATATAAAATACAAAATTTGACGATAAAGGTATTGTAAAAATTTTATTGCCGAGAAAGGTTATGTAAAATTCTATTTTGACCGAGAAAGAATATGAAATTCAAGTTTTAGGCCAAGAAAGATAATCAAATATTATTTTTTTACCAAAAAAGGGAGCATAAAATTAAAAATTTACCTTCTTAATTGGTCGTCAATACCCTTTTTTGTCAAATTTCAATTTTATGTTATCTTTCTTGGTCTAAAAAATTTTACATTACCTTTATTGTCAATTTTTGAATTTTATATTACCTTTCTTGGTAATTTTCTCTACTTTCCATACCCCATCCCCCCATTCCCAATAACAATGCCCAGTTACCCGAAGAATCCATTCTTCCCCAAGCCGAATTTGTTGAATTCATGGCTAACAACTGGCAGCTTGATGTCTCCATCCTTAACCGAGAAACCGAAACTCTAGCCTTTGACATCCTGACTAACCACCCAATCTACTACTCACTTTCAGCAGCCATCTCCGTTCCTGAAATCTACCTACAACAATTCTGGAATCGGTTACAATTTGTCACCAATGCCGAACCACACTTCACCACCACCATAGACTGTGTCCCGGTCAAGATAACCACCGCAGCCATACGCCATATCCTTCACCTACCTGCTGAAGCCCATTCCCTGAATCGCCTTCACTTTGCCCCCATTCCTTCCCTCCAAGAAACCCTTACTGAAATTCAAACCTTGGGTTATGACGGTCCTCTCACAAAACCTTCCAATTTCAGGACCAAGAATCTCCAGACTCACTGGAGAATTCTTTTTGACGTAATCAACAGTGCTTCACCGCCAAGCATGCTGGCCATGAATCAGCATCAACACAAGTCTTAGCAATGTTCGCTGCCTTTGCTTACGATCGACACTTTGATTACGCGGCATTCCTCTTCGAGGAATTGAGGAGAGTTCATCTGGAGATGGGCACCAAACGAGGACGAAAATACATCCCTCTTCAGCGTTTTCTACAACAAATAATTCATTATTCCATGGACAACGACGACGACATTCATGAACGTCCAGAGGCAGACGTCTACCAAACAGTGGCGATCCAAAAGCTAAATCTGCCGAAAGGGGCTCCTTCTGTACCGGTGATGACGATCCCACTGTCCCTTCTTCTAAGGGCAGTGCAATCTGAAAGGGTTCGGGCATATATGAGAGAGTTCTATGTGGATGAGGCTCGGTCAGATCCGACTGAGCCTACCCAGTCCGAAGGCGAGATTAGAGTGACTAAGGAAGAGGGAGAAGCGGTGGAGCTTGAACAATCTTTGGGGTTAGATGAGCGGGAGCTTGTGCGTGTGAGAGAGGGAGGAGCAGGTGAGGCAGCAGAGATAGCGGATTCTGAAAGAACCGTCTCTGATGTAAGAGGGATAGAAGTAACATCCGAGGGTGACCACAGCCCAATCAGCCGGACAACCCACTTTCAGACCATTAGTCCGATGGTCGAACTCACCACAACCACCCACTTAGCATCCTCTCAACAGGGTGCTACTTCATTGCACGGGGAATTACCACGCATGCCATCACCCTCTCATTCGGAGAGCCATGGTGTTGAACGAGGTCACACTCTGCCTCATGTGACCGAACATCTTTCTCCCACGATTCACTCCCCACCCCCACACACATCGCACGACGCCTTCGTGGCGTCCCATGAACGAGCTGCCTCCGTGGTGGCTCCTCAAACTTCTGGATCTGAGCGTCCCATTGTGGAGCCAGAGATGACAGAAGGAAGACCTGAAGTGGCTCCATCTACACCATCCACTTCAGGCCATCTCCAAATTAACTTAGAGATGTTAACGGCAGCTCTACGTGCTGCCGGTGTTGTTACCCAGGCTGCCCTGGACGCCCACAAGGAGGCTTCCGAGGAATGACATACCGCACTTCTATCATTAATTAAGGGTAAGGGTGTCGCTTCTGAGGATGTGCCTCCACCAGGGACACGATCAGTATAAAATTTTGATTCAGGAGCTGTCAGATAAAATAGACGCGTAGAACCGCCTAATACTTCAAGTCCAGGAGCAATTAAACTTCCGCATGGATCGTCTAGAATCTGCTGTTATCGAGCTCCAGTGCCGTCCACAGGCTGAGTCCCAAAAGCGAAAGCATGACGATCAGGACGACCCTGATCGCCATGAGGGGGAGAAGCGACAAAAGACTCAGTCTGAGGACATAATGTTGATCGTAGGGGGAGCAGAATCAGAAAGTACAGAGGTTCAGGGGTCAGGGGATAAGATGCATGAGGCTAAGGTTCAGGGGTCAGGGGATAAGATGCACGAGGCTCAGGAGTATATGATGATTGAAAACGAGCCCATGTTTGAGGGTCCAGCTCCATTGGATCCAATGACGGCCATGGTAGAGTTCGAACCCATCCACGAAAAAGTTGAAATCATATTGGTGTCTGACTCAGACTCCGATACTGAGGACAACCAACCCTTGATCATCCCTAAGCCTGAGCCCGAATCACCTCAAAAATCCTCATCTTCATTTGAATTCCTAAACTCTCCGCCCCCAGCTCCACAACAAGAAATACTATCCTCCATCCAAACTCCCCCATCACTAAAATAATCCCACTTAGTCCAAAGCCCACCAAGTACTCAAAGTCCTCCCCAAGTCCAACAAACCCAACAACCAGTACCTTCACAAACCAGGAGGGTAGATAGCTTTGATGAGCCTCCTTCTCATCCTGGTGTTCATGATGACAGTGATTTGTATTGGGTGGGGTGGTACTCGAGAGGTGAGGTACATACTCACAAGAACGGCGGGGGAAAATCTTCAAATTACTAGAAGCTAAATCTTCAGAGTTAGAAGAACCCCCCCGTTCAGGGCCTCAAATAATTTCTGCAAAAGTTTCCGCCGGAGCAATTCCAGAATCCTTTTCTGGAAGAACGGTTTAAGATGGTGTTCAGAAAAAAGCCAGTGTCTTACAGTAGGCGCTTACTCATAGAACTGACCAACGCATCCAAAGCTGAACAGGCCGAATACAATCAATTAATGCTCAGGGAAAGAAGGTCCAAAGTTTCTAAGTCAAAGATAAAAAGACTCCTGACCATCACCATGTGCAATAGAGCAAAAGTATTCTATCCTGCCTTTCAGGTAGAAAGAGAAGATGGCACAGTGGACGAATTCTATGAAAATGACTTGGAATTTGTGAACGTGGACGACGTTGAATTCTTGCACGACCAACTGAAACATCGAGTTAAAAAGTGTCTGTCTCACTTGACGGCCGTAGGTGCTCTTATTCGAAGTATGAACCGCCGCTCTATTATCACGTGCCTCAGAGATTTTCAAATAGCGTTAGAGAGCGCGCTGGTCAAAGTTGGACTACGAGCCCCTGACCAAGATAGCTTTCTTCTTGCCCACCATCCTGCTTACAAAGTCATCTTCTGAGGAGGCCCGGGTGTTATTTTTGTGAACCAGAAAGGTTATAAGAGATTCATGCGCTTTGAGGATCTTCCTTGTTATTCCGACGGTACTATCAGAATGGTTAGAGTCGTGCTTACACAAAAAGTTCAAGAATATGATGCTCAACCAGATCCAGAACTTAGATGCTCACCGAAGGAAATTCAGGATAACCTCAGCGGCATTGAACACCTGAACGAACGGCCACACATGAGACAAGTGGTTAGACGATTTGACGTCATCCTTGGGCTCCGTGAATCAACAGACCATGCCAGAGTTCCAGGACCTCCATATTGATCGAAAAGGGGGAGATTGTTAGATATTAAATTTCAATCATGTGGATTTATTTTGTAATAATTATTTAGTTTATGTTTAGTCTTGTATTTATTTTCTAGTTAGTTTTTGTGTATGTAAAAGTTCAAGGGCCAATTGTGACTTTCCTTGAAACTTAATTAAAGGAGCCTACACATAGGCTCCTAGGGTTTTGTACTGAAAAACACGGTTAAAATAGAGAGAAAAAGTCCAGCCGCCATTTTGTATTATTCTCTCAAACATTCTTATTGTTCTTCATCATTACACAATTATTGAGTTGACATTCTTCTTGTGAGTGATATTAGAACATTCGTGTGCTGATTATATCTGGGAATACATTACAACACACACTATGCTTGTAAAGAAATATATGTTGAATGTATAATCTGTTATCTCACTAAGCAAATTAGCTTACTGTTGACTCACAATGTTTTCAGGCAAAAGCAAAAGGGGTAGTTGGGCCTTCTTATTAAGCATTTCATTTCAATATCCCGGAGACTTTAGAAGCTATTGGTACACAGATGTTTGTAGCTTTGGGCTGGGATTTGATACTTTTTAATCAAGTTATATGTTGTAATAGTTAGACTTAATCACTGTAGACAAATACTTATATTGCTTTAGTGTGGAACTGCTTAAATCTGAATTAAGCATCAATTTTAATTATCATGTTTAACATTGGGTTGTGTGTTGATCCTGGTGATTCTAATTATACCATCAAAATATGAGGACGTCACAGTTTGGTATCAGAGCATTAGTTTGAGGTTTCAAGTGTCCGCGAGGACTTGGACTCAAACTTAGGTTATGATATTAGAATTGACTCCTAGGAAATGATCCGAACTAAGATAGGATTGACATGCACACGGGGACAAATAAAGGGTAACTGTAAACACTTAAGACTTACAAACAAATGTTGTAAATATAAATTGTTATATTTCAGAACATGTCAGGAGACGATATGACTCCTCAACAGATGTTCCAGATGATGCAAGCTCTCATTGAATAGACTAATGAACTACAATCCAAAAGAATGGCTGAGGAGGCTCAGTCATTTGCCGACCAATCAAGGGCCGGAGATGAGGCCGAAGCCAAAAGAAAGGCTGTTAAAAGAAAGAACAAGGAACAACAACAGAATGATCAAAAGGAAAGACAAGGAGACACTGGGTCTTCTAACAAGTCAAGGGGTTGTAGATTTAAGGACTTCAAAAGTAACGGGGCTGTTACTTTTGATGGAAGTGGAGATGCTGTCACAACACTAGAGTGAATCAGCGACTGCGCTGAAAAGGACATGGTCCGGTTTGCAGCCGCAATGTTTGCAAGGGACGCAATTATGTGGTGGGACGCTATGACAAATGTGTTGACGATGGAGGTAGTGTCACACATGTCCTGGAGCGAGTTTAAGGAAGTATTCTCTCAGCAATACTGTCCTGCAGATGAGAAGCGTCGTCCAGAGGCGAAGTTTCTGAATTTGACCCAAGGAACAAAGACGGTTACACAATACGCCGTCGAGTTCACTTGCTTAAGTCTGTTCGCACCCCATCAAGTCGACACGGAAGAAAGAAAGATAGCCCGGTTTGAGGCCGGACTAGACTATGAAATTCGCCGAACCATGAGTGGGGTTCGGTATACAACTTTTGCTGGTTTACTGGAGGCTGCTCGAAATATGGAGCAAATTGTTCTGTTATCCGGATATGTCATCAATTCAACCGCCGCAATACTGACTCAACCGTCGCCGCCAAAAAGGCAGCGGGAGTCTGGATCATCACAATCTTCTCCCCAATCCAATCAACCATCTTCATCACCCAAGAAGGGAAAGGCCTTTTCGGCCAGTTCTGAAATGAGAGACTGCAGGAGGTGCACGAAATCGCACTCTGGAGAGTGTAAGACTCAAGACATGTATTGCTTCTGCTGTGGGCAGAAGAGCCATCACTGGGAGCATTGTCCTCGAAAAGACGATGCGTGCTACAACTGCCACAGACTAGGCCATTTTGTAAGGGATTGCCCGAAACCCCCACGAGATCAGAGTGTTCAACAATCAACGACAAGATCTTCTGCAGCTTCCACTGCTCGCAGGGATCAATCTCAAAGGACTCCGACAAGGGCATTCCAAATCATAGCTGAAGAAGCGAAAGATGACCCAGAGGTGGTCAATGGTACGTTCTTTGTAAACTCAATTCCCGCACGCATCCTGTTTGATTCCGGAGCCAACCGCTCGTTTGTCTCCACTTCATTTGCTCGTCAATTTAAAATGCCTACTTCAAAACTGCAATTTGTACTTGATATTGAGACTGCTAGCAACATGTTAGTTAAAGCAGACAAAGTATATAGGAATTGCACATTACTTGTAGAGGGTGTAGTATTCAACATAGATTTAATTCCCATGAAGTTCGGGGAGTTCGATGTTATAGTAGGTATGGACTGGTTGGTTCACAATGAGGCCCAAATTGTTTGCAAGAAAAGAATGATTAAGATCACCACTCCTGAAGGCCGAGACATTTGCATTTATGGTGACAGACACAAAGGCGACTTATGCCTCATTTCAATCACAAAAGCTCGAAAGCCCGTTGCTAAGGGTTGTTCAGCTTATTTAGCCTACGCTGTCGATGCAAAGGCTGAAGTTCAATCTCTCTCTGCCATTCCCGTTGTTTTTGAGTTTCCAGATGTCTTTCCAGAAGATGTCTCGGGATTGCCACCTGATTGTCAAGTGGAATTCCGCATTGATCTCATTCCCGGAGCTGCTTCGATAGCAAAGGCTCCCTATCGCTTAGCTCCTACAGAAATGCGGGAAATGATGAAATAGTTACAAGTGCTACTTCACCAAGGTTTTATCCGCCCAAGCTCATCTCCTTGGGGCGCTCCTGTTCTGTTTGTCAAGAAGAAGGATGGCACATTACATATGTACATCGATTACCGCGAACTCAATAAAGTCACAATCAAGAACAAGTACCCGTTGCCCCGGATTGATGATCTCTTCGACCAGTTACAAGGCGCAAGTTACTTCTCGAAGATTGATATTCGTTCGGGTTATCATCAACTTAAAGTGCATCCAGACGACATTCCTAAAATGGCTTTCAGAACTCGTTACAAACACTATGAGTTTTTGGTGATGCCATTTGGTCACACAAATGCGTCGGCTGCTTTCATGGATATCATGAATCGAGTCAGCCGGCTAATGCTTGACAAATCTGTCATCGTGTTCATCGATGGCATTCTCATTTATTCAAAGACCAAAGAGGATCATGCTACACATCTGCGAGAATTGCTAGAGTTGCTGCATAAAGAGCGACTTTATGCCAAATTCTCGAAATGTGAATTCTGGTTGAGGCAGGTACGTCTCAACATTCGATACAAATTCGTGATACTTATACTCAACTACAAATTTTTGTTAACTTCTTCCTCCTAAACATTCAATTCAGATCCAATTCTTGGGGCACGTGATATCTGGTGCTGGGATTGTTGTTGATCCTGCAAAGATCGAGGCTATCCAGAACCGGGAATCACCTTGCAACGCCTCCGAGATTCGTAGTTTTCTGGGATTGGCTGGTTACTACCACCGATTCATCAAAGACTTCTCTAAAATCGCCGTTCCTCTCACTAAGCTTACTCGCAAGAACACAACCTTCTTTTGGAAAGAAGAACAAAATCGGCCTTTGATAAAGTGAAGAAGTTACTAAGTGAAGCACCAGTATTAGCCCTGCCTGAAAGGAACAAGGACTTTGTTGTCTACACAGATGCATCAGGCATGGGTTTGGGAGAAGTGCTGATGCAAAGAGGAAACGTCATAGCATACGCTTCTAGATAACTCAAACCACATGAGAAAGTTTACTCCACTCACGACTTGGAGTTAACTGCTGTGACTTTCGCTCTCAAGCTATGGAGACACTACTTGTACGGAACCCAGTGTCAACTCTACACCGACCACAAAAGTTTGAAGTATATATTCAGTTAGAAGGACTTGAATATGAGGCAGAGAAGGTCAATGGAGCTGATCAAAGATTACGACTGCGAGATATTATACCATCCAGGGAAAGCCAACGTAGTGGCTGATGCCCTAAGCAGAAAAGCATATTGCAAAGCATACTGTTATGCCTTCACTTCCACAATCCTGACATCAACAATCATAGATTATGTAACATCTGCTCAAATACATGCCTTAAAGGAGGAGAATGTAAGAGATGAGAATATCATAGTTCAATTACCACTACTGCAAGATGATGGAACCGGACTCAAAGGTGTGTACTGCAGAATTTGGGTTCCTAAGTCTGGTGGTATGCGAGAAGTAATTCTTGAAGAAGCTCACCAATCCAAGTTCTCAATTCATCCTGGTAGCACAAAAATGTACAATGACTTAAAAGCTGATTTCTGGTGGCCAGGGTTGAAAAGAGATGTCAGTCAATTCGTAGAGAAGTGCAGAACATGCAGATTGGTCAAAGCAGAGCACCAACAGCCCTATGATAGTATGCAACCTCTTCCTATCCCAGAATGGAAGTGGGACCATATTACTATGGATTTCGTAACAAAGCTGCCCAAAACTCGTCGTCAACATGATGCCATTTGGGTCATTGTTGACCGATTGACAAAATCTGCTCACTTCATTCACATTTGAGAAACCTACTCACTGGACCGTCTTGCCCAGATCTACATGAATGAAATCGTCATCATGCATGGTGTGCCTAAGTCTATTGTCTTTGATCGATATAGTAGATTCACTTCCAATTTTTGGGCTGCCTTAGAAAACGGTCTTAGTACTCGTATCGCAATGAGTACTGCTTACAAACCTCAATCTGACGGACAAAGTGAAAGAACTATTCTGACTCTGGAAGACATGCTCAGAGCCTGTGTCATGGATTTGGGTGGTAACTGGGACCATCACCTCCCATTGGTTGAATTCTCCTACAACAACAGTTACCATTCCACAATCAAATTGGCACCATTCGAGTTCCTATACGGAAGAAAGTGTAGGACTCCAACTTGTTGGAGGGAAATAGGAGAAACACCTATTGCTGGTCCAGCCTTACTGCAAGAAACAAATGAAAAGATCCAGCTCATTCGACAATACATGAAAACGGCGCAAGATCGACAAAAGAACTACCACGATCGCCGTCACAAAGCGATAGAATTTCGGAAGGATGATTGGGTCTACTTAAAGGTTTCTCCGAAGAAAGGTGTTACACGATTCGTAAAGCGAGGAAAGCTATCTCCTCGATTTGTAGGACCCTTTCACATCATTGAAAAAGTTGGAAATCAGTCCTATCACTTGGATTTACCAGACGAGCTATCAGGAATTCACCCGGTCTTCCATGTAGGGTACTTAAGAAAGAGTCTGGTGCCCGAGAGGGAACCATGGACTGATCATTCAGAAATTAAGGTTGACGAACGTCTAAGGTTCGTGGATGAGCCGGAGTGTATTCTAGAAACAAAAGTCAAGAAACTTCGGAACAAGGAAATCAAAATGGTGCTGGTCAAGTGGAAGCATCATAGGGGAGCTAACCATACTTGGGAATCGAGAAGAAGACATGAAAACAAAGTACCTAAGTCTGTTTAGCGCAGCAAGACTTCGCGGACGAAGTATAGGCGTGGTGAAGCCCATGCTGTAACATCCCTACTTTTCAATTATTTGTAAATTGGCAGTTTAAGACTCAATTATTGTATTAATGGATTATTATGTCAATTTAAGCAAAATTTCGATCACAATTTAAAAATAAGAAAAAATGAGGAGAAATCCTCATCGTAGTTTTCTGAGCGAGCATAACTTGGAGAAAACGATCCGAACATTTAAAAATCAGTTAAATAAGAAGATACAAAGTTGAGGGATGTAGTATGCTAATGTGTCAAAATATCAAATAAAAGAAAGGAAAATCCTTTCATTTTCAAATATCACTCTCTCTCCTCTCTCTCTCCGGTTTCTCTCTCTCTCTCTCTCTCTCTCTCTCTCTCTCTCTCTCTCTAACTCTTGGATTCAATCCAAGAACACAAAGATTGTTGGAATCAAGTGCCTTAAATCTGGAATCAAGTCAAATTTAAGGAACTATAACTGCTACAATCATCATTTTGAGGTAAGATTTACTCAAACTT
Source organism: Centrapalus pauciflorus (assembly GCA_020465985.1). Classification (NCBI taxonomy): domain Eukaryota; kingdom Viridiplantae; phylum Streptophyta; class Magnoliopsida; order Asterales; family Asteraceae; genus Centrapalus; species Centrapalus pauciflorus. The sequence goes on from JAANYP010005086.1 coordinate 664,187, forward strand.
GCAAATTTTGGAGATTTTGGTTCGGTTTTGGTGTAAACCGAATCATAAGATTTTGATCCTAGATGTTAATGCATGTTACAGATTTATGTTGCTATATTAAAATCGAGTGATAGTGAAGCAGTATACCAAATTTCAGATTCAATTTCCACTTCTAAGTATGATTTTGAAGATTAGTGTGTGTGTTCATCGATGTTTGATGAAAAATGGACACAAATGGGTTAATTTGGTATATTAGTGTTATGTTATAAGTTAAAAAGTGTACATTAAGCTCATATTTGCAATATTAGACTCAAAACATGCAAAAATGGTCAAAAACGAAAATCTGGAAAATGTTGGAAATTATACAAGTATGAACTCGGATTGAACGAACCGAATTCGGACCATCCGAATTCGGGCACTGTTCATCCAAGTTCGAACCAATATTCAATTCAGACCATTACCTCATTTCGGACCCCCATCTAATTCGGACCAACAGTCATTTCGGACCATCACCCCTATTTCGGACCTGAGGGTCATCCGGACTTCGGACCATCCGGACTTCGGACCATCCGAATTCGGATGTGGTCTGAATTCAGTACAAGTTACACTTAATTTTTAGAATTTCAGTATTAATCAATTACTGACATAAATTCACTATTATACTGACTTGACATATCATTGTGGTGTTATCAAAACACACATTGATTCAGAGACAAATTGAACAATACAAATCACTGTGAGTAATAGATTATCATTCTAACAATATTTATTGTCTTTGCATTCACGTTTTACATATTCAATGGCATGTTTGCATTGTTCATATACATCAATTGGCACTCATGAATGATTTGTTGTTATGATGCACACTCTTACTTGACATGTAACACACATGTAGCCAGCGTTCGTTTGAAAGTGCATCTATTTACATCTTGCTTGCACTGCATGATCATTATTTCACAATCTGATGCGACCTGGACTGGGACTGACAGCAGGCCACTGTCGAGGACTGATCATCCCACTCGTTATCCTGGTCCGGTTCGGCACATCCCCGATCAACATTTGAACTGCCAACCCCATGCTTGCACTGCATGGTTTTTCATATACTATGGGGCTTTCACTGCCAGATTTCACACTATGCTTGTAAAGAAATATATGTTGAATGTATAATCTATTATCTCACTAAGCAAATTAGCTTACTGTTGACTCACAATGTTTTCAGGCAAAGGCAAAGGTGTAGCTGGACCTTCTTCTTAAGCATTTCATTTCAATATCCCGGAGACTTTAGAAGCTATTGGTACACGGATGTTTGTAGCTTTGGGCTGGGATTTGATAATTTTTAATCAAGTTATGATGTTGTAATAGTTAAACTTAATCACTGTAGACAAATACTTATATTGCTTTAGGGTGGAACTGCTTAAATCTGAATTAAGCATCAATTTTAATTATCATGTTTAACATTGGGTTGTGTTGATCCTGGTGATTCTAATTATACCATCAAAATATGAGGACGTCACAACTGATTTAAGAATTCCCATGTCTATCGGATTCTTTACATATTTCTCAGTAACAGGTTGCTTCAGTATCACTACCTCATCAGATTCATCATCTTCGTCCATCACAATCTCATCGTCTGACTTCCGATCAGGTATATCTTCTGGAATAAATTCTCCTTCCTCAAGCTCTTCCTGCTCCAAGTCATCTTCAAAATCAAATCTTACATCATCATCTTCTAACCCGGCCAAGGCTCCAATCATTTCGTCTTGAACGGATTCTGAAGCTTCGAGAGCCTTGCCTTTACCTTTGTCCGAGCCTGAGCCTGATGATCCAGGCTCCCCCTGCAAATCAGCTTGCTGAGCATTCTGTTGAGAAAGATTTGCTAGCTCGCTGACTTTATGTTGTGCACCAGGGTCGTCTCCTTCATCCTCTCTATGACTCCCCTTTAACTCATCACCTTTACAACTACTCTCCCCCTGAGCAGCACGATCTTTCAAAATCTGCTTTAGGAGGGCCTGTAGTGTAGCTATCAGATCTTGTTGAGCCGCCACAGTCTTATGTAACTCTGCGTTGTTTAGATCTAACTGGGCATTGTGTTACTGTAGCTCACTGATGGCTTTGGATAGCTGGAAAATTTGGACTGTTTGGAAATCAACTTTTGCTTTTAGTTGATTGAAGGCCTGGGCGTCTGTCATTGTTGATGCTGATGTTGATGGAGTGGTGGCGGTGGATGATGATGGAACGACGGATGACGTTGATGGACCTTCTTGAGCTAGGCGTTGGCGCTTGGCCTGTTGTTGCCTTGCAACCAACGCCTCTTCTTCGACTACAAAACCTTCATCTCTATCGTCCTCATCTTGAATTCTGAACACTGGACGACTAATTGTATGTCACCGTACGATGAGCCAGTTCCATGCGTATCAAACGCAGTGGAGGGATTTGCAGCCTCCCTTAAATCTCGCTCAATGTCTGAGTCTGTCTCAGATGCAGTCTCAACAGCCACTTCGGATGATTCTGGCTGGTAATTATCGATATCTTAAAAAATGTTGTCTATGGCCTCCGGCGGCTGAAGAATATCCTGAATTAATTCCTCTGTAATGGACTCTTGTGCCGCTGCCCCTTGAGCGAAGATTTCTTCTAATGTTTCTTGGATTAGGTCAGCCTGAGCTACCGATGTGGTAGCCACAGGTGCCGCTGTCGTTTGAGAGGTAGGTGGAGCTTGAGCAACCGGTGCTTGTGTCGGTGCTTGCAGTTGAAGCACATTATCCATCCAATCTTCAGCATTCGGTGCCACAAACTCTGGATCTATAATATCTCCGAACGAAGGCGTCATCTGGGGCCTAACTTGCTCTGCCCTTCGTGATTTATGGGATTGGCAGTCAACAAAAATTCTCTTATCGATTGCTGCCACAGCAACGACTTTTGGCAATGGTGACAGATTCGGCAAAAAATGTCTGATGATCATCATCACAAACCTTGGATACAACAAAAATCGTTCCATGGTTGGCGTGGTTATTTGATGAACGAATTCTCCAAAAAATAAGCCCGAGAAACTAAAGGGCATGTTATACACCAATGAAATCATCCCAGATTGTATTTGGATGTCATGGTGTCGAAACCTGCCTTCTTCGGTGCAAAAGAAACAAGCATAACATAAATCAGATATCGCCATTGGCCTATTAGACCACTCTTTACGTAAGAGGCCTTTGCCAGGTCTTGAGCATAGCCCATTCGCTGAAAGGTCGATTTCCTTATTGCCACTGAGAAATCTGTCGGGCCATCTTCTTGGTTTGCTAACCCCAACTGTAGAATCTCCCTCAGATTTGCTGCTGAAAACGAAATCTCTTGTCCATTAATGGTAGCCCTCAAAACCAGAGGTACTACAGAACTATCGACGTGCAGAGTTCCCCAAAACTGTCGGATATATTGAATTATAAGAGTCTGGTTGTCAGTCAACGCATATGCAACCCTTGAGCGGGTCAAAAACTCCAAAACTTCTATATATTGTTGCACCTCTGCCGCTTGGAGGTCTATGCTAATGATCATATTGTGCTTATTGAAGAAAGCACGATCTGTCATTCCTGCACATACAACAAACAGTTAAAATCTTAAAAATTCATTTTTGGAAAATTTTTGAAGAAAGTTCGAAAGAAACTTAATCACCTTCGAACTTGATTAAGTTTGTATGATATCAAAAGACCTTCGAACTTACTTAAGTTCGAACATTCTGATGACCTTCGAACTTAGTAGCAAATTCGAAAAACACTTTCTAACTTGTCAGTCTACGAACTTGTAGATATTTTTATCTAAGTTCGTAGGCTCGTCAAGTTCGAGACTTTAATAACAAGTTTGAAGTCGGCCCTTTTAAGTTCAATCTCCTGAATTAAACCCTTTAGACTTAAAAACCGATGAATCTAGTCCTAATAGGTTCTAATCAAGGTTATTCATGTTTTATTTTAAGTTTTATAACCTTAAACTTTGAAATACTTAGATTTCGGTTATCTTAAACTTAAAATATTCGACTTTAAACCAATAAAACAATCCAAAGCATCACTTACTTAGTGATTTGTGATGCAAAACATCTAAAGCCAAGTGTATGCTCGAGGGAAGGTGTGGATCTTTGAGGAACAGTTAGCAAAATCGAGAATACGACAAGTTCGAAGTCGCCACAGTAAGTTCGAGATCGCCGATTTAAGTTCGTGAGGTATAAGATCGAAAGTAGGTGGATGTATTGAATGTCAATGCCCTATTTATACCCTCACTGTGTCTCGAACTTAGTTGAATAAGTTCAAACTTATGCGAAGTTTGTTTGAAACTTCGAACTTAGGCCTAGTCCGAACTTAAGTGGGAATTTTGAAAATCTTTGAAAACTTTGAAAAAATTTCGACTTTTTCAACTTTTCGAAACTTTTTCAACTTTACGAAACACTTCACACTAAACAAACAGATTATCACGCAATTTTGTTTCTCCAACAAAAATGCATCCAAGTAAATGACCTCGATCCTATTTGTTTAAAAATTAAAAAATATAATGAACCAAATTAAATTAAACTAAATTAAAATAAAATAAGCTAAAATAAAAGAAAGTAAAATAAACATGAAATAAAATTGCAATAATTTAAAGATAAAAACACATTAACTTAATCTTTTTGTGAGAGTGTCGTAGAAGGTTCAATCAGATAGCTTTGTCAACACACTTTCAGTGTTGCACTTTCACACTTTGGAATTTTTTATTCCTTTGGTTGTTTGTCGTAACATACACATCAAGTCGATTGTCGGTATGTTCGTCCACTTAAACACACAACACTTAGGAATTCCCTTTGTCTTTTCTTTATTTATCAAGAAACTACCTTACGTGTCTCACACTTAGACATACTTCTATGATCAAGGCAGACATACAATGAATATGACTTTTTGGTATTTGCAAATCATCTTTAAAAGGCAAACATTGGACACAGTTCTGTATTTACATACAACAGAGTGTCTTAGTTTGTCTTAGAGTTCCTCTTATTTTAGCAAGATAACAGTGACAGGTCTGTACTCACGTACAACAAAGCGACATATCTTGCTAGTTTAAGTCAAAACAGTGGTGACAGGTCTGTACTCACGTACAACAAAGTGACATGTTTTGATGAAGCCATACATCCTCCGGATTAATTTGCTTACCTCATTCATAAATATTGTCTGTATGCCTCTAGCATAGAAATTAAGACCTTTTGGTCGTACATCTAAGTTAGTTACACATATGACATTTCCTTAATTATTTTATTAGCTTTTAGGAAATCCATGTTTTATGCCTACCAACATATCAGACAAGAACATGTATATCACTTAGAGTTTATAGTGCAATATGTGTGAAAGTTTAACACTCAGGAGCCTTTTGGTAGAGAGATTTGAGAGGGGAGAGTTGAGTATTTTCTTGTTTGGGAGAAATGCTCTAAATTTTTGGGTGGAGAATTGAATTCTCTAGGAATTGCTTGAAGGCTAAATATGGAGAAATGCGATTCTCTCCATTTGGTGGAGAAATGGTGAGAATTGACTGCTTTGTGCCTGACCCACCATTTCTCTTCTTTATTTCTCTGTTGATACCAAACAAGATACACAATTTCAATTCTCCATCCATTTTCATTTCTTTCCAATTCCATTTCTCCCCCAATTCCAATTCCATTTCTCCTCATTTCTTTTCTCTATACCAAACATACCCTTAGAGTTTGTTAGACTGTGTTAAATTTCGTCACTTAGAACCTTAGACTCTAAGACTTCTCTCAGTTTTCAATATTCTCTTTTTTTGAAATTTTTATGGTTTTTTCTCTTTTTTCTTTTGTTTTTCCCTTTTAAGTACAGTAACTAACAAGATAAACTAATAAAAAAATATTTAAAAAGATAGAAAATCTACTGAGGTCAGGTTACTTTGGATTACGCATTCCATTTAGTTGGACTAACAACTTAAAGCGTGATCTACCAAATGCTTTTGTGAAGAGATCCGCATTGTTGTCTTCCGTGGGAACTTTTACCAATTTAATCAGGTTTTTCTCGGCACAGTCACGAATAAAATGATGTCTTATGTCTATGTGCTTAGTCTTACTATGCTTAACCGGATAATTTGTTATGGCAATTGTGGACTGATTGTTTATCCTAATGGGATTATGAGTATAAGTCAAACCGTAATCCCGCAATTGTTGTTGAATCCACTAAACCTGTGAATAGCAACTACCAGCAGCTACATACTCGGCCTTGCACGTTGATACGACTACCGAAGTCTGTTTCTTGCATTGCCAGGACACCAATCTCCCTCCAAGGAACTAACAACCTCCCGTTGCTGACTTTCTGTTCAAGCTACACCCTCCATAATCTGAATCCGTGTAAGCTTCCAATTCCATATCTCCATCAGCATGATACCAAAGTCCTAGCTTTGGTTTTGACTTCAGGTATCTTAGAATCTGCTTCACAGCTTTCATGTGCATCTCCTTTGGGTTAGCTTGAAACCTGGCACAAATACAAATAGCAAACATTATATCAGGTCTTGAAGTAGTTAAATACATGAGTGAACCGATCATGGCCCGATACAAAGTCGGATCCACATCAGTATCACAATCTATACCCGGTCCGAGTTTATGATTGACTTGTATAGGAGTATTGAAGTGTACCGTAAGCTTTGTTCCTTCCATCCCGAAGCGCTCTAAAATATCATAGACACACTTCATCTGATGAATGAACATCCCCTCCTTTCGCTGTTCAACTTGTATACAGAGAAAGACGTTAAGCTCTCCCATCGCACTCATCTCAAACTTCGACTTCATAACCTTGTCGAAATCTTTGGACATTTGTTCGTTTGACGACCCGAAGATGATGTCGTCCACATACACTTATACCAGTATGAAATCTTCACATTTCCTTTTAACGAACAGTGTACTATCTATTCTCTCTCTTTCAAACCCATGTCTAAGAGGTGAGTAGACAGTGTCTCATACCACGCCCTAGGTGCCTGATGTAATCCATATAGAGCCTTATCCAATCTATGTACTCTGTCAGGATACTTGGATTCAGTAAACCCTGGCGGTTGCTTGACATACACGAACTCCTTCACTTTTCTGTACAAGAAGGCACTCTTGAAGTCTAGCTGATATACTTTGAAGCCTTTGAAGGATGCAAAGGCAAGAAACAATCCGATAGCTTCAAGCCTTGCCACTGGTGCACACACTTCATTATAATCTATCCCTTCTTCTTGGTTGAACCCTTTGACCATGAGTCTAGCCTTGTTACGAGTAACTATACCCCGATCGTCCCTTTTGCACTTAAAGACGCATTTGTTCCCTATAGCAACTTCTCCACGAGGCAAAGGCACTAACTCCCAGACTTCTAGTTTTTGAACTGTGAAAGTTCCTCTTGCATAGCTTCAAACCAAGAATTATCATTCAGAGCCATTTGTACATTCTTTGGCTTTGTGAAATGAAACACGAGTATAAGCAAGTGTGAAATGCCTCGGAGTCGTTGATCATTGATAAAAACACTGTGTTACTATTCACACTACTCCTAGTTCTCACACCGGCATTTGGATTCCCTATGATGTCTTCAATTGGATGATCCTTATTTACCCTCGATGTTTCAATTGCATCGACCTAAATATTATCTCCCAAATTTGATCCTATTTCGCCTGATGGGGTGTGAGTTCTGATAGAACAACATCCTCCTCGTGATCACTGTCTTCTGAGGCTGAATTGTTTATCTGATTCTCATCCGTAGGCAACAAAGGTTCATTGTTTGTTGGGGACCCAGCTTCTATCGATACAGCTTCAGATGTTGTGGGAATACTAGAATTTGGAAATACTCTACCGTCGTCGTTAATATTCAAGGAAGAGAAGTCATTTTCCACAGTTCCTGCATTACGACTAAACAGAATGTTAAATGATTCAAACACAGAGTCATAATCAAATAACCATTTTGGACTATTTTGGGGTTCGTGTGAATAACTTGTTACATCAATGTTAAACACGATTTCAACTGTACCAGTAGTTTTATTAAAAACCCTCCTGTTTGATGAATTTGGAACATAACCTAGGAAGTATCCTTCGTCAGCCTTTTCACCAAACTTAGGTTGATGTTTCGTTTTTAATAAAGTACATGGCATCCAAAACGGTTCAAGGCAGTTAAATTCGGTGGTCTTTTATTCAAAATTTCATAACAGGTTTTGTTGAATGATTTGACAGTTTGCAAAATATGATCATTAACATAGACATCCAAGCGGCGGAAGCGCAACAATATAGAGAAGTTTTGGAGTTTTGACGTGCTCAAGGGTTGCATATGCGTTGACTTACAACCCGACTCTTGTAATTCAATATATCCGATAGTTTTGGGGAACTCTGTACGTCGATAGTTCCGTAGTACCTCCGGTTTTGAGGGCTACTGTTAATGGACAAGGGATTTCGTTTTCAGCAGCAAATCTGAGGGAGATTCTACAGTTGGGGTCAGCAGACCATGAAGGTGGCCCGACAAATTTCTCAGCGGCAATAAGGCAATCGGCCTTTCAGCGAATGGGCTATGCTCAACACCTGGCAAAGGCCTCTTACGTAAAGAGTGGTCTAATAGGCCAATGGCGATATCTGATGCACGTTATGCTTGTTTGTTTTGCACTGAAGAAGGCAGGTTTCGACACCATGACATCCAAATTACAATCTGGTATGCTTTCATTGGTGTATGACAAGCCCTTTAGCTTCTCAGGCTTCTTTTTTGAAGAATTTGTTCATCAAATAACCGTGATAACCAGGGAACGATTTTTGTTGTATCCAAGGTTTGTGATGATGATCATTAGACATTTTTTGCCGAATCTGCTACCATTTCCAGAAGTCGTTGCTGTGGCAGCAATCGATAAGTGTCAAGATCAAAATCACCTAAGATTAACTGGTTTTAATAGATCAGAGTTTAAACCAATAACCTTGTTTTGAATCAAAGTCCAATTAAGAAGTTTGCGGAATAACACTTAACTGTTTTAAGAAAACTATCAGAACAATAAAGAACAGATATTCAAATAAACATCACCAATATCAAAACCTTTATATTGCCAAAATCTCTGATTATAATCACCTCTAATCTGTTTTGATTAGACGAAGAACACAGATTGTTCTTAGGGTTTTACAACCTTAGAGGCTTGAGAAACTTATCAAAAAGCAATGCAAAACTTAAGCACCACGATTACAAAACTTTACACACACAATAGAAAGACCTATATTTATAGCCTTCTGATTTGTTTCCTTGATGGACTCTGATTTCTCTGGTAGTAGATATGCTTGGAAGATCTCCAAATTTTGAAATATATATCACTTCCTGAATTTCAGCACTTTCTGTTATCAATCTTTTGAGCAGCTTGAACTTTTAACTCTGGCAGCTTGAACTTTTGAACTAGCAGCTTGAGTTTGTTGAACTGGCAGCTCAAACTTTGTAATTACACAGAAATACTACTAACAGCTTGAGAAATCTAACTAACAGCTTGACATACTTAGATTATTTCCCAACAATCTCCCCCTTATTTAAATTCTTTACACAAGACTTTAAGTTTCTATATAAATAAGGAAATAAAACAAAGTAAAACTGTTATATACAAACTAAGGCATCCAGAAACTTACAACTGTGAAAGTTTTCTCCTTATAGCTTTTATGAATTCTCTCTTTAACTCTTCTTTATCACATTCAATCTTTATTGAGATCATTTGGAGTATCCATGCTTTTGGCAAATCAAGGAATTCAAAATTGTAGAATCTGTTGGATCTGTCTGCAAGCTTGAGTCTATATGTCATGGATTTTGCATATAAATCAACCTGTAGAATCTTCATTTCCTTGGCAGCTTCTATATCCACTCTGGTGGATTCTGGATCAAAAATGCTCCTGATGTCTTTTAAATTTGTCTGAACCCATACAATTGGTGACCTAGAGTGACTGGCAGTCCCAATATTATGCATTTGTGTCAGCTCATCTCTAGTCATTCTTTGAACCAGATGGATTAGGCTCTTATACTCTTCCTCTGGACCAGCTTCTCTTTTGATTACAAAATGATATACTAAATCAATGTCATCCATTGACTTTGCATAACATTAAGTAATTGGAGGTTTGGAGAAGTCATGCTGATCAAGGGTCTTTTCAATCTCCATAGCCTTTTGTAATTGTTGGTCAAACAACACTCTCTTTACTTGATCAAACTTTGCTTGTTGGATAGTTTCAGATTGAGGAGCATCAGCAACAGTTTGAGAGAGGTCTTGTGGATCTTGGACTTGTTGGGAGGCTTTGGAAGCTTTTTCTTTTTCTCTGTCATATAGAGCCTGAAGCTTCTCTCTTGACCAAATTTTGAACAATAACTTTAGATATACCAGCTGTTGCAGAGAAATTGATCAAAAATCTTCTGTGTTCTGCCTTTGAAGGCGTTGTTGGCCTTTTCCTCTTTTACTGGCTTTCTTTGACCACAAACTCTCTTAGGTAATCTCCCAAGGTTTCATCATCTCCCATTTGTTCCTGGGCTTGCTGGTCTAAGATCTGATATTGTTCTTCTACCAACTTTCTAGCCAATTCAGCATCATGGGCAACTTGGGCTTCTTTAGAAATAAATTTGATCTTTGGAGGCTCAATCAGAATGCCCTTTGGTCACACCCCATTACCCGATTGGCAACGAAGCATGACGTCGCGGAAGCGTAACCATAATAATAACGAACGACCACTATATGGACGTTTTCAAAAATACATTAATTTAACTTCAAATATAAATATTGTTTTACATAACCAAAATACAGCGTAAGTAGTTCTTAAAATACCAAGATTTAAATACACAATTTAGTTTATCAGGAAAGATGCAAGTAAATCTCCGAGTTTGAAAATGATGCGACTCCAAAATGAACGGAAGCCTTGGAATGCTTCCGATAAATGTGCATGTCTTAATCACCTGAAAATACATGCTAAAATACGTCAACAAATTTTTGGTGAGCTCATAGGTTTACGCGAAAAGACCAATTGTATGGACATTATCAGATGAGTTGAATTTATAAAGCATAAATTCCATGTATGTGTTACATAAACCATCATGCAACTGAAGCTTAATTAAATGAGTTTTCCTTGTGCAGTATTCTCATACGTAATACCGTGTGTTGAATATATATGCATCCCGCCGTTAGCCGTTTAAGACTAACCCGAATGGGGGACATAACTCCCGATAGATCTATCCGCAATATATTCGCAACGGTTCATGATTTGAAGGTTGATGGATCCACATGTGTAATACATATAAGAAATAAACATTTTTTATGTCCATATGAAAACAGTGCATGTATTTCCACCCCAATAGATAGTGAAAATAGGGGTTATGAAGACTCACCGCATGTTGATGGCAAAATGATCGTAAAAACGACGATTTACGTTGTTGATGAGTGATGACACCGGACGCGTTTAACCGAGTCCTAAATGATATAAGGGATTTAATAACTCTCATATATGATAATATGTATGTATAAATGTTGTTATGTTTTAAATCACCCAACATTACAAGTTTATAAATAAAACTCACTTAAAACGTCAAGTTTATATATATATATATATATATATATATATATATATATATATATATATATATATATATATATATATATATATATATATATATATATATAATTTTTCCAGCTTTTCAAAGATTTTTCGGCCTACTTTGAGGCTGTTTTTGGCCAAGCTCCAAAACGATTTAGACTTTGGTTTTCTTAGACATTAAACTACTATATATAAAGAATTTTTTAAAGTCAAGAACGACCATTTTTCGAGGTGTTTAGGTTAGGGAAAAAGCTCGTTAAAAACCCTATGTTGGCCATTTTTGAGCTGTCAAACTTTCGGGTTCCCAAATAATATCTGAGGGTTCTAAACTCCATAATAAATTATGAAAACTTCCAGATTTTTAGTTAAGGCATAGATTTAACTTTTGAGAAAAGAATCAACTCATTTTGCTAAGTTATGAATTAGTTATGATTTTTCAAAGTTGATGCAACATTTCTGCCGAAATTCCGTATTTCCTAAACTTGAAATAACTTGTGATTCTTGTTGTTTATTCAAAAAATACTTGTATAAAAGTTATAAAACACATTTATAAAACTTGTTTTCATAATATTTACACTTATATGATGTATTTATATATTTATAAACACATTTGAAGGAAACAACTTAAAAAGAAAAACTAGTGATTGATAAACTTGAGTTTTTATGAAGCTTGTTGTTGTTGGTGATTATATATATTATGCAAGACTTATATAAACACAAATACAAGATATTTTAAGTTAGTTTTTACTTACATTGGGGTATTAGAAGTATGAAAACAAGTAGAAGTTGAAACTCTTGAAAGATTGCACCAAGAACACTTGAAATATTTCAAGAACAACAAAGTTGCAAAGTTTTTGCTTGAGGCTCTCCCTTTGGCCGATTTTCTTGAGTGAGAAAGAAGAGGTTTTTGTGTTTTGATAGTGTGAATAAAATGAAAGAATTGTTCTCTACTTATAGAGAAAAAGTGGTCGTCAAATGGAGGTGGAGTGAAGTGTTGGATGAGATGAAAGCGTGAGGTGTTTGAAAGATTTGATTTTGATGGTGAGTGGGATTTTTAATAAAAAATTGAAGTCAAGGGCTATGTGTACTACCCTATGGCCGGATTTGATGGAGTATTTCCATGTATTTATATTTTTTTTGTATAAAAGTATTTAGAAATGTATTCTTGTATTTCCCTTTTTTTGTAATTTCATAAATACTTTTGGATGCATTGTTTTAATGAATTGTTTTAGTCTTACATAATTAATGTTAAGTGAGTGTATTAGGGTATGATTAGTGTCACTAATCATAATTTAATTATGTACTTAGTTAAATTAATCCATCATATCGTAATTCGATCGGATTAATTGATTTGTTGATTCATCGCACCGATGAAATTGATTCTAATTGAGTTGAATTTCCTTATGATCATTGTTAATCACCTTGATTAATTGCTAATGACCACTGATTAGGTTATAATTGGCTATTAATTACTGATTAGGTCATAGTCGCTAACCTGGTTTAATGTCGGATGTTACACCTTTCCCTTGTCTGTGGAAGCTGATAATGTGGCTTGGACTGCTGGGGCAGGAGCTTGAGTACCTTCTCTGATAAACACTCCACTTGGCTTAATAGGAACAGCTTGAGTATCTAGACTAACAACTTGAGAAACTGTTTGGACTGTTAGCCTAGAAACTGAAGCTGTTGTTGGTGAAGTTGAAGCTGTTTGGACTGGAAGTGGGATCTCCTGATTCTCCCCCTTTTTGGACGCATTGATTTGATCAGGGGGACCAAAACCTTTGCTAGTAGGGTTTGAACCATCTTCTCGAGCTGCACAATCTTGTTTCCATATAACTTCAACCCAAGCTGAAATTGGGCAAGTTTTTATTGTTGAATTGTTGTGAGTTATTGCAGAGCAATATTCTGTGAACCCTGTGCAGCAATTATGGACTTGTAATGTTCCAAAATAGCTACAACAGGTTTCAGTTGTTGATCCGTCAATGCCATAAGTTGCATACTAGCCTCAAGATCTTCAAATGATAGTGGAATTTGAGATCTATCACTGGCATCAATTCCAGAAGTAGAAACATCTGGGCCCCTTTATTCTTGGTACTGGGGACTTCCAGAAGGTTGTTGCACACCCTCTGTTGCCATGGGTGTGGTCTTCGTGATGTTGGTACTGTCATGTGCCCCTTGTGTAGAGACATCAGTAACATCAGCCACAAATCCTATATGAACATCCTCAGATGGGATGTTCACCTCCAAAGTGAGGGTGGGAGTGTCCTCAATGGGTTCCCTATCGATATTCTGTGCAGGAGTGTCCTCTTGCATAGAGCTATTTGGCTCTGGGGGTTGGACTGAGGAGGAAGGAGCTCCTACAGCCCTTTGTCGTTTATATATTTTTAGAGATGGTGCTGGGGAGGTATGTATAGTAGAAGGAGTAGAAGTAGTATTTGTATCATGAGGAGGGGGTTAGGATCCTGCGGTGAAGCAGTGATATTGGGTTGAGCCTGCTCAGGATCCTCTCCTCTGTTTCTTGGATGGACATCCTGCATTGCATGAGGCAAAGGAACATCCACACTGTGAAAATTGGCACTTGGTTTTATAAGTCTTTTAATGGTAGGTAAAGAGTGCCTATGGGAAACATGTATCCGTTTATGTACTTTAAAAGATTTGCAAGTTTTTGCAATTATTTCTGCCAAAAACCATGGATACATCAAAAATTTCCCATTCTTTAAGGCATGGTGCCTTAACATCCCTTGAAAAATCATATTAGAAAAATTGAACTGTTGGCCTGTGGATAAGCACACTAAAGCAGTGGCAATATTAGAAGAAAATTCAGACCAACCAGTCCTTTTAAGGCTTAAACACTGCTGAATAATATGTACAACATATTTCCATTTAGGACCAAAATGTGCTTTATAGAAGGTAAAAAAATCTGTTGGGCCCCTATACCCTATTTCAAACAGACCTTCATGTAAAGCAGTAAGGGAGAGATCAGATATACCTGTGGCATCTTGAAGATGCAGATGTTGTTGTATAGTCTCTTCGGTGATGGTAATGGGATTACCATCAATGGTGGATGCAAAAGAAGTGACTCCCTCATGGGTATTTACAGTGGCTGATTTCCAAAACTGCTCTATTTGAGAGACGTATATAGTGGGATTGACATTTAGAGCATAATGGATATGAGAACCACGTAGAAAATCCATCATATCATGGAACGGCTGAAGTTCATCATGTTTGAGAGAGTAGGGAAGGTAGTTGTGTTCTTTAACGAACTCCATTGGTGATCACAAAGGCGAGGATTTAGGGTTTTGAACGAATATGTGAGAATCGCACAGAGAGAGAAAGTGAAAAGATTGTTGAAGAAATTTTGCAACTGATAGTTGCAATCAAACGAAACTGAAACTTTTAAGGGTTTGGCTTTTCAAAAGTATCTAGTCACGCGCACAATCTCCTTAGTAATGACTGAAATGCCCTGCACACTTGACAGACCAAGTGAAACAACTAACCGTTCGAGAAAATGAACTAGCAGCTTGAGAATAGTCTCAAGCTGTTAGTTGATAGTCGAACAGCATCTAATGAAACAGTGTCTCCCCTTTAACTAAGCACATTTAATAAGTGTTTTTCTCATAGAATAAGGAAGAATAATTAAAAACAAATTAATCCATATTTACCATACCAATATTTGATACCAGAAAGGTGAATCTTCCTACATCAAATGGTTTTGTAAATAGATCAGCTAACTGATCATCTGTATGAATTTTGGTAACTTGGATTAATTTCTTTTCATTACAGTCCCTTATAAAACGGAATCTAATGTCTATGTGCTTGGTTTTGAGAAATTTCACTGGATTTTGTACAGTATTGATTGCACTTGAATTGTCAATATAAATAGGAGTAGATAGAAAGTTCATACCATAGTCTCTTAGTTGGTTCTGTATCCACATCACTTGTGAACAACAGCTGGCAGCTGCAACATATTCTGCCTCAAGGAATGAAGTGGAGACTGTGGTCTGTTTTTTGCACTGCCAAGAGACTAGTCTTGCTCCTAGATATTGACATCCACCAGTTGTGGATTTTCTGTCTATGTTGCAACATCCATAGTCACTATCAGAGTAAGCTGTTAGTTCAAGAGGAGAGTCTTTAGGATACCATAGGCCAAATTTTGGTTGACCTTTCAGATATCTAAAGATTCCCTTAACAGCAAACATATGTGAATCTTTTGGAGCACATTGAAACATGGCACAAACACAAACAGCAAACATTATATCAGGTCTAGAAGATTTAAGATACATCAGTGAACCTATCAAGGATCTGTACAAATGAATATCCACATCCACTCCTTCTTTATCTACATCAAGCTGTTTGTGAGTGTCCATTGATGTGCTGGCAACCTTGGTGTCCTTGTATCCAAACTTTTCCAGGATTTCATTCACATACCTTGATTGACTTATGAAAAGTCCAGTGGGTTTCTGCTTGACCTGCAATCCTAGAAAGAAAGTTAGTTCCCCCATTGAACTCATTTGAAACTTTTTGTGCATCAAAGTCTCAAACTCCTTGCACAGAATGTCATTTGTTGATCCAAAGATGATATCATCAACATAGATTTGAACAAGAAGAATCTCTGATTTGATAGACTTTGTGAATAATTTCTTGTCCAGAGTACCTCTCTTGAATCCATTATGTAGAAGATATGAAGACAAAGTGTCATACCATGCTCTTGGGGCTTGGTGAAGTCCATAGAGTGCTTTGTCTAACTTGTAGACTCTGTCTGGATACTTATAGTCTTCCAATCCAGGGGGTTGACACACATAAACCTCTTCTTCAATTGTACCATATAAGAATGCAGATTTCACATCCATTTGGTACACTTTGAACCCTTTGTAGCTGGCATATGCTAGGAACAGTCTGATGGCTTCTATCCTTGCTACTGGGGCAAATACATCATCATAGTCTATTCCTTCTTCTTGAGTGAATCCTTGAGCTACTAGCCTTGCTTTGTTTTTGATCACTACACCTCTCTCATCCTTCTTATCTGAACACCCATCTTGTACCAATTGCTCTCTTTCCTTTAGGCAAATCAACCAGTGTCCACACATTCTGAATCTTGAATTGCAAAAGTTCTTCTTGCATTGCCTCAATCCAAGATGGATCCTTCAGTGCCTCAGATGCTTTCTTTAGTTCTAATTGTGACATGAAGCATGATTGTTCAAAGGCAACTAGACTGAATTCAGGAACTTCTGATTCAGTAGCAGTTGATTCCTTGTGAATCATTGTCCTTGTTTGCACAGGAGTGCGTGGATCTCCCATTATCTGGTTAAGAGGATGATACTTGTGAACCATGAGTGTCGGTTCCCTTTCTGTCTAAAATGAGCTTCCCAGATTTGTATTATCACCTTCTGCACCACTTGACGATTCTGCTGCAGTAACAGTTTGATCTGGAGATGGAACTGTTTCTCTATTGGTTGGAGCTGTTACTTCAGGACTTGGGATTGGCACTTCAACTTCTGTATGTGTGTCTTGTTGGTCAATCAGGACCCCAGGTAGATCATAAGAGAGAAGTGGTAATACAGTATACTCATCCCATGTAGCAGAATCTGCAATAGTTGGAAACTTTGGGCCAACAGCTTGACTATTTGTGTTACCAGCCTGAGAATTTGTACTGGCAGTTTCAACACTGTTTCCAACAGCTCCTGCAGAATACTCAATAAACCTTAGAGAATTTGTTAGTGAATCTAAGTCAAACAACCAATCAGGACCAGTGCCTTTGACATTTGCAGTGTTTTCATTAAACTCAACATTGGCACTTTCCTCAATAATTTTAGACACACTATTATATACACTATAGGCTTTGCTTTGAATGGAGTATCCTACAAAGAATCCTTCTTCAGCCTTACTTTCAGACTTTCCTAAGTGAGTTTTAGTATGGAGGATGGTGCATGAACAACCAAAAGGTTTTAGAAAGGCTACTAAGGGAATCCTGTGATGGAATAACTCATAGGGAGTTTTCCCTTGTGATTGAAAAACTTGAACCCTATTTAGAACATAACAGGCTATATTGACTGCCTCTGCCCAGAAGGTCATTGGCAATTTGGAATCCGCTAGCATGGTTCTAGCAGCCTCTATTAGTGTTCTATTCTTCCTCTCAGCTACACCATTTTGTTGTGGTGTTCTAGGAGCACTATATTGCCTTGCAATTCCTTTAGACTCACAAAAACGGTTTAGGATATGATTTTTAAACTCAATTCCATTGTCTGACCTGATCACCTTAACTTTTAAGTTAGATTGGTTTTCAATTTTTAGAATAAAGGATTTGACTAACTCAGTAGTTTCATCCTTAGTCCTAAGAAAATAAACCCATGTAAACTTGGTGAAATCATCAACAATAACTAAACAGTTGTCAAGATCAAATTAACTACCTAAGATTAACTGGTTTGAATCAATCAGAATATAAACCAACAACCTTGTATTGAATCGAAGTCCAATTAAGAAGTTTGCGGAATAACACTTAACTGTTTTAAGAAAAACTTTCAAAAGCAAAAATCACATAAACACAATAAATAATCAAAAGATCACTTGTATTGTCAAAACTCAATGATTACAATCACCTCTAATCTGTTTGATTAGACGAAGAACACAGATTGTTCTTAGGGTTTTACAACCTTAGAGGCTTATGAAAACTTAATCAGAAAAGCAATTACAACTTGAATAAACTTGTACGTGCAGACTTACAATAGAAAAACCTATTCTATGTATATATACTGCTTTCTGATTTGTTTCCTTGATAAACTCTGATTTCTCTGATAGTAGATATGCTTGAATCTTCAAAATATATCTTTTCCTGAATATCAGCACTTTCTGTTTATTGAGCTGTTGAGCAGCTTGAAGTCTATCTGTTGAGCAGCTTGAGTCTAAACACTGGCAGCTTGAACTTTTGAACTAGCAGCTCGAACTTCTTCAACTAACAGCTTGAACTTTGTACTTACACAGAAAATCTACTAACAGTTTGAGAAATCTAACTAACAGCTTGACATACTTAGAATATTTCCCAACAATCTCCCCCTAACTTAAATTCTTTACACAAGACTTTAAGTTTCTATACAAATAAGAAAATAAAACAAAGTAAAACCGTTATCTACAAACTAAGGCATCCAAAAACTTACAATTGTGAAAGTTTCTGATTAACTGCCTTCAAAAATTCTCTTTTCAATTCTTCTCTATCACAGTATATCTTCATTGAGCTCATCTATACCAACCATGCCCTTGGAAGATCCAAAAATTCAAAATTGAAGAACATGCTGGATCCATTTGCAAATCTGAGTCTGTATGTCTTTGATTTTACATACAGATCAACCTGTGCAATCTTCATCTCTTTGGCATCTTCTATATCTTTTCTGATTGACTCTGGATCAAAAATGCTTTTTAAATCTTTTATAGCCTGCTTGACCTGTGGAAGTGAAGACCTGACTTGGCTCACAGATCCAACATGATGCATTCTGGTAAGCTCATCTCTGGTCATCCCTTGGACTATATGTATTATACTCTTATATTCTTCCTCAGGACCAACTTCTCTTCTGACTACAAAATGATATTTTAAGTCAATGTTATCCATAGACTTAGCATACCAGTATGTAATAGGAGGTTTTGAGAAGTCATGCTGGTCGAGGGTGTTTTCAATCTCCATCACTTTCTGAAGTTGATGTTCAAATAGCACCTTTTCCACCTGATCAAGCTTTGCTTGAGAGATTGCTTCTGACTGTGAATTAATAGCAACAGCTTGAACAGGAGGATCTGGATTACTAGCACCAGCTTGACTTGATTCCTGTTGGCTTTGGACTTCATGGGAGATTTTAGCTGATTTTCGTTTTTCCATTTCTTTATCATGAATTTCTTGCAGCCTCTCTGTATTCATGGACTGAGCCATCTTCTTTGGAATTCTAGCTGAAAAGGCAAAATTGATCAAAAACTTTCTGTGCTCAGCCTTTGAATGCCCTGTTGGCATTTTCCTTTTTCTCTCATTTTGTTTGACCACAAACCCTCTTAGGTAATCACCTAAGGTTTTGGGGCATGGGTTTGCTGGTCTAGAAGTTCATCTTGTTCCTCTGCTAACTTTCTAGCAAATTCAGCATCATGAGCAACTTGGGCTTCTCTGGATGAAAATTTGTGCTTTGGAGATTCTATGAGGATGCCCTTGCCCTTATCCTTAGTTGCAGAGGATGTAGCTTGGACTGTACTGATGGGAGCTTGACTGCCCTCTCTGATAACAACTCCTGTTGTTCTTGTAGGAGCAGCTTGAGTTTCTAGGCTAACAGCTTGAGTAGCTGGTGGGACTGTTATCCTGGAATCTTGGACTGTTGGAGTAGGAGCTGGAGTTGCTTGGACTGATGGAGCTGCTTGGACTGAACTAGGGATCTCCTGATTCTCCCCCTTTTTGGATGCATTGGTTTGGTCAGGAGGACCTACAACCTTTGCCATTAGGGTTCGAATCATCTTCTCAAGTTGAATGATCTTATTTCCACAGGGGTGAACCCTTTATGAAAGTAATCCATTCTTTGATTCCGAGCTGATATTGTCTGTTGAAGTGCTCTGATTTGTGCCCCCTGTGTAGCAATAAGAGACTGGTAATATTCAAATACTGCCACAACAGGTTTCAGCTTAGGATCCGTTAATATCATAAGTTGTAGACTAGCCTCAAGATCAGCAAAAGAGTGTGGTGCTTGTGATCTATCACTGGCAGGAATTCCAGAATTTGAAGCTTCTGGGCCCCTCTTTTCTTGGTTCTGGGGACTTCCAGAAGGTGCTTGCACACCCTCTGTTTCCATGGGTGTGGTCTTAATTATGTTGACACTGTCCTGTGCCTCTTGTGCAGAAACAACAGTAGTGTCAGCCACAGTACCCATATGAACATCTTCTGATGAGATGTTCACCTCCAAATTGAGGATGGGAGGGTCCTCAGTGGGTGCCCTTTGGATATTCTGTGCAGGAGTGTCCTCCTGCACAGGGACATTTGGCTCTTGTATTTGGGCGGAGGAAGAAAGAGCTCCTGAAACCCTTTTTCTTTTGTATAATATAAGTGGGGATGAGGGATATACAGAAGGATCAGAGGGATTATTTGTATCATGAGGAGTGGGTTGGGGTCCTGGGGGTGAAGCAGTGATGTTAGGCTGAGCCTGCTCAGGACCCTCTCCTCTGTTTAGTGAATTGATGCCCAACATTGCAGAGGGCAATGGGACATCAACACTCAAAAAATTGGCACTTGTTTTTAGAAGACGTTTTATAGTTGGTAAAGAGTGCCTATGGGAAACATGAATCCTTTTATGTGCATTGAAATTACTGCAAGTTCTTGCAATAATTTCAGCCAAAAATCTAGGATACATCAAAAATTTCCCATGTTTTAGGGCATGATGCCTTAGCATACCCTGAAAAATCATATTAGAAAAATTGAACTGTTGGCCTGTAGATAAACACACTAAGGCAGTGGCTATGTTTGAGGAAAATTCTGACCAACCAGTTCTTTTAGGGCTTATGCATTGCTGTATAATATGTACAAGATATTTCCACTTAGGGGCAAAATGAGTTTTAAAGAACGTACAAGAATCAGTAGGGCCCCAATACCCTATAGCAAAAAGACCTTCATGTAAGGCAGTAAGAGAGAAATCGGTTATACCTGTGGCATCTTGAAGATGCAAGTGTTGGCGTATGAGATCCTCAGTGATGGTGACAGTGGTTCCATCAATCTTGGACGTCAAAGAAGTGACTCCATTGATGGTTTGAACAGAGGCATGTTTCCAAAATTGCTCTATATGAGATATGTATATTGTGGGGTTTATGGTAAGAGCATGATGAATGTGGGAACTTCAAAGGAAGTCCATCATGTTGTGGAATGGTTGAAGGTCAGCGTGTTTGAGAGAATAGGGAAGACAGTTATGTTCTTTGACAAACTCCATTGATGATCAATCGATGATTTAGGGTTTCAGAGATGTGTGTGGGAATCGCTCAGAGAGAAAAGAAAGGTCGTGGAAGATATTTTGCAACTGGTAGTTACAATTGAACGAAACTGGGACCTTTAAAGGTTTCGAAAATATCTAATCCCGCGCACACACTTATGGAAGTTGCCAAATTACCCTGCACACTTTGACAGATCAAGTGAAACAACTAGCAGTCCGAGAAAATGAACTAGCAGCTTGAGAAAAGACTCAAGCTGTTAGTTGAAAAATAAGCATATTCTAATGAAACAGTGTCTCCCCCTTAATCAAGCATATGTAATAGATATAATTTTCATTAAATAAGAGAGAATAAAAAAAACAAATTAATCCATATTAACCATGCCAATATCTGATACTAGGAAGGTGAATCTTCCTACATCAAATGGTTTTGTAAATAGATCAGCTAACTAATCATCAGTATGAATTTTGGTTACTTGGATTAATTTCTTCTCATTACAGTCCCTTATAAAATGAAATCTAATGTCTATATGCTTGGTTTTGGGAAATTTCACTGGATTTTGTACAATGCTAGCCCCGAGATTCATCGGCCCGTTCAAGATTGTTGAAAAGATAGGAAATCAATCTTATCATCTTGAACTGCCAACTGACTTAGCTGGAATACATCCTGTATTCCATATTAGTCATCTACGAAAGAGTCTAGCTGATGAAAGAGGAGTACAGATACCACACGTTAATGTGCAAATTGATGAGAAGCTTCGAGTGGTTGAAGAGCCAGAATGTATTCTGGACTCGAAGACCAAAAAGCTTCGTAATAAAGAGATACAGATGGTGCTCGTCTAGTGGAAACACCACAAAGGTTCGCATCAGTCTTGGGAATCCAGAGATGTTATGAAAGCAACATATCCAAGTCTGTTCGAACATAGCTAACTTCGAGGACGAAGTTTGTGCGTGGTGGAGCCTATTCTGTAACAACCTAGTCTTATATAAATTTTAATTTCTATTTTTGGATTCAATAATGTAATTTTATTACATTATTAATAATGAAAATATTTAATTAAGATAAATTATACTGGTGATGATAATTTATAGATGAAATCTTTAATTAAAAAGAATTAGATATTGAGGGACTAAAAGTGACAATTTCACAAAGTTGAAAATAAAAAGACATAAAATCTTTTAATTTCTCATTATCACACCATTAAGAAATCATACTCTCTCTCTTCCCTCTCTCACTAACCTACGGCTCTCCTAAATTTTCATCAAAAATCCATAACTTTGCATTAAATTGATGAATTAAAGACAAGTGAAGGATATAAAGATCATCAAACACCATCAATTGACAACCTTCAAGGTAATCTTTAGTTTAATTTTGAAGTTTTATGTATTTTGGTTCGGTTTTTCTAAAAACCGAAGCTTGGGAACTAAAATATGAATTTATGTATTGCATTTATGAATTTTTAGTATATAAACATGGATCTAAGTTAATAGAAGTCATAGAAACACAAATTGTGGGTTGGATCATTCAAATAAAGAAGAAATATGTGTTTTTTTTGTAAAATTAATGTTCTTGACAAAAATAACATAATTTGGATGATCTTGATAAATTTATGATGTTTTTGATAGGGATAATGATATAAAAACAACCCAATAATGATAATATATCAATATATGACATTGCATGTTAATATAAATGAATTTTAGTGAATTTTTGTAAAATCCGTATGAATATGATCAAGAACACCAAGAACATTTTCTGGGAAAATTTATGAGTCATGGATCCGATTTCGGACAGGACCGAATTCGAATGAGGTACCAATTCGGATGTCATTTCATATCTATTTCAGATGTTGTCTATCTCGGAGGATGAATTAATTTCGGACCCATCTCGGATATAAGATGATCCGAATTCGGATAGGTCTCAAATTCGGAGAGTGCCAAGTTCGGATGGCCTGTTCGGTTGGTCCTAATCCGGGTGCCTGATCCGGATCCGGATGGTCCGAATCCGGATAATCCGGATTCGGATGGTCATTTTGCATATTTTTAAATAAAAACAAATACATGATTATAATGATTAAAGATCAATAAATCAACATGATTATATATATATATATATATATATATATATATATATATATATATATATATATATATATATATATATATATATATATATATATATATATATATATATATATATATACACCCTTTGAGAATTTAAGGAAACAAACAAAATGATCGATGAATTATCTGTTATCAGAATCAGATTAAATAAAGATTTAAAAGCTTAAAGCTAATGATACGACAAGATAAATTCTGGACAGGTTCAGATAAATCTGAACAAAGAATTAGAGATTGAAAGATATTGAAAGTGGGTCACTGATTAGAAAAGAAAAGCCAGAGATCAGTTAGATCAAGATTAAAGATAAATCCTGGGATAACTCAGGTGGTGGATTATAAATCTGCTTGATAAAGACTACAGAAACTTTTGAGTTATAGATATTCAGTTTTGCATGCTAGACTTCCGATTGAGATATATTGTTGATGATAGATTATTTGATATTCATGAATGCTCAGCTGGATTGTGACCTGTGCACACCATGGTTCGGTGATGCCCTGTGGATCATGATAGCTATTTGACTTATCATTTCGCATGACATTGTATTTACAGTTCGATTCATATATTGCTATGAGTTTATTACTATCATGACCTTGATGACTTATGCTTTCATTATTACTCGCATCTTTGACATATTGATTCAGCTTAGCATGATTAGCTTGACGGTCTATTGTTCTAGACCATGCTACTTCACCAGTTCTATTGAACTTGGTATAGACACTCCAATGTTCCCCCATGAAGACCGCTGGTAGCTAGCCCAACATAAGTGGATAGCTTCCACTAAAAGCGTGAGCGTGGGCTGAACATCATCCAATTCTATGAATTCTATGTCTCAATCATGAGTGGCTGTAGCGGCAGTCCAGACATATCACGCTTTGACCCATGATCCGCTTGATTAATGCATGAAATCTGAAAATCTATAATCTCACTAAGCTTTGCTTATAGTTGCTACTTCACATTTTTACAGGAAAAGATAAAGCAAAGTCACCTGCTGGACCTAGTTCTTAGGTCTTACAAGATCAAGATTGAAGTTTTCTATAGACCACTACTCAACAAACTTTTCGGTACTGATTGGAAGATGACAATTGTGGTGGCTTTGGGTAGACTTGATATGATTATATGATGTAATATATTAGATTAGATGGTACCCTTTATAAGTTTAATTTGAAAACTGTAATTCTAAGCTAAAAATGTATTAAACTTATCCTAATATTTTGTACTTGTAATTTGAAATTCCGCAATATAATTACTCTATCTTAGTTAAAATTGATATCGTGTCGCATGATGTGGGACCTAGACTCTGAGGACTGCTCCGTAAGGGGAGGTCTTCACAATTTGATTTTGAAGATGACTTGGATCAGGAAGAGCTTGAGGAAGGAGAATTTATTCCAGTAGATATACCTGATAGGAAGTCAGACGATGAGATTGTGATGGACGAAGATGATGAAGCTGAGAGGTATTGATACAGAAGCAACTTGTTACTGAGAAAGATGAAAATATAGACCAGAATCTGATAGACATGGAAACGCTTAAATCAACTTTAAATGAAGAATCGGATACTGAGAGATCAGAGTTGGAACTTACGAAGGAAGAAAAAAGAAAGTTATGGTTTAGGGCGAAAGAGAATAAAAAGGACTTGGCTATGAAAGAGAAAATAAAGATGCCAAGTCCAGGGAAATTGTCTGGGAGCATACTTAGCTGGTTCTTCGATAGATATCTGCAACTCTTCATTCTATAAAAAAAATGGGCTTCAATATCTAAGAAAAAGGCTAAGGGATTTCAATTCTTCGCCAAAGTGTGAAATCAAGGCCTTGGCATGGAAAGAGCTAATAAACATCGGAGACGACCCATACGCAGAAGTTATAGCTAAAATCATTCGAAGGGAGGGTCGGTCTAGGATGTTTGAATGGCTGAATCCGAGGATAGGCAAGCGGGTCATGGACAACACAAGAATAGATCCATTAATAGGCAGGCCTTGGATGAAGATACATTACAAGCCAGTCAGATGTCTGAAGAGGGTTCCACTAAAACCAATGCCACAAGATGTTCTAGGTTAACTTATGTGGTGGTATGTGGACAGCAAGACTGGAGAAGCAGTAATGGAAAACAAAGAAGAAAAGGTGATTTTGAGAGTCTGCGATCCCTTGCACCTTGTCAATCTATCTAAAGATGACCTGCATAAACTTCATGGTCAAGGAATCTCTTTTGATGAGAATTTGAGATCTGAAGGCAGGAAATATCAGATTGTTGTCAAAGTTTGGGTTGATCAGGGACTACATGCTGGTAGCAGTTTAAATAAGCCTAGCTCTGTAGATTAATGAATATCTAACTAGAAGCTATCGTCAAGGGGGAGTCTGTTAGTACATCCTGTGTGACGATAGCAGTCTAGATATGTAATAGATAGTCATATGTAATAGATAAGGCTTTGTTAATACAAGTCATGTGTATTTGTTCATGATTGTGTATGATGTCTATATTTGCATGTTAAGTTCATGATCGTGAAGATAAGTTCTTGATTATAAGAATAAGTTCGTATAGGCATAGGCCACGGACTTAAGTCACACAGTACGAACTTAGCTTGCCTAAGTTCGTATGTTCTTGGGCTTGAACTTATAAGTTCGTGGACTTCGGCCTTGAAGAACTTATGTGTTATAATATGAACTTATTCAGTTATTTTCAATAACTTTTGGTGAAATTCGTTTTGGAGTTTGTCAAAGTGCACATACGAACTAGAAGCGATTTCAGAGAGTTTAGGAGCAATACATCGTGTGGGGCCGGTTGTTCTATCGGCTAGCATTGTGTTCGGCTCCGTGTTCCGCGCGTGTTCGATCTGTTTGGCGTCTAACGAGGATTCCGCACTCATTGGACGACGTCGCGTCTTGATCCGATCCGTATACGTGGTGACCTTACAAGTGGGATCAAAGCCTTTCTTGAATGTTCTTCGTGTTCGTCACATTTTTTTGAACATTCATAGGGTTTCTTGGCGTTCTTACGGATAAATCACGTGATTTTTGAAGTTTTCAGAGTTTTTCGGCAATTTTATTGGAAAATATTCATCTTAGTTCAACTTTTCAGTCAAAATCAGTGTTTTTAATCTTAAAAACATTGATTTAATCTGAAATTTTGAAAAAGTCGAATTTTTGGCCGTTTCACGAACTTGCAGTGCTCGAACTTAAGGGGTGTTTTTAGGTCACCTCGAACTTGTAAGGTCACCACGTCTACGGATCGGGTCAATAGGAGACGTCATCCAATGAGTGCGGAATCCTCGTTAGACGCTTAATGGATCGATCACGCGCGGAACACGGAGCCGAAAACAATGCTAGCCGATAGAACGACCAACCCCACATGATGTATTGCTCCTAAAACTTTCTGAAATTGCTCCTAGTTCGTACGTGCACTTTCACAAACTCCAAAAACGAATTTCACGAAAGGTTATTGAAAATAACAAAATAATATGCTTATGAAATGCACAAAGAACGCTTAAACAAGGCTTGCTGTGAAATATGTGAAAAGTAGACAAATAGCAATAAATTTATGCATATTAATAGAACAAATGTGAGATCTGGCTAAACTGGGCACCGTCTGTACCTCAGTGGTCACCTTCACTCACATAAGCACTATTGAAGGTCAAAGAAAGCATATAGAAGCAAAGTATGTCTTAATTGCATAAAATACATGTAGACATGAATAACTGTTACTCACTGTACTGCTATGCTTGCACCGGCTTATCTAGACTTTAATATAACTTTTTTGCTCTGGCTTTGACATCAACTATCATGGCTTGAGACTATACTATGACTCAATTTAGCTTTGCACTATCTCAGAAGGCTTTGACACTTTAAAAAAGCTTTAATACATTCTGGCACTTAGCTTTGACTCATAACCTAACTATACACTTTAATTAATGTCTGGTGCGCATTGAAGTGTCTGTAATTTACATTACAGAGTGTATAACAAATCAATAAAACTAACTTATAATAAAAGGGCTTTGACATGAATTATAGGTAGGTGTTTCGTAGCTTTTAAAGATATATAAGTTTTGGCTAATGGCCACTTAATTATATTTAAGCATATATTACATATATAATCATTCAAGAACACACATATAACAATTTCTCACATATATCTAACATACATGTCAATTATATGAAAAAGGTTGATTAAAGTGCTTTGTATCAATTTAAGATAGAATGTATGTTGAACTCATGCTAGAAGTTTTGAGCATTATTTGCAATGTTTTGGAATCCCTAAAACGTTTAAACTTAGGCTAATGAAAATAAATTTGTAGGATCAAAACTCCATGAAAGTTGCTTATAAATATATGTATTGATATTCGGTGCTGACATTCTAGATGCATGAGAACAGGAAGGGAAAAAGGCTGCTTGAAACACATACACAAATCTGATATATATATATATATATATATATATATATATATATATATATATATATATATATATATATATATATATACATATTGCTGATCTGTTTGGGTTTCGAAATTACCAAAACCTTTCATAGTTTTGGTAGTATTCTATAGGGTTTCGGTAGTCTTAGGCACTCCTCGGTAGGCTTCATAAAAGACATTACCAAAACCTTTAGGATTCGGATAGTTTCGGTATCTATCTTCATGCAACTCACATATACGACACACAAACACTACACCTTTTATCCTTTCTGTTTACTTTAGATTCGAGCAGCAAATCAGTGACGTTTAAGAGTGATGGAACTCTAATATAATGAATTAAACACACAGACTTGTGGTTGAAAATCTATTCATAAAACCCACAAAAACGGTGGCTTCAAATTGAACCCAAAACAAGCTTAAGTTGATTATTTACCTTCAGTATTTGTAGTTTGTTGTTGCTAGATGTTTGATTATAGATTTCTTGGCTTCAAATCTTGAATTTTTTTGTTGCAGAAATTGTGAGGTGCGTTTATGTTGAAGATGAAGAAGTTGTGGGAGATTGATAGAGAGCAGAGAGTTTGTATGAATGTTTTTGTTCGGTGAAATGAGCAAATGACCCTTAAATTGGGTATTTATATTTTCTAAGGTTTCTTTTTTCTCAATTTGAGCCCACTAGTTTCATTTGTCTCAATTTCTAAATTTTGTTACTTTATAAGCAATGCATACATATAATTAACTTAATTATAAAATTTACATTACTTAATTGCATTATTTAGCAATTAATTTTATCAAATTCACAAATTACATCATCAAATTCAAATTGCAACACGATCGCATAATTTAGAAAGCAAGGTGTTACAAGCCGCGACCACTTGAGCGCGGCTCAATCAAGGTTGACCAATTTAGAACATGTGCTCTGTTTTTGCAAGGTTATGGGTTTTATCACCAAAACCGATTTCCAATGATTAATTGGCCCCAAACACAACCAATGCATCCTAGAAACATCAAGTTACCAATTCCAATCAATTTCCAATACTTTAATACTAATAAACACAAGTTTTAAGGATCAAACTTACTTGAAAATGAAGGTGGTGAAGTGAAAATGAGGATGAAGGTGAATCCCAGCTTGTGCTTTGCTCAAATTCTGATTTCTTATAGCTGTCCAGAGAGTTTCGAAAACACACACAAATTCTTTCACAATAATTTAGGAGGTGACGAATGAATAAATGTCAAAAAAAATCTAAGTATGAGATTTCAGATGGCTTGAGATCCGAATTTCGGATGATAGGATCCGAATTTCGGATGAGTAGATTCGAGATTTGGATGTGTCGATCCGAGATTCGAATAAACCTTGACCCGAGTTCGTACCAATTTCGGTTGTATGGGATCCGAATTTCGGATGGCGACTCGGCGAGTCAGACCCAGTTTTGGTCCGAAATTGTAATTTTAATTAATCTTTGGGATCTTTTGCCATAATAACTTATGACATCAATTAAGAAAAGTAATTTGACCAAATAATAATTGAGGCTTAATACCGAAATTAATTAAGTCTTACGACTAATGTATCCGGATGAAACTTAAAAAATTATAAGTTGTGAGACTTATAAATATTATATTATGAACTTATCTGTAGGGATTTGACGGGTTAAAGTTCCTTGGAGACTATTAATCCTATTTTGGACGATTATAACTCGGTTTTGAGGCCGAGAGCTTGTTGTACACCACTGTGAGTTCTAGTATTCGTATGCATATAATGAATTGTATGTTATTTCTTTTCGTATCATTCTGATCATTTACATGTTTTGCCATCACATACATTATCGTTGTTGTTTTATCACTCGGTTAATAAATTATTGATCATTCGTTTGACCTGTTCGCTGAGATGGTAAGCCTGTGCGTGTGGTAACCATTATTGCCTGTAAAACGATAAGCCTGTGGTCTGTGGTAATCGTATGGTATCGGTGTAAAATGCATATCGATAAGCCTGTGGCCTGTGATAATCAAGCAGTAGATTGTGTGAATATTAGTTTCTACCAATTCAATCAACAATATGCAAATAATAAGAACAATGAAAGTAATCAAAACTGACCGAATGCTTCGATTGATGAACTGGATGATTACAAAATGATTATCTGGAATATTCTTGTACAGAGCAGCTTTCACTAATTCAGATGCGTACAAAATGAATTCTCTGACAGATCTACTAATTTGGAAAGTCAAAGTTCCTATTTATACATTTATACAAACTATTAAGGAATTACACAAACAGACCCTACACTTTGTTTTTCATCAATTAAACATATTCTAACATTCTCCCCCTTTGATGAAAATAGCGAAGTCTTCAAACCGATAAGCCCAGCTTTTGCTCAAATCTTCTGATACTTTTACGATCCGAAAGCCTCCATTCGATTTTTGAAATAAATTCAACCATGAGTCTTCGGTCGTTAACAGATAGGGCTCCTTTCTTTGACTTTCTTTTCTGGTCTGCAGCAAGCTTTCCTTTCAAACCATTCAAAGCTTTAATCAACGTACCATCAGAAAACTTGTTCAGCTCCACACTCCTCATTGCTCTCAACTTCTTATTCCTATCTTTATACATGACTGCTGGATGCTTCACCATGATAACTTGAAACTCTTTCAGCTCACCAGCAAATTTAATATCTCTGTGAGGTGCAGTCATATTTATCTTCCTCATGCCTCTTTCAACCCCAATCTGTAGATCTTGCACTGACATTAATACCAATTTGGTATGCATAAAGTGAAACAGTGTCTTTAGCGCAAATCTACAATGTTCATTCCTTTTATTTCTGCACAGTTCGTCAAAAAGATCTTCAATATCGACCAAGTGCATGTTGAACATGTCAGCTTTTGTGAACACATACGTATTTCCATCTGACCTAGTGACTGTGAACTTCGGATAAAAAATCTTGACAAATCTTTCTTTATCAATCTTCACCAGATCCACTATTCTGAATTCGCTCTTAACCTTCTCAACCTCTTGTGTCTTATTTCTCAGGATACTGGCATAGTTAACCAGATTAGGCATATTTGGCTCAAGGACTCTGAATAACTTGTGAAATGAACATGGAGCTTGCTTTTTACAAAAGATCCGTTTCTCCAGAATATCTTCAATATACAGCATCTTGTTCCTTTTTCTGATAAATTCAGCAGATCTGTTCTCTGGAGGTTCAAACTTTTTCATCTTCTTCTTACTTATCTCATCCTGATTCAACAAAGTTAGCATATCTTGAATCTCCCTCTGTACCACTTGTTGAGCTTGAAATCTAAGTCTGTGTTGTTTCTCAGATTCATCAGCAAGCACATACTCGTTGAAAAATCTATCCATAACTTCAACTTCATTCAACATAACCTTTTCTTGAGCCATACTGCTCTCAACATGAAATTCTTCAAACTCTTCTTTAACTTGTACAACAACCTCAGGCTTTTCAACCGTTGGTGTTGATTCAACATCCTTCATAATTTCCTCAACTAGTACTTCCTCTTCCTCAATTCTTTCTGCTCTAAAATCTACATCAGTCAAAGCAATTATGTCAGCATCTTCAGACACTTCAATATACTCCTCTCTTTCTTCTCCTGTCTCTTGAATACTTAGCTCTTTATCTTTCTCTTGAACGTCTTCCTCTGAATCAATATACTCAATAAACTGATAAATATCAGACTGAGTGTTCAAAGGAACTGGAACATCTTCATAAAGAATCAATCCCAGCTCTCTCTGTTCACCAGCAGATTCTTTAGATCGCCAAGCTTGTTTCTCCTGAGCTTCCTGCTCCTTTTCTGGATGTGTTAGCATTAATATCCCCGGCGTTGGTTGATCAAGCTTTCTCCTCTTCTCCCCCTCATGAGGAGCATCATCGGAGTCATCTTCATGCTCATCATGTTTCCTCTTTGATGAGGAAGCTTGAGCCTTGCAGGTTTCTTCCACTGCAGATACTCTTTCAGAAAGATTCCCCAACGCAGTTACCACAGTATTTTCTAGACTGATCATACGCTCTCGCATCTCATCAAACTGCTCAAAAACAAAATCCTTCAACTCTTCCTTCAACTCTTCTATAGCTTGCTTTGAGTCAGTTTGCTTGACCGACTCCTCGGCAACATCTTTTCCTTTTAAAAATTTCTGAATATTTGTCATTTGAGCCATTACTTCCGCTAACTGATTAGAAACATGCAAATTGACACCAGACACAGCTGCATTCAGTGCACTTGTCAAGGTTGACTCTGTAACAAAAGGGGATAAACTCACCACTGGGTCACGAAGACTTCCAGTTGACACAACAGTCGAACTTGTATAAAGAACTTCTGCGTGGCCAGTACTCAGAGTTGGTATTGTCGTTTCTATGACTGGACTTCCACCCTCTTCAAGTGACGGAGCAACAAATGCTTCCGTTACTAAGGATGTTCCAGTGGGAACACTCAGTTCAACCACACTAACTTCAACACATGAAGTTGACTCAAGTGTCCTAGAGTGTATATGAGCTAGACTCAGTGATTCAAACGAAGTCGTACACATGGGAAATTGTGCACTTGTTTCAATATCCATCAAGTCCAAGTGACTTTCGGATAGATTTTGTGGTTCATCCCTGTGTTCAATTGAAACAGTCTCCTGTTGAGAGGAGACTGAGTGGATAAGTGGGTGTGCACTCGTCAGTGGGATACTGACTTGTTCAATGCTAACTCCCATAGGAGAGCTAACAGTGGATGTGGTTAATTCCCGGCTTTCTAGGCTTAGGGTATCCCTCACACTCTCTTCAGCTATTTGTACAATATCAATCATCATTCCCCCTCCCTCATGATGATCACCTCCATCATCACCATCATCATCACCTCCTTCATCTTCACCTTCTTGAATATCGGACAATGTTCTCTCTGAATCAGATTTTTCAGCCTCTTCCTCACCACCCCTCACACTACCTTCTCCCTCACTCTCAGAATGGGCAACCTGAACTTCAGCCCCTTGTTGAGGTTCCTCTATCCTTAAAGCTCCTGGGCTAAGAGATCCCGGTTCCTGGGTCTCTATCGGAGCATGATCTATTCTATATAACCTCACATTTTCACTCTCAGGATCTGCATACTTCAGTAAATATTCAGGAATTGGCATGATATTCGCATTAGGGGAATCCAGCACTTCATGCAAACTCATCATGACATAGTCTGGGCATCTCTGAGAATTAGCTCGCTTTGGAATATTTTCAATGGCCCTTAAGATCCCTCGGATAAGAATCTGTATAAACCTCTGAAGTGGAACGAACTTCCTTGCTCTATTTGTAGTTTTAGCAAGGACAATCTCCTTTAGATCCTCCCAGATACACAGAGCATAATCATAATGCTTATTGAATGCGATCCCATGAAATATCCTCAAGCAATGAATGCTGCATCTGTCAATCCCAGTATGTTTTGAAGTCATGCACCGATTTATGATACCAAAAAGTGTGTACCATTCGCCATTTAAACCATTTCTGTGAAACTTTGAGCTCTTCGGAAGTGGCTTTGAGTAGCCTAGGCAGATTAAATCATGAACCAGCTCTTCATTAGAAACAAAATCTTCAAAGTCTGCCAACTCTGGGAAGTTCACAGTGTCAATACGTCGCGGAAGAAATAGATTGTGACGTAGTCTTGCAAGAGTGATTTTCGTCTTGAACTGATCAATTGTCACTTTAAAATGATGATTTCCGTCAGCAGGAACAAATTTGACAGTGTGCCAAAATTGTTGTAAATATACTTGTGGAATAGACGGTTTGTACTGAAGCAGATAACCGAGTGGATGACCTTTCAGAATGTCCACAATTATAGGATGGCTTACTTTAATAACTTTGGTATCTAAACGATGGTTATTGTCACGGAAAGGAAGGCAATGTTTTGGTTTTACAAGCTGGTTATCTGGGATAATATGTGTTTGTGATGAACGGGCCACTGAGGTAGATCTGACTGGGATAGATACAAGAGTATGGTTTGATGATGACTGGGCATCAGAGGAATTTGAGTTCTGGGATTGCACTGGGGATGCCATTTGAATACCTGTAAGAAAATAAAAATCATGTTAGTCTTATCATGTACACAAATGACAACCTTCAAAATGTAGAAAAAATTGTAACATTTTAGCAGAAATTGCAAAAACTTGTGATTTTCTTTATAAGGCATCGGGATTCCTGACAATAATTAAAAATTATTGAAAGGAATCCAGAGTCAATCGTTTAGAGACCAATGTTAGAAAAACACAAATTTATAACAATTTCTTAAAAAATGTGACATTTTTCTTAAAACATAAAAATTCCACACTTAGAAAAATTTTCTGTTGAAACTCGAATGAAACTGTAATTTTCTCGAATCATGCTTGAACAATGTCGGATGACACATGAGACAACTCGAATAAGCCTAGAGACAACTCGAATGATGCGTCTTTGAAACACGAATAAGTCTGTAAACAACTCGAATGATGAGTCTATGAAACTCGAATATATCTATATACAACTCGAATGAAGTACTTATGAAACTTGAATAAGTCTTGAAGTTTCTCGAATGAAGACATGTAAAACTCGAATGATATATGTCCTAAACTCGAATAAGCTTTAATATGTTCTGAAAATTTTCTAAGTGTTACACACACTTGTCAACTCGCATAAAGCACAAATCTTTCTCGAATGTAATGTGTATTAAACTCGATTAACTCTGAGTTTAATATACCTCAACTCGAATGAGTCATGATGCAACCCGAATTACTCATAGAAGAAACTCGAATTACTCACAGATGAAACTCGAATTACTCACAGATGAAACTCGAATGACTTATCATCCAACTCGAATGACATACAACTCGAATGACTCACAAACACAACTCGAATGACTCTCAGTGCAACTCGAATGATGCTTTATTCGAGAAATGTCTTTTTATTTTTCTTACAAGTCTAAAACACACTGATTTTATGAATTTAAGTTCAGAGATGTTTTTCAGTGTTTTAAAACTTGTACCCCCCTCGAAAATGTATTTTAAACACATTTATTTTACTGAACTTTGAACAAAAACAACTTTAAAGTTGTTAAAAATTCAAATTTCAGTTTATTCAAGAACTCGAAACTGTTTCATTGGAAACTCAATGATTCTGTTTGTGTGAAGTAAAAATGACTTATGAAACTTCAGATTCATAGTCATATTACCATTATGAACAACATCACACAATTAATTTCAGTTTTATTGACCAATCAAACTATTTGCCATTAACGGTCACGAACACAAAAAAAATAACTAAGAACACATACTCACATTCGAACAGATATACTGAAAATATGTACATACAAACTGAAATAATAAAGAAAAACAAACTTTTTTACTCACAATTTTGATGAAAATAAAACCGTCGGTTGTGGGTTTTTGAGTTTTCTTTGAAGTGAAGGAACCTTTTTGGAGAAGATGAAAGAGTTTAGAATATCCGAAAAAGTAAATTTGAATTTGAAAATTCAAATTTATATTCAAATATTACCCGGCCCATTTTAAAATTTTCAAATTTTATAAATTCGGCCCATTATCTAAACCAACTTAGCCCACACACCCATTTTTCAAAAAAAATTGTGACAAAAAAAATTTAACAGTACACAAAATAAAACAAAAAAAATTTTAAAATGGACTAAAAAAAAACATTCATACTTGAAAAGAAGAAAAAAAATTTTGTACATAAACCATCACAAACAAAAATTGAAAACACGCAAAAAAATAAAATTATTAACAAAGTGCATTTGCTCCCCCTTGAGTTTCTGAAAGTTGCTCCCCCTCAACTGTATATTCAATTTATCAGCTCTGCTCCCCCTACACAATAACAGATAATTTTTATCAGATTTATTCAAAATCAGATAAATTTCTTTTCTGCTCCCCCTGCACATGACAGTCCAGATCTTGTTAAATTCTAAAGAATATAAACTTTTTATGATTCATGAATTTAACATCAGATAAAAATCACTTAAAAATGAAAATTTTAAAATTATAATTTTGAAACTGCTGAATTATTAAATCTTAACGATTCAACATACCTAATTTGTATACCAAAAAATTAAACCGCTTTTCATCTAACGCTTTGGTAAACAAATCAGCTAGTTGATATTCAGTAGGTACAAAATATAATTCTATATTTCCATTTTCTACATGATCTTTTATGAAATGATACTGAATGTCGATGTGTTTCGTTTTTGAATGTTGCACCGGATTTGATGCAATAGCTATTGCGCTCTGAGAATCACAATATATTGGAATTTTCTTTGGTGTAAACCCGTAATCACGCAGTTGGCTCTTCATCCACAACACCTGAGAACAGCAGGAAGATACAGCAACATACTCTGCTTCAGCTGTAGACAATGAAACACAATGTTGTTTCTTGGATGACCAACATACGGGTTTGTCACCTAAGAATTGTACTGCTCCTGACGTACTCTTTCTGTCCATCTTATCACCTGCGTGATCAGCGTCAGAAAAAGTAGTCAGATTAAATGAAGACTCTCTAGGATACCACAAACCAAGATTTGGAGTTCCTTTGATTCGTTTTGCAGCTGTTAAGTGTGATTCTTTTGGATTTGCCTGATATCTAGCACAGACACATGTAGCAAACATAATATCTGGTCTACTGGCTGTTAAGTACATTAATGACCCAATTATACCTCGATAATGAGTCACATCTACAGGTTTCCCTGAGATGTCCGCATCAAGTTTTGATTTTGAATCCGGAGCCATGGGAGTTTTCATAGGAGTACTATTGACCATGTTAACTTTCTTTAACATGTCTTGTATGTATTTTGACTGATTGATAAAAATACCATCAGTTAATTGTTTTACTTGTAATCCTAAGAAAAAATTTATTTCCCCCATCATGCTCATTTCGAATTTCTGGGGCATTAAAAATGCGAATTTCTTACAAAATTTAGGATTTGTAGACCCAAATATTATATCATCTACATATATTTGAATGACTATGATATCCGACCCCTGACGTTTTATAAACAGGGTTGTGTCAACTGCACCTTTTGTAAATCCACATTTCAACAGATATGTTGAAAGTGCATCATACCAAGCACGAGGTGCTTGTTTAAGGCCATACAGTGACTTATCTAACATATATACATGATCAGGTTTCGAAGGATCAGTAAACCCTTCGGGCTGATATGTATATACTTCATCTGTTAGCTCCCCGTTTAAAAACGCAGTTTTAACATCCATTTGATATACTGTAAAATTTTTATGAGCAGCAAAAGCTAAAAACATTCTAATAGCTAAAAACGCAGTTTTAACATCCATTTCATTTATAGTAGCCCTTCTGGTCTGGACTGACGCAGATGGATCACCAATGATGTTTTCAATTGGGTGATTTCTTGTCCACTTAACAGTATGTGGAAACGGTTGTATTGGGTCTTGGTCGGGATTGAGATCTAGATATGGTTCGGGAGTTACTTCAGATGTTGTAGGTGGAACATCTGAGGTAGGAGCTTCTGACTGTTCAGAAGTAATGGGGGTTTCAGAAGAATGTGGAGGTTCAATTGGTTGTACAATCTCAGTAGTTGACTGCACATTTGCTGTTGAAGCTTTTCCAGTTTCTTCGGAACTTTGTTGTTGAGAAAGATCTGAAACTATGACTGGATCTTCAGTAATCCTGTCAGGCACCAAATTTTGAACATTAGTTTTGGGCTTTTCAAAATAGTCGTCATCAAAATTCTCAAACAACTTATTTAATTCAGAAACTTCAGCATTTTGTCCATTTGACTCCAATGAAGTCTGCATATTAGGTTCGGGTCCTGAACTGGTGTGTTCAGAAGCCATTACCACTCCTTCTTCGAATTTAACATTTACGCTCTCGTTGACTGTCTTGGTTCTCTTGTTGTACACTCGGAAGGCAACCGACTCCTTTGAATACCCGATGAATATTCCTTCATCTGCCTTTTGATTAAACTTTCCAAGGTTGTCTTTATCGTTTAGAATAAAGCATCTGCAACCAAAGACATGGAAAATTTTAATATTAGGTATTCGTTTATTAATCAGTTCATATGGAGTCTTTCCGAATCTTTTATTTATCATTGAACGATTTTGTGTGAAACAAGCTGTTGCAACCGCTTCTGCCCACAAGAACAACGGTAAATTAGAGTAGGCCAACATCGTCCTAGCTGATTCCACTAGTGTCCGATTTCTTCTTTCAACGACACCGTTTTGTTGTGGAGTTCGAGCAGCTGAGAACTGATGTGTAATTCCTACTGAATTCAAGAACGAGTCAAGTGATTCGTTCTTGAACTTTGTTCCGTTGTCTGAGTGGATTGTCTGAATTGTGAGTTGCAACTTTACTTGTATTTTCCGGATGAAGTCTATGATGGTTTCGGTTGCATCTGATTTGGATCTCAGGAAAAACACCCATGTGTATCGTGAATAGTCATCAACTATCACCAATACATATCGTTTCTTATTTATGCTTTGTACTCTCATTGGTCCACACAAATCCATATGCAATAACTCCAGTGCTCTCGTGGATGAGTGTTCTGTTTTGGATTTGTGTGTGGCTCTTGTCATCTTTCCTTTTTCACATGCCGCACATAATTGCTCTTTTTGGAATTTGAGCGCCGGCAGCCCTTTAACTAACCCTCCTTTTGCTAGGTTGGTCAGCTCATTGAAGTTCAGATGTGAAAGGCGACGATGCCACAGCCATGCGTTTTAGATGTAGCTTTTGACAATAAGCAGACATCTTTCTTCAGAATGATCGAGGCTAAATCAATGGAGTACAAATTTGTTTTCCTGTTTCCTGCTAGAATTTCTTTTCCTTCTGCGGATCTGATGCTGCACCGATTGGCTTTGAAGTTGACTTCTAACCCCTTATCAATCAATTGTCCAATACTAAATAGATTGTGTCCAAGACCATCAACATAAAAGACCTTTTGGATGGTGATTTTGTCATACTTCAGACTTCCGTATCCTTTGATCGGACAAAACTGATCGTTTCCAAATCTAACCGTCCCACAGAACTTTTCTACAAAGTCCGTGAGTGTGTCTCGTTGTCCGGTCATATGTTTGGAGCATCCGGAGTCAAGGTACCAGACATGGTTTACCTATAATATGAAGTAGCACATGAGGTACCCACTTGTAGTTGGGTACTTTTGTTTTAGGTAAATCATGCATAGTATCATTTGTTTTTCTAACTGATATGGCTTTTAGCTTATTATTTGAAGTTATTTTAGGTACCCATTTTTGAACTGTTCTTTTGGGTATCCACTTTTGTACAATTCGCGGTGGAATTGTTTTTGAAATAATTTTCTTTGGAACCCTTTTCTGTTCATAAAATGGGTCCTTTTTCTTTGGTTGCCATACGAGCTTATTATATTTCACAGTTTCAGGCTTACAAACATAAGAATTCAAAGCAATTAATTTCGTTCTTGAAAACTTAATACAAGAATTATTAACAAGTTTATCATTATTACAGACAGAATGTTCAATTTTGCTATTTCTATCTGTAACAATTTTTTCTTTCACGCGCCATTCTTGTTTTATAATCTTGTTTTTCTCTTCTCTTTTCTTCTTTCGCCATACTTGTTTTCTCGAACCGTTCACAATGATATCTGGCATAGAAGAAGTATGAGAATTAATAGATTTAGAAACTCGTTTCTTCTGTAACTTTTTCATACCTGTTGAAGATTTGACTTTACGTGCAATAAAGTCCGTTGATGAAGATGATTCACCCTTTTCAAAACTAGGAGACTGAACAAAAAGTTTTGTTTTCTCCTTCTTTTGTTGTACTGATGGTGAATTTTCAGATGGTTTTAAAGAATCTGTAGACATTCTTTGGAGAATTTTAACAGGTTCTTTATTACCATTTGATTGTTTGTTAGTCAAAGGTTTGATAAATTCACCAATTTTACCAAACATTTGATCTAATGAATTATCATCAGAGTGCATATACAGATCAAATTCTTTCTCTGAATTAATAGAATCTAGAGAAGTGGTTGATTGTGGATTAGACACATTTATGTGTTTAGGCTTATTTTGCAACATTTGTTCCATTTTTATTAATTCAGCCTTGAGAGTTCCATTCTCTGTCTCAAAATTTTTAATTTTCAATTCTAAATCAGAATTTATCTGTTCTAAAATTGAATTTGGTAAATATGGTTTTTGAGACTGAGTTGGTAATTCAGACAAATGCTTTTCAGAATAAGTTTGAATGTACTCTTCTTTAGTATCAATAATGTTGCTGGTTTCATTTATCTTGGTATAATCACAATAATTTTGCATTTTGTCTGATCGTAATCTTTTTATCTCTTCGCTAGTATCTACTTCTTCAGAAGCTTTCATGAATGTCATTTTTAATCCTAAATTCATGTATCTGACATCATATAGTGTTGGTGAATTTGATATAGCTTTTGTCAGATGCTTAGGATTTTCCCAACCAATACCAGATTTAGAGTTATAAAATTCTGTATCTTTTGGTTGATTTAAATAAATTGTTTGATCTGTTTGCCCCCTTTTAATAAATTCATCCTCCATCTTTTTTATTTTCTCATAAAGTTTAGTTCTTTCTTCAAATATGGCATGATATTTTACAGAAAAGTTTGAGGCTTCTAACTCAGCTATTCGCAGACTTTCTTGTAAATCAAATATTTTGTGATTCAGATTGAGTATATTGCTTTGAAGTTCTTTTTCCTTATCTTGTAAGTCTGAGACAGCTCGTAAAGCTAATGCTTTATCTTTGGAAAAGTCTAGAACTAAGTTGTGTTCATTTCGAAGTTTGTTTTCCAAAGAATGAACATTTTTCTTTTCTGCCTTTAAAGATTTTTCAAACTTTTTAAGCATAAAGGCCATATTAGTTAGTTTTTCTTCTAAGATACATGATTCATCAATATCAGAGTCTGAATTAGAATTTACCTCTGGTCTTTCTGAATCATCTGAGTTTTCAGACTCTGAATCTTCCTCATTTTCAGCTTCATTTTGGCCAGTTGCCATTCATGCAACTTCTTCTGTTGCTTCCTCTTCATCAGAATCAGATTCTCTCCTCTCAGCATCCTCTTCATCAGTCAGTCCAACCCACACCTCATCTTCAGCTATCATAGCTTATTCACTCAGTTCAGATTCATTGAAAATTTCTGACTTTAGACAAATATGAGCATCTTCATCCAAGATGTCATCGTCTTCTGATAACTGTAACCAATGATCATCCTCCGTCATAAGAGCTTTGCCTGATTCTTTCTCTTTGGCTAAGAGAGCCTTTCTTGTATAGTAGTCTGAATTTTTGACTACCGGAGATCTGCATTCCCAGGCATAGTGACCTGGTTTCCCACAGTTATAGCATTTCTGTTCTGACTCTTTCTTGGCTGATTTTTCTGACTTCTCAAATTTGTCAGTCTTCCGTGCACTACTCTCTCCAGATTTCTCATACTTATCTTTTTTCTCAACTTTCCTAGATCCTGTTTTATAGCACATCTTGTTATTGGTTGGTTTTCTGTAAAATTTCTTCTGAAATGCTTTTGTAAGCAAAGCCATCTGCTTTTTCATCTCTTCAATTTCTGAATCAGCGGATGATACTGAGGATTCTGATTCTGAAGATGTGCTGTTGATTACTCCTCTTTTCTCTTTTTTCATCTTGTATTTATACTTTTTCTCCGCCAGTAGAGCTAGTGGATCAGCAGTTTCTTTTTCCGCTTTCTTCTTTCCAGATATTTTCCTCAATACAACTTCTTGATAGTTGTTGAGGTTTTCAAATAGCATATGAAAATCCATCTCCTCAATATCTTTTGTTTGTTGGATGATCATAGCATATTTTTCCCATTCTGGATTTAGAACATTTAAAAATTTGACATTGATGTCCAAGTTGGACTTTGTCACTCCGTTTCTTTTTACTTCACTTACCAGATTCACAAATCTGAGGTAAGTGTTTTCCAAAAGTTCACCTTCACGAGCTCTGAAGTTCTCAAATGTCATTAGGCTATTCCTAGCCCTATTTGTAGCAGCTCTGTCTGATCCCCTCATGATTTTGCATACTTCATCCCAGATGGACTTAGCAGTCTTTGTATTTGTCAGACAAGTGTAGATATTATTGGGGATTGATATCAACAATAGTTTTCTGGCAGTCTTGTCCCCTAACTTTCTCTTTTTCTGGGCCTCTGTCAGGTTTGTGACCTCAACAGTCCTCGGTGGTATTGGGGGATTGCCAGTTGGTACTCCTGGGATCGTTTCCATAAAAATTGCTGGTCCTTCAGTTAATGATTTTAGCATTTCTTCAGACAAATCATGGAAACTGATAAATTCAAGAAACCGCTCCTGCCATTGGACATATTCTCCCCTGTATAAGATTGGGGGTTTGGTTTCTGATCCCATAGCCAGTGCATCTTTAGACATGTTGATTGATCTTTGGGAAACTTGACCAAGATCTGATGAACTCCGAATGAGATTGAAAAATTTGATCACACCTTGAAACACAGATTAGTACTGAAATCTACAACACAATGGCTTGTTAGTAGCAATAAGCAACTTAACTCAGACAGTGAATTGTGTTTTGATTAATGTGTGTGTCAAACTTGAATGATTCTTGTGTTATGAGTGAAACTTGAATGAATATAGTGTAAAACTCGATTGAGTTTATGGTAAAACTCGATTGATTCTTTTACCAAACTCGATTGATTCTTTCAGTGAAACTCGATTGAGTGTTTGATCAAACTCGAATGAGTGTTTGATCAAACTCGACTGTGTTTTTGATCAAACTCGAATGTGTTATTGATCAAACTCGAATGAGTATATGACAAAACTCGAATGTGTATATGACAAAACTCGAGTGAGTATATGACAAAACTTGAATGTCTTATACAAAACTCGAATGAGTCTTATACAAAACTTGAATGTCTTATACAAAACTCGAATGAGTCTTGCACAACTCGAATGAGTCTTATACAAAACTCGAATGAGTCTTATATAAAACTCGAATGATGTTGTTCTGAAATTCGAGTTTGTTAACAAACTGTTGTCAACTCGAATATCACAAGTTGTCAACTCGAATGATAGGTTTGTCAACTCGAATGACAAGGTTGTCAACTCGATTAACTAAGGTACTCAACTCGATTAACTAAGATACTCAACTCGATTAACTAAGATACTCAACTCGATTAACTAAGATACTCAACTCGAATTACACACAGGATGTGTATATTTCGAGTTTCTTAGTATTTTCAGCTTTTTCAAGTCTGAAATTCAGATTAAATCCAAATTTTACCCAATTTCACTCAAATTGTAATCGAAGGTAAGGTTTTTGAATACAAACACTTTGTGTAAAGCACTTTTAATCAAAAATGGATCTAAGTCTGACTTTTTCAATGAAACAGTAACCGTTTTTGAACTTTTCAAAATTTCAGAAAATTGCCTAGATCTTTTTCTGTGTTTTGAAAATCAAATCAAGTTTATATTCAATTGATTCGTATTTGAATCCTTAACCTTCAATCCAATTATCACAGACAAAGAACAACTGAATCAAAACCCTTAGTGATTTTAGGGTTTTTCCGAAAAAATATTTCTCAAGAACACGTAAAAATTTCAATCTCAACCAGAATGATTCACCCCTAAGTCTCTGATACCAATTGTGAATATTAGTTTCTACCAATTCAATCAAAAATACGCAAATAATAAGAACAATGAAAGTAATCAAAACTGACCGAATGCTTCGATTGATGAACTGGATGATTACAAAATGATTATCTGGAATATTCTTGTACAGAGCAGCTTTCACTAATTCAGATGCGTACAAAATGAATTCTCTGACAGATCTACTAATTTGGAAAGTCAAAGTTCCTATTTATACATTTATACAAACTATTAAGGAATTACACAAACAGACCCTACACTTTGTTTTTCATCAATTAAACATATTCTAACAGATTATAATTCCATTGTACGGTAAGCCTGAGCGTCTGGTAACCGCAATGTGATAGTTTATAAGCCATTAGTTGGCCTTCTGTGATTATTGATTTATTTCATGAC
The DNA here is from genome assembly GCA_020465985.1 of Centrapalus pauciflorus. NCBI lineage: Eukaryota > Viridiplantae > Streptophyta > Magnoliopsida > Asterales > Asteraceae > Centrapalus > Centrapalus pauciflorus. Next base: position 708,161 of record JAANYP010005086.1, read on the forward strand.
ATTGCATGGCATTGTTCATATATCGCATGGTACTTTAATCTAGAATCTCACTAAACAACTTTGTTGTTTACCAGTTAGTTGATATTTCTTTTCAGGAACTGATTAGGGCAAAGGCCCGGCTGGCCCAAACTGTTAGACATCGATTGGAGCATGAATAGGAGCTCCATATTATGTAGATGCTTGGGGTGAGAGTAGCAGACTTATATTTTGGACTCGAATTAATTATAGACAGTTAATTCGTGTGTAATTGTTAACGATTTAACATTGTAACCCCAATTACATTATTCCGTGATCCCGACACTCTGTTGTGTTGTATGCAAAGTGTTTGGAATCATGTTGGCTATCCAATTATTTTAAAAGTTTTAATTTGACTGTATTTCCGCAAGTACTCGTATTAGTTGTATGGGTGTTTCAAATTGGTATCAGAGCCGGAGCTCATAGATAGAGTACAGTCGACAATACTCTAATTTAAGCATGGTTTCAGATGCTGGTATTGACCCACCTAGGCGGCAATATTATAACAAATACAAATTGACATTTGGCCTAGGATGAGATATTATTGGGTAGACTTTTAAGGTTATAACTTGATGTAAGTATAATTATATATACATATAAATGTCATGTGCACACTTTGGTGTGAAAAAATTGTTGAACCGACCTGTAACCGTTTGTTGCAGACAATGTTGGATAACCAGTCAAATCACGTTCTACGCCAGGAGTAGAACATCTCAATGTTGGGGGAGACAGGGATCAGTCTCAGGAATATGAAAGTAAATCTAGTTTTCGCACTGGTGGAGGGTCTAGAGAGGACTAGATGATGCAGATGATGGCTCAAATGTTGGAGCAAAATCGCCAACCTAACGAGTTAATGGCACAGTTACTTGCTTCCCAAAACGTTCAGGGAAAGAAAGATAATGCTGAAGATCAACAAGCAAGTAATGATAATAATGAAGTCGTGGGAAGTGGAAGTAGGGTTGAGATTCTGAGAAGCCTAAGAACGATGAAGATCAGAAGCACGACTCCTCTAAGTCAAAGAAGGGGATGTCGTATAGAAACTTCATTGGTTGTCGTCCTCCAGAGTTCAATGGACGAGCGACTGCTGCTGAGGCCTTGGACTGGATCGAGGCAATTGATAAATTATTTCGTGTGACCGATGTCGGTAATGAAAAGAAGGTACTGAGTGTAGTACGCAGCTGCACAATTTGTTGGTCCTGCATTGACGTGGTGGAATTCAGAAGTTGAGCTTTTGGGTTTAAATGTTGTGGCGAAAATGACGTGGGAAGAGTTTAAGACCAGATTCGACAAGCACTTCTATCCGGCGGTGGCGGTACAGAAAATTAAAAGAGATTTCCTTACGTTTCAGCAAGGAGAATTATCGGTGGACGACTACTTGATCGAGTTTAACTCGAAGGCAATGTTTGTCGGGTCGGTAATAGCTGATGAAAAACAAAAAGGCCGACTACTTCGTCGAAGGGCTGCGAAGTGAGATCCGTGAGATGGTGACGGTTCGCGCAGTTGAATCTTTTGAGAAAGCTGTGGATTATGCACGGCTCCGGGAATATGAGTTGTTCCGTAGGGAACAAGAATTGGCTGGATCGAAGAAAGCAAAGGTTGAGTCTGCTTCGGGGACTTTTAAACAACCCCAATAATCCTTCTCCAAGAACGTGGACTCTCGTTCACGTTCCCAATCTTCTAGACATTCGAAGAAATCTTCTAATTCCTACAACTCTCAATCCAAATCACAGTTTTCGAATTCTGTGCCTACCTGTAATCGATGCGAGAAACTTCATCGTGGAGGAGTGTTTGTCCCCTATTGTTTGCCATGGATGTGGAGAGAGGGACACATACGCCCTATGTGCCCTAAACGTAGTGATGCGTGCTATGAATGTGACTAGGTGGGCCACCTCGCTCGGAATTACCCGAAAAAGAATTCAGCGGCGTCTGAAAGTAAAGGCTCAGTTGCGAAGACTAGTTATGTTGGTTCCTCCCAATCAAATGGGAATCCGCCTAAGCCTCAAGCTAGAGTCTACCAGGTTACAGCTGTCGAGGCACAGGATGTGCCGGATGTCGTAACCGGTACTTTTCTTCTGATTTCTTTACCTGCTGTAGTATTGTTTGATTCTACTACAAGTGTGTCTTTTATTTCTAGAGCATTTTCACGAAAGTTAGATGTTCTTCCTTCTTTAATGTCATTCCTTTTAGTCGTTGATGTGGCAAATGGGAAACCGGTCAGTGCCACCCAAATTTATTATGACTGTGTCCTGACCTTAGATGGACATAATTTCGATATCGACCTTGTCCTTTTTGATACCAAAGAATTTAATATAATAGTTGGCATGGATTGGTTAGCCAATAATCTTGCCACTATTGTTTGTGCTAAAAAAATTGTTCGTTTGTTCACGCCGGAAGGCGAAGAAATATTTGTGTATGGGGATAGACGAAAAAGGGAAGTCGCGGTTATTTCGGTGGCTAAGGCCCAGAAAAATTTAAGCAAAGGCTGCCAATGCTACTTGGCTTGTGTGTTGAATGCTAAGAAAGAAGGGAAAAACCTCAAGGATGTGCCAATGGTTAATGAATATCCTGACGTGTTTCCTGATGACTTACCGGGATTACCACTAGACCGATCTGTAGAGTTTCGGATTGAGTTGGTGCCGGGAGCTGCACCAATTGCGCGTGCTCCGTATCGTTTAGCGCCTTCGAAAATGAAGGAAATGATGACACAATTAGAATAATTGTTAGAGAAAGGGTTTATTCGGACGAGTACCTCACTGTGGGGTGCTCCGATTTTATTCGTGCGAAAAAAAAAAAAGACGGAACCTTGCAAATGTGTATAGATTATAGAGAACTGAACAAATTGAACTATAAAGAATAAGTATCCTTTTCCTTGTATTGATGACTTGTTCGATCAACTACAAGGAGTTGCTTATTTCTTAAAGACAGACCTTCGTTCAAGGTATCACCAACTTAAGGTTCGTGAGGAAGATGTGACGAAAACTTCTTTTCGGACTCGATATGGGTATTATGAATTCTTAGTAATGCCTTTTGGGCTTACTAATGCCCCTATGGCCTTTTTGGACTTAAATAATTGTGTGTGCCGTCCAATGTTTGACAAGTTAGTCATAGTGTTTATCGATGATATATTGGTATATACCAAATCGGAGGAGGATCATGCGGTGCACTTAAGAGAATTGCTCGAACTTCTTCGAGGCGAACAGTTGTATGCTAAGTTCTCAAAGTGTGAATTTGGTTGCGGCAAGTGCAATTTTTAAGGCATGTTATATCTCGTGAGGGTGTTTCTGTGGATCCCTCCAAGATTGAAGCCATCAAAAGCTGGGAAGCGCCTAGAAATGTTGCTGAGATTCGTAGTTTCCTTAGATTGGCCGGCTATTACCGACGATTTATTCAAGATTTCTCAAAAATAGTCATCCCACTCACTTCATTGACACGTAAGAATGCAAAGTTCGTGTGCGAAGAGCCATAGGATGACGCATTTCAGACTATGAAGAGTCGGTTAACTGACACTCTAGTGCTTGCGTTGCCAGAAGGGAACGAAGATTTTATTGTTTATAGCGATGCCCCGATAAATGGATTGGGTTGCGTGTTGATGCAACGAGGAAAAGTGATAGCTTATGCATCGAGACAGCCGAATGATTATGAAAAGAGTCGTCCGACTCATGATCTGGAATTAAATGTTGTCACTTTTGCTTTAAAAATCTGGCGAGATTACTTGTATGGTACTAAGTGCCAGTTGTTTACTGATCATAAGAGCTTGAGACATATTTTTGATGAGAAAGAGTTAAACATGTGACAGCGACGTGCCGTGGAATTGATTAAGTATTATGACTATGACATCCTTTATCACCTTGGAAAAGCCAATGTTGTGGATGACGCCTTAAGCCGAAAGAGATATCCGGAAGCGACTTGTTATGCGCTAACGCAAGTAGTTGTGACTTCTTCTATCCTTGATGACATTCAAATGTGGCAAATCGAGGTCCTTAAAGAGGAAATATTAAGTCCGAAAGAATGGTTGGTCAAAGTGTGTTGTTAACCGAGGGTAGCAACGGGTTGAAAATGTTCAGGGATCGTATTTGGGTGCCTAAGATCGGTGATGTGCGCAAGACCATTTTAGAATATGGTCATAATTCTAAGTTATCTATCCATCCCGGGAGTTCTAAGATGTATCAGGATTTGAAATCTGAATATTGGTGGCCCGGAATGAAACGAGACGTTGGTAACCACGTTGAACAATGTTTGACTTACCTACGAGTCAAGGCCAAATATCAAAAACCATCTGGAAATTTGCAACCACTTGAGATACCGGAGTGGAAATGTGATCACATCATGATGGATTTTGTGGTAAAGCTCCCGAAGACTCAACGATAACATGACGCTATCTGGGTTATTGTGGATCGACTGACGAAATTCGCACACTTTTTCCAATACAAGAAAACTTTCCTTTGGAAAGATTGACGCGAATGTATATTGATGAGATTATTGTATGCCATGGGATTCCAAAATCTATTGTTTCGGATCGAGATTCGAGATTTACTTTGAGATTTTGGCAAAGTACGCAGGATCAGTTGGGAACGCGTGTTAATTTGAGTATGTCGTTTCGTCCCCAGATGGACTGCCAGACTGAGCGTACCAATCAAACGATGGAAGATATGTTGCGTGCGTGTGTAATTGAACTTGGAGGAAATTGGGATACACACCTTCCACTTGTGGAATTCTCCTACAACAATAGTTATCATTCTTCGATAAAGATGGCTCCGTATGAGTCGTTGTATGGTCGAAACTGTCGAACTCCAATGTGTTGGCGTGAAGCAGGTGAAAAACCATTAGTGGGACCCGAACTGCTCCAGGAAACGCATGACAAAATTCAGATTATTCGTGAGCGAATCAAAGCTGCTCAAGATCGACAGAAAGCATACTCAGATAAACGTCACAAAGATATAGAGTTTGCAGTGGGAGATTCGGTGATACTGAATGTATCTCCGTGGAAAGAGATTATGAGATTTTGGAAGCGAGGAAAGTTAAGTCCTCGATACGTTGGACCATTTCCTATCACTGGACGTGTCGGACCCAAGCTTATAAGTTAAAGTTGCCCACTGAGTTGGCAGGAATTCATGAAACCTTCCACGTTAGCTATTTGAAGAGAAGTCTGATCAATCCTACAGTGATCGTTCCTTTGGATAATGTGCAAATCGATGAGCGGTTGTGATATGTCGAAGAACCAAAAAAGATTATCGACAACAAAGTAATTACCCTAAGGAATAAAGTGATTGAGATGGTGCTAGTTTGTTGGAAGCACCACCGTGGATCTCTACTGACTTGGGAGACGAAGGATGAGATGATGGCCAAATACCCCGCTTCGTTTGAAAGAACCTGATTCCGTGGGCGGAATTCTTTTTTTGAGGGGAGGAATTGTAATGACCCAATTATTTAATATAATTGATAATTAATATTTATTGAAAGAAATAAAAATTCGGAATATTAATTAATATTGTGATATATATACATTATGAGTCGTGTGAATTATAATAAAAAAAATATTGGTTTGTGAAGTTTTGACTTTAAAAGAAATGGAAATAATTGTAGGGACTTGATGGTAATTATTGAAAAGTAAAAGGACTAAAAGGAAAAGGAAAAGAAATCTTTCCTTTTTCTTTATGTTTACGCAGACACAACACACACACTTGTGAGTGTGTGTTCGTCCATTTCATTTCAAACTCAAGAGAGAAAATAGAGAGAGAGTTTTTGGAGAAGAAGAAGGAAACAAAAAACAGATTTTTGTTGGATGCTTCACTTGATTTTCTTAAAGATCCAAAGGTACTAACATTTCTTTTAAGAATCTTACATTATTTTCTTCTCCCCTTCATCTTCATTTGAAGAAGACGAGAACTCAAATGGGTTTTATGGAGAACTCTTAGAAATCGTTAGATATTGAATAAAAATGATGAAATATGTCAAATCCATCATTTAAAGGCTTAATATACAAGATTTAATGTGTGGTGGGGGTTTTAACTAAAAAACCCAAGTTTGAGTTCTTAGAAACTCTTCATGATTCAAAAGAGTCAAAATAGTGTTTTGATGGTAAAAATGAGTTTGAAAGTGTATATATATGTTTGGTAATGATTCCCAACCGTTTGTATTAAATGTAGAAAAGTTTTGGTAATTTTAGCATTAAATCCGTAAGGCAGAAAGTGCAGACCTGCACTCGACTCGGCGATTTGGCCTTGACTTTTGAAAGAAAATTTTCTAAGTATAAGATTTTGGATGGCTTGAGTTCCGAATTTCAGATGATAGGATCTGAATTTCGGATGAGTAGATCCAAGATTCAGATGTGTCGATCCAAGATTCGAATAAACCTTGACCCGAGTTCGTACCAATTTCGGTTGTATGGAATCCGAATTTCGGATGGCAACTCAGCGAGTCGGCCCCCCTGACTCGGCGAGTCGGACCCAGTTTTGGTCCGAAATTGTAATTTTAGTTAATCTTTGGGATCTTTTGCCATAATAGCTTATGACATCAATTAAGAAAAGTAATTAGACCAAATAATAATTGAGGTTTAATACGGTATTTAATTAAGTCTTACGACTAATGTATCCGGATCAAAGCAGAACAAACTTTCAAGCTAGAACAGAAGGCAAGCCAGCATTTGACAAATCAAAGGTTGAGTGTTTCAAGTGTCACAAACTTGGACACTTTGCTAGAGAGTGTAGATCACAAAGTCAGCAGCCACCAAGACCACAAACCAGTCAAACACAATCTTCACAGGCTCTTGTTTCTCAAGAAGACATGGTTTTTTACTGGAGTGACCAAACAGAAGAGGAGTTTCATAATCAAGCTCTTATGGCAAAAACTACAACTGTTACTTCCACTGAACTACCATCTGAGGTAAATACTAAACTCTGCTCCCAAGCATGCAAAAATATCGTTAAAAAGTACAGAGATCATAATGAAAGCATGTGTAAAACTCTAGCTAAGATGGAAGAGAGAAGGTATGAGTATATGAAGGCAATAGAGGATCTTGAAAAATAGATCAATGACTATAAGGACAATGAGATTTAAATGGGACATGATAGAACATATCATGAGTGGGAGAAAAAGGAACTAAAAGAGAAAATAGAGACCCTTAATAAGAAACTAGAAGAGGCTAAACAAAAGGTGATAGAAGCTCACAAGAAAGTAGAGTCTATAAACATAGATTTGGGTAGCTTTAAGTTGGCCAATCAAAAGCTAGAACACCTAATGGAAGTCCAATTCAAAGATAGGGTAAAATCTCAACTCAATCCCAAGGAAGGAATAGGATATAATGCTACCCCACCTCCCTATAACAATAAATACATTCATCCTATGAGTGAAATTGCTTATAGGCTTATGAATGAACCATTAGATGAGAAGATGAAAATTGTAGATCCTATCCTTGAGGATAACTGAGCTGGAAGAAGAATTGAATACTAATGAAGGCAGTAAAAGTGAGGAAGCAGAGAGTAATTCCAAAACCATGAGTGAACCTATAGTACCTCCTGTTTCTAACCCTATTAGACCAAGCAGCCTGAGGGAAGAAACCAACAGTTTGAAAGGAAAAGAGAAGTTGAGTGAATACAACCATGCTTCACATGTTTCTGTACCTTTGAACTGTAATGTTGCATCTTCTTACAAGACAGATAAAAAGGGTAAAAATGTTCCAGTATGCACATGCCAAAAGCATGGTGTACAAAAGTTTCCTACACAACAGCAGATGAGGGGAAATCAAAGGAACAAGAACCAGTTATGGTCACACAAAGCTGGTTCCCCTATCAAAACAATCAAAAGATGTTTTCACTGTGGCAGGAAAAACCATCTGGCCAAGCACTGTTTATATAAACCAGTTGTTGAAAGACATACTGTGTTTCAAAAACATGTTGTTTCATAAAAACCAAAAGCTTCAAAGGCCTCAAAACCTGTCACCCCAGTTCCAAAGAACACAGTTGACCACAGGTTCATAAAGGTCAACAAAAGGAAGTCTGTACACCAAAAACAAGCTTTAATAAAATCTAAATTGAGCGTGAAACAGAAATGGTGTGTCAAAGGCAAAAACAAAGTTCAAACTGCTAATACAAATGATGGAACTGTTAAGTCAAAAGTTGGAACTGGCAGTGCAAAATCTGAAGCTGCTGGCACTCAACATCCAGTTCCAACTGCTAAGACAAATACTGGAACTGGTAGTGGATCATCTGAGACTGTCAAAGAAAAAGTTGGAAAAAACACCTGGACACCCCATGTCATAACTAAATACTCATCACAGAATCCACTAGTGGATCTCACTAAGTTTAAAAGAACTAATCAGTATTTAGTTATGTTAATGCACAAGGACAACCCAAAACCAACTTTGTTTGGGTTTACTTCACTACTAACTGAGCTTTTTCTTGTGCAGGGCAACCACAAACACCAACATAAGACAAGATGGGATGTGGATAGTGGCTGCTCCAGGCACATGACAGGCAACTCTGAATGCTTGTCACATTTCAAAAGCTTTGAAGGAGGATATGTTGCATTTGGTGGAAACTCCAAAGGACGTAAGGTAACAGGTAAAGGTACTGTCAAAGCAGGTAATATGATATTTAATGATATATTGTATGTTGAACAGCTGAAGTATAACTTACTAAGTGTGTCTCAAGTGTGTGACAAACAGAAAGATTTTAAAATACCTGAAAATCTTGTTTTACTTAGAACACCAAGAAAGGACAATGTCTACTGTTTGGACACAAAAACCTCATCAAAACAAATACTTTAAGCTGTTTAATATCCAAAGCATCATCTAATGAATCTGCTCTTTGGCACAGAAAGATGTGTCACATGAACTTCAAATCAATGAATGCTTTAGTCAAAAACAATTTGGTAAGAGGATTACCACAGAAAGAGTTCATATGCGATGATCATTGTGTAGCATGTCTCAAAGGCAAGCAACACAAGACTTCTCATAAGGCCAAGGAAGTAAATTCAATCTCTTCTGATCTTCATCTTCTTCATATGGATCTTTTTGGTCCAACTTTAGTTTTGAGTTTGAATAAAAGAGCCTACTGTTTAGTCATTGTTGATAATTTCACCAGGTTTACATGGGTTTATTTTCTTAGGACTAAGGATGAGACTGCTGAGTTAGTTAAATACTTTATTCTAAAAATTGAAAACCAATCTAGCTTAAAAGTAAGGTGATCAGGTCAGACAATGGAACTGAGTTTATAAATCATATCCTAAACAGTTTCTGTGAGTCAAAAGGAATTGCAAAGCAATACAGTACACCTAGAACACCACATCAAAATGGAGTAGCTGAAAGGAAGAATAGAACATTAATAGAGGCTGCTAGAACCATGCTAGCTGATTCCAAATTGCCAATGACCTTCTGGGCAGAGGCAGTAAATACAGTCTGTTATGTTCTAAATAGGGTCAAAGTAGTCCAGTCACAAGGGAAAACTCCATATGAGTTGTTCCATCATAGGATTCCCCTAGTGGCCTTCCTAAAACCATTTGACTGTTCATGCACTATCCTGCACACTAAAACTCACTTGGGTAAGTTTGAGAGCAAGACTGAAGAAGGATTCTTTGTATGCTACTCCACACAGAGAAAAGCCTATAGAGTTTATAACAGTGTATCTAAAGTCATTGAAGAGAGTGCAAACGTTGAGTTTAATGAAAATACTGCAAATATCAAAGGCACTGGTCCTGATTGGTTATTTGACTTAGATTCACTAACAAAATCTCTAAGTTTGATGAGTATTCTGCAGGAACAGTTGGACACAATGATCAAACTGGCAACACAAATTCTCATGCTGCCAGTGTAAATTCTCATGCTGCCAGCACAAAAGAACAGACTGTTGAAGATTCTGGTAGATGGGATGAGTACACCATTCTACCACTTCTTTCGTGTGATCCACCTGGAGTCCTGACTGATCAATTAGACAGAGGTACAGAGTTTGAGTTACCACTCACAAGTCCTGAAGTGACAGCTCAATCTAATAGGGAATCAACCCTACTTCAGAACAACCTGTTTCCGAAGCAGAATCATCAAGTGCAGAAGGTGATGACACCAATTTGGGGAGCTCAATTTCGATAGAAAGTGAACCTACACTCAGAGTTCACAAATATCATCCTTTCAACCAGATAATGGGAGATCCACGCACACCAGTGCAGACAAGGAATATGATCCACAAGGAATCAAATGCTTCTGATGAAGCAGTTCCTGAGTTCAGTCTAGCTGCCTTTAAACATGCATGCTTTATGTCACAACTAGAACCAAAGAAGTCATCTGAGGCTCTAAAGGATCCATCTTGGATTGAAGCCATGCAAGAAGAACTATTGCAATTCAAGATTCAGAATGTGTGGAAACTGGTTGATTTGCCTAAAGGAAAGAGGGCAATTGGTACAAGCTGGGTTTTCAGAAATATAAAGGATGAAAGAGGTATAGTGATCAAGAACAAAGCAAGGCTAGTAGCTCAAGGTTACACTCAAGAAGAAGGAATAGATTATGATGATGAATTTGCCCCAGTAGCAAGGATTGAAGCCATCAGATTGTTCCTAGCCTATGCAAGCTACAAAGGGTTCAAGGTGTATCAAATGGATGTGAAATCTGCATTCTTATATGGTACAATTGATGAAGAGGTATATGTGTGTCAACCTCCTGGGTTTGAAGACTATAAGTATCCTGACAGAGTTTACAAGTTAGACAAAGCACTCTATGGGCTTCACCAAGCTCCTAGAGCATGGTATGACACTCTGTCTTCCTACCTACGACAGAATGGATTCAAGAGAGGTACTCTAGACAAGACATTGTTCACAAAGTCTATCAAATCAGAGATCCTTCTTGTTCAGATCTATGTTGATGACATCATCTTTGGATCAACAAATGACATTCTTTGCAAGGACTTTGAGACCCTGATGCACAAAAAGTTTCAAATGAGTTCAATGGGATAACTAACTTTCTTTCTAGGATTGCAAGCTAAGCAGAAGCCCACTGGTCTCTTCATCAGCCAGTCAAAGTATGTGAATGACATTCTAGATAAGTTTGGATACAATGACACCAAGGTTGCTAGCACACTAATGGACACTCATAAACTGCTTGATGCAGATAAAGAAGGAGTGGATGTGGATATTCATTTGTATCGGTCCTTGATAGGTTCATTGATGTATCTCACATCTTCTAGACCAGATATAATGTTTGCTGTTTGTGTTTGTGCCAGGTTCCAATGTGCCCCAAAGGACTCACATCTGTTTGCTGTTAAGAGAATCTTTAGATATCTAAAAGGTCAACCAAAATTCGGCCTATGGTATCCTAAGGACTCTCCTCTTGAACTAACAGCATATTCTGATAGTGACTATGGAGGTTGCAACATAGACATGAAATCAACAACTGGAGGATGTCAATATCTAGGAGCAAGACTAGTCTCTAGGCAGTGCAAAAAGCAAACCACAGTATCCACTTCATCCACCGAGGCAGAATATGGTGCAGCTGGCAGCTGTTGCTCCCAGGTTATGTGGATTTAGAACCAACTAAAAGACTATGGTATGAACTTTCTATCTACTCCTATTTACATTGACAATTCAAGTGCAAATTCAGAACCAACTAAGAGACTGTGGTATGAACTTTCTATCTACTCCTATTTACATTGACAATTCAAGTGCAATCAGTATTGTCCAAAATCCAGTAAAGTTTCCCAAAACCAAGCGCATAGGTATTAGACTTCATTTTATAAGGGATTGTAATGAAAAGAAGTTAATACAAGTTACCAAAATTCATACTGATGATCAGTTAGCAGATCTTTTCACTAAACCTTTTGATGTAGGAAGATTCACCTTTCTGGTATCAAATATTGGTATGGTAAACTTGGATTAATCTATCTTGCATTACCATCCTCTATAATCTGTGAAAAACATTTACTAATGTGCTTAGTTAAGGGGGAGACACTATTTCATTAGATGTTGCACTGTAAATAACTAACAGCTTGAGACTATTCTCAAGCTGCTAGTTCATTTTCTCGGACTGTTAGTTGTTCACTTGGTCTGTTAAGTGTGCATGGCATTTCAGTCATTACTAAGGAAGTTGTACGCGGGACTAGATATTTTCAAACTCCAAACCCTTAAAAGTCCCAGTTTCGTTCGATTACAACTACCAGTTGCAAAATATCTTCCAGAGCCCCTTCATTCTCTCCCTGTGCGATTTTCAAATCTACGAGCCAAACCCTACTTTTTCTCGTTCTTGAGCATTAATGGAGTTTGTTAAAGATCACAACTGCCTCCCATACACCCTCAAACATGCTGAACTGCAACCCTTCCATGAAATGATGGATTTTCTTCGTCGTTCTTCCATCAACTATGCTCTAACTGTAAATCACACCATATACGTCTCTCACATAGAGCAATTCACAACACTTAATTGATCAAATAAGAGTTGTGAATGGTTAAATAGTTCTTGTGAATGATCAAATAAGTGTAGAAGAAGTGTGATGGTCAAATAATTTTGTGAATTATCAAATAAGTGTTGTGAGTGATCAAATAAGTTTAGAAGAAATGTAAATAATCAAATAATTATTATAATTGATGAAATAGAAATTGTGAATGGTCAAATAATTCACGTGAATGATCAAATAACTGTTGTAAAATGATCAAATAAATACTGTGAATGGTCAAATAATAATTCTTGTGAAAGATCAAATAAATATTGTGAATGATCAAATAAGTGTTAAAGAATAGTGAATGACCAAATAAGTGTTAAAGAATAGTGAATGGTCAAATAAGAGTTGTGAATTATCAAATAAGTATAGAAGAATTATAATAGTTAAATAATTCTTGTGAATGACCGAATATGTGATGTGAATGATCAAATAAGTGTTGTGAATGATCAATTAAGTAATGTGAATGGTCAATTAAGTGTTGTGAGTGATCAAATAAATATTGTGAATGGTCAATTAAGTAATGTGAATGATCAAATAAGTGTTGTGAATGAGCAAATAAGTGTATAAGAAGTGTAAATAGTCAAATAATTATTGTGAATGATCAAATAAATGTTGTTAATGACCAAATAAGTGTAAAAGAATTGTAAATAGTCAAATAATTCTTGTGAATGATCAATAAGTGTTGTGAATGATCAATTAAGTACTATAAATGATCAACTAGGTGATGTGAATGATGAATTTATAAGTGATGTGAATGATCATTTTATAAGTGATGTGAATGATGGTTGTGATTATGAAAATACCCTTGCATTTGAGTGGTACGTTGGATACACAGGATTTTGGTTGGTACGCTAAGGAACTTTATATATATATATATATATATATATATATATATATATATATATATATATATATATATAGAGATTGAGGTTCTATGGGGCACCATATGCATCGGGAACCAAATGGGAACCAAAAATGCATTGCTTGTTTACAAAGGGTGCATTAAGGACATTTTGGGAATGCTTAATAATATATTGTTAAATTATAAGATTTAATTTAATATTTATCATTTATTTAGGAAACTAAATAAAATGATCAACCACCTTCCCATGAATCCATCCCCTTTTCTCTCTCTTTCCCTTTCTCTTTCATGGCTAGCCTCTCTCCATCTCTCTTTCTCTCAACCAGTTTTCACAAGACAACCACTACTACTACCGCCAGACCTAGCACCACCATCGCTGTCCACCGTCGGTATGCAACTCTGCACCATACCTGTGCATCGATGTTGACGAGAATTTGCTTGCGTCTGTTGATCATGGTTTTTGAGTATCAGTTTTTTCACAAACAGTTCATTCTACGATTCTGTATCATGCTTATGGCTAGTCAAAGAATTCTAAGATTCTTTATTAATGTTGGTGGTTATTGCTTCCAAGAAATAGTTAGAGCATATGGTATTAGTTGTTTCAAACATGATGCACAACAACAATGCATCACGACAATGATGAACACATTGAAGACGTTGATGAACACGTTTAAATTTCAGAGATGCATCACGAAATTAACACATTTAAATGTCAAAATGCATCACGATTTTGGTGATGCATAATGATGGAACAAAGATGAGGATGAATATGGCCGAAATGCATCACGATTTTGGTGATGCATAATGATGGAACAAAGACGAGGATGAATATGGTCGAAATGCATCATGTTTGAAATTGAATTGGATGAAGATACATCGTGTTTGAAGACGAATCCAATAAATTGGATGAAGATGCATCATGTTTGTTTAGATTCGGATAGAATATTTTTTGAATTCAAGCATCTTCCGATTTTGACCTTCCGCGCGCGAGAAGTTATGCACCCGTGCACCCATTTTCAAGTTACTTACCCTTTTGCCACTACAATCTGAACCATTAAAATTCAAAATCTAACGGTGCATACAGGTTCCCAAAGTGCACAATGCATACAGGTGCCCCATAGAACCAGACCCTATATATATATATATATATATATATATATATATATATATATATATATATATATATATATATATATATATATAAGTATTTTAAATGAATTCTTGTAATAATTAATATAATATAACATATCATATAAATAATAATAATAATAATAATAATAATAATAATAATAAAAGACAACATATTAAAAACTAATATTTTAGTTAAAATGTAATAATACGAAAAAGACCAAATAGCAAATTAATAATAATAGGATAAAATTAATTTATAATAATATAAAAAAGAAAGTAATTAGTTAGGACCAAAACTGAAACAAAATTAAAAGGGCAAAGGACTAAAAGCATAACTATATGACAATCATATGGACTGGAATCGTAATTTCGACATGAAAAGTATCATAACCATAATTTATATGTAACCACACGGACGAAAATTTTAATTTACCTTAGAAAATATAAATTCTTATAAGGACTAAAGAAGAAAGTGTATGTTTGAAAAGGGTATAAGTGTCATTTTGAATAATATAACGGTTGGGTCGTTAAACTAACGGACGTAGGACAAATAATGTGCAAAACACTTAAATATAAGGACCGAATTTTGTGTTTATTAAAGATAAATGACAAAATTTACAAATTGGACATAGCCACAATGACGAAATTTGTAATTTACGCTAATATAAATTTGTAAATAATATCAATAAAATCTATCCATTAAACCAGAATAGATATAACTTTATAAAACTAGTACTAATATTAAACCAGAATAAATAAGTATTCAAACGATATAAATTATGAAACTAAAAGACAATATGCGGATAAATAAAGTTTACCAGATTGAATTAGTATTTTTTTTTTTTCTAAATCATATAGATCGATTTGAAAACATCAGTCATGGTAACTCATAGTAGTTCTTTGTAATTAGGAATAATTGTCAGCACATGACGATAAAAAGAAGGGCTAATGACCAAAAATAGTAATAACTATTTTCATTTTTATCATTAATTGTAACATTATTTATTTCTTATCATTAAAAATATTGACTTTTATATTTTTATCATTTATAGTAATAACTTTTTATTTTTACAATCAATAATGGTAAACGGTGACATGCAAAACTGTTTAGCAGATCACCAATTTTCAATTATCAAAAATAATAACATCTTTTCATATTTTATCAATAATAGTTACATATCAAATTAAAATACTTTTTTTTAGCTTTCAAATATTTCATAAACACAAAAATAAACCTAAATTATGTTTCAAAATTTTATTGTGAGATTTTATTATAAAATTTTTATTTTTATTTTTCTACTATTATTAGTCATAGTTTTTCCATTACTAGAAATTGTTCGGGTTTTTAACAACGAAAAAAATTATAAATTATTCCGGTTTATAGTTTTTCCGAATGAAAAATATTGCAACCCATTTTAATTTTTAGTTTTTCAAATATAAAAATGCAACCCATTTAGATTGAAAAAATAAAAACCAGAATAATTCATATTTTTCTTGTCGGAGAAACTGAAAAATTATATGGTTCGTATTTTTTCTTTGGAATTATTAAAAACTACAAATTATTCATTTTTTAAGATTACAAATTTCGTCCCTGTGGTTATATGAAAATTATGGAACATGTCCTTTTAACGTCGAAATTACAAATTTAGTATCTATTGTTGGTTATTTGTTGTGGTTTTGGTCCTTTGACTTTAAAATGACCATTTTACCCTTAAGAGTATTATAAAAATAGGCAATGAACTTCTATTTCATAAAATCAAACAATAAAAATAATAAAAGTAAATGCAAAATGTTTTTTTACCTTAATTATAAACAGATCTCTCTGTCTCATAACTCTCTCTATCTCTATCTCTCTCTCTCTATCTCTCTCTCTCTCTCTCTCTCTCTCTCTCTCTCGTTATCTCCCTTATGATCGTCGCCTCGTCGGCCACCAGCATCACCACCGCTACCTCCCTTCGGATAGCCACCACAACCAACCAGTCTGGAACAACATATGAACTCAAACCCAGAACTCAATTTCAGTCAACGTCATCGTTTCTTCGTCATCACCATTGTTTGTTCTCTTCCCCTTATCCTTCAACGACTTGTTGTTTCTATAATTTACCTTTTCCGATTGCTCGGACCTCTTCATGATCTCTCCAACACTACTCGTTTTCCTCTTCGAATCACTTTGATTACACTTCTTGTCAATGTTTTGCATCTCATTATCTATAATGTTCTTACCATCCTCCACCTCCATAGCCTTGAAACTCTTCTTACAACTAGGGCACATCAAATTATGCCCCAAATACATCCTCTCAAATTGATGCAACAACCTACAAGTTGAACACACCGTCCAAAACGTATCTAATGACACCACACCACCACCGGAGCCGGAATCCACCACTGATTCCGCCGCAGTCTGCATTGCGATTCTAAGCTTCATATCATACTCCTTCCTCCTAATCTTATCGGATAGAACACGAAACGCTTCGTTTACTAACTTAAAAGCCTCTTCCGAAGCGATAAATTTGTTTTATTTCTTCAAAAGGGGAAATCCAACAAAACCCGATATAGAAACCTTACCTCCAATCTCGATTTCTTTTAGCGTTTTGAAGAAGAAATTGATGGTAGTTGGGAAGAGAAATCAACAACCCTAACCTTGAACAAACCTTTTGGTTAGGCTTCGTGAATGGTCCAGAGAAGGGTTGTAGAAGAAGTCATATCTCTCTCTCTCTCTCTCTCTCTCTCTCACAGAGAGAGATATTTTGATTTTTGAGACTATTTTAATAATTAAAATGAAAAACAATTGGGTTTTGGATTTTTTTTATTTTTATTTTTATGAAAAAGAAAGTTCATTACCTATTTTTATAATACTCTTAAGGGTAAAATGGTCATTTTAAAAAAAATGACCGGTCAAAGGACCAAAACCACAACAAATAACCAACCATAGATACTGAATTTGTAATTTCGACGTTAAAAGGACTAGTTCCATAATTTTCATATAACCACGGGGACGAAATTTGTAATTTACCCTTTTTTTAATCAATACAAATGAAAAGTAGTACGATTCATTCAAGTTTTTAGATTTTCTGAATGACAAAAACTACGACCCATTCATTTTTTAGATTTCGTTTAACAAAATAAATTATGAACAACTCTGGTTTTTTTTATTTTTGCTAACGAAAAAATTGCAACTGGTTCATATTATATTGTTTAGAAAAACTAAAAACAGAATGGCTCATAGTTTTTGCTTTGTAAAAAGTGAAAAATGAAATGATTTTAGTACTTTTTTCCTTTCATATTATATATAATCGTGAATAAATAATCGGATATTATCTAACAGTAAATAAATATTCAAAATATATATTAAAATTTTTATATGGTCATGAAAAAATAAAAATTTTAAATAAATAAATTGAGTGAAACTAAAAAAAATAGTCACTAAGATAGTAATAATTTAATTAGGTAAACTTTAATAAATAATAATAAAAGAAATTAAAAACTAAAATTTTATTATAAAATTTCACAACAAAATATGAAACATAAATCGGGTTTATATTAGTGTTTATGAAATCTTTGAAAAACTTTAAAAAAAGTTAGGTTTAATTTGATATTCACCGTTATTGATAAAAATATGAAAAATTGTTACTATTTTTTATAAATAAAAAGTTGTTGGTGACCTGCTAAACAAATTTGCAGGTCACCAATTAGTATTATTGATAGACTAATAAAAAGTCGTTACTATAAACGATAAAAAAAACTAAAATTTTATTACAAAATTAAGTAAACTTTAATAAATAAATAATAAAAGAAATTAAAAACTAAAATTTTATTATAAAATTCCACAACAAAATATGAAGCATAAATCGGGTTTATATTAGTGTTTATGAAATCTTTGAAAAACTTTAAAAAAAAAGTTAGTTTTAATTTGATATTTTCCGTTATTGATAAAAATATGAAAAATTATTACTATTTTTTATAAATAAAAAGTTGTTGGTGACCTGCTAAACAAATTTGCAGGTCACCAATTACTATTATTGATAGACTAATAAAAAGTCGTTACTATAAACGATAAAAAATATAAAATTCAATGTTATTAATGATAAAAAATAAATAATGTTACTATTAATGATAAAAATGTCCAAACTTGTTACTGTTTTTGATAATTTTCTCAAACAAAAAATTATCAAGTAACGTTAAGTTTTTTTAATCGATAAGTATAGAAGACCGATTTATTAAATTTTATTCTTAAAATGGTACACGGTTTTATTCCAATCAATCAAAACTTAACTTTTAAGAGATATATATAAAAATTCAAAAAAATATATATATATATAATATTATATATATATATATATATATATATATATAATATAAAGGAAGAATGTTTTCAAAGGATCCAAGTTGTAAGTTGTTTACATCATCAAGTTGCTGCAACGTGGGTCGATCAGTGGCCTAACCACCATAAATAAACGCGTTTGGCCCTCATTCTTTCCACTTTTCAAACAACAACCTTATCTTAATAATAATTTCAATATTAAAAAAATTATTTTATATTTTAGCAAACAACTATTGTTTTTAGCATTTTCAAATGGATTTATTATGAAAAAACCCATATCTTTACATGTTTTTTGTGTTTTCGTCCCTCCATTTTATTTTTTTCCATATAAGTCCTCAAGTTAATTTTTTTCTTTTTGGTTTTGTGAAATTTGGACATTGAAACTCGGTTTTTCAGTTTTTAAAAACTCAGTTTACTTAATTAAAACCGGGTTCTAATGTCCAAATTTTACTAACAAAAAAAATAACTTGATGATTTTTGTAGGAAAAAAAAACATTAAGGAATAAAAACATGTTGGTTTTTTTACCTAACAAACCATTTTCAATATCATAAATATAAATTTAGAAGTTTCAAGCTTTCATATATAAAAAGAATGTTGTTTGAAGCTTTTTAGAAATAAAGTTTGAGATAAATGATCTATAATTCTATACTATATATTATAAGAAAACTACTTGTAATTTCTGGACCATTGGATGGAAAGAAATCAATAGTCCAGATTAATGACAACTCATAACTATTTATGAAATGTCTCTTATATCCTTAATTACAATCAATAATTATACTTATGTCATTTTATCTTTCTTTCCTAACTAAAATCAATAATTAAAAGATATATAAATAACCTTTTATCTTTCTTTCCAAATTTATTTCCTTACATTAATCAATTCAATTTATTATATTAAAAGCAATTAACGAATATGTTGCTAATAACTAAAACATATATATTGTCTTTAAAATTCGAAACATGCATATAATAATTGTAATAATTTGTATAATTTATATCTTACAAACAAATATTTATTTATTAATATAACATAACTTTTTTAGTTAAAATCATATTAAGTATAAAATGTTGACAAATTGGATACAATTATTCATTCATATATTTTATGTGTTTTCATTCATAAATATTCTACAAAAGTATTGATTTTAAAATTTAAACTAATTTATAGAATTTAAAATCTACTTTTATTTTTAGAATTTTCTATTATTATTACTTATTAGTAGCAATTATAAGAAATTATCAATTCTTTTTATCAATCTTAAAAAATCTGAATGAAAATATGAATTGATATAAATAGTACACTTAATAATCTAGCTAATCTATATATCTATAATAAATACTAATAAAAGAGTAACTTTACTCTTTTCTTGTGAAGTCACATATCATCACTATGAATTTATACGTGACATCTATGGGTTTTAAAATAATAAAGAAATTTAATTGAATTCTATCCAAATCTAATATAATCTACATTTAAATTAAAATCAAATCAAACAAAATCAAATACTCTACTAACTTATTAATTATAATAATATAATATAATAAAAGTTTAAAAAATATAAGCAAATAATTACTATTCATATATATATTTATATAGTTTTGTTTAAAAAAATAATATTTATATTTTTACCTTTTAATTTATTATATTATATATATATTAAAAATATCCGCGTAATACACGGGTAATAAACTAGTCGTAAGTAAAAGTAATATTTCCAAGATAATAATGGCAAATTGCATAGAATAAGAAATGACTTTTTCAACTTTTTTTGATTTTAACAAAGTGGCAAATGTTTTACAGATTTTAGTAACTATGGTTAAAGGATGTTACCTGCTAAAATCGATAAAATTCTAAACGTTTGTTTCTATGCATATAATATATATATATATATATATATATATATATATATATATATATATATATATATATATATATATATATATATATATATATATATAGAATATGGTTCGAGAGAGTACCACCCTTGTGCAGCGCACCAGAAGGTACCACCTTTAAAAAAACTTTTTTTAAATTTTTTTTTCATAAACATGTTTTAATTAACGTTATGAAGATCATATGTAAATTTCACGTACATTCACATCTCCTAGCTCCTAAAAAATGATGTGAACACACACTTACATAATTTTGAAGACATGTGAACTTGCATTTATGTGATGCGTGTTTTCATGCACTTAGAGTGTTCGGATTTGCTTGAAATTTACATATGATCTGTGTAATGTTAATTAAGACATGTTCATGAAAAAAAATTTCAAAAAAATTACTTTTAAAGGTGGTACCTTCTGGTGCGCTGCATTAGAGGTGGTACTCACTTGAACCTAAATCTATATATATATATACCAGTTTGTTCTAAAATTTGCTAAAAGGGGTAAATGTTAATTAAGACATGTTATGTTTTTGAATATGTGTGTTTGCATGTTAATGTCAGGCTCCAAGACTATTTAGTCTCGGAGTGTTGTGTGTGTCTCGTAACATCTGTGTGTGTTCATTGAATTGATACGAAAATAAAGGAATAAACAGCAGCATCATAAATATCAAACATATATATGTTATGTGTATTATAGTATATATGTACATCATTTTCAAAATATTGAAAGAATATTAAAGAAGATACTATCAATTTTTTTCTGCAGGAGTTGAAAACGTCTTCGACTCTTCATTTGGTTGATTAGCATACGTGAAGTTCATCTTGAAACGGTATAGTTTTCTTCACGCAGACACTGTTGATGCAATTTTTTTTATCAATATAGATTATGCCTACTGACTCTGTGTGTGTGTGTGTGTATGTATGTATGTATGTATGTATGTGTGTGTGTATAAATATATATTAGTACGTAACTTCAATAAAAACATGTTTTATCTCATAGTTGGTTACATTTAACTCGTTATATAAACATATAATAATTATCAGGTTTCAAATTATATAAAGAATTGAAAACTTGATAAATATGCAGCTGGGAATATTTATTATTCAAGTTTGAGTCTTTTTTCCTGCATTATGATATTATCCAGTGTTTTTCTGCATATCTTAATATTTCAGTTATACAATAGCCGATTAAATTTGATTTCTTATTTTTATTTAACTTGATAAATCAGATTGCATCTATTTCCAGCCGTGCAAATTTGAAATTTTCTAGCGGAATAAATCAGATTTGTTATTTTTATTTTACTTGATAAACCAAATTACAACGATTTTCCAACAGTGAAAAATTTAAATTTTATTGTCATTTTTTATTTCTTTCCGGAAAATCTACGTATTTTAATTGCAGAAACATTAAAATATGTAAAAAAATCTTATAATTATGTGGAATCTCATCGAGCTAAAATAGTAGGGGGAATCCCATTATTTTTGGAATTTTTAACCAATTATATTGCGTCAAATCAGTAGCCATAATTTTCTGAATTTTAACCAATTATATTGCGCCAAATAAGCCATAATTTTTGGAATTTTTACCACTAATATTGCGCCACGTGAGCATTTTTTCTCTCTGCTTCGTCGGCAATATATATATATATAATTTATTTACTTTTGATTAAACCATTCAGAAGTCATTCACAAATAAAAATTAAAACATCCTCTTTAATGATTTTATTATGAGATTAATAAACACCACCTAATTAATTGGACTCTATAAAAGACTTGCTAGTCGAGTTTATCATGAAAAAATAATATGTTTTTACGGTTTTTACGTTTTCGTCCCTTCACATTATTGTTTTCCAGAAAAATCCTCAATTTAATTTTTTATTGGTTTTGTGAAATTTAACTATTATGGTCCGGTTATAGTTAGTAAACCGAGTTTTTAAAAACTGAAAAACCGGTATCCAATAGTCAAATTGTACAAAACCAAAAAGAATTAACTTAATGACTTTTTTGAAAAAAAAAATATGGACTAACGAAAACACAAAAAATATAATGATTTTTTTCATAATAAATTCTTATGTTTTTCTATCTAATCTATTGCTCAAAAAACAATTAGTTACCTTTTTTTTTTTGATTTCGTATTAAAAAGTTGTGAAACCGTATTTTGTGATTTTGTTTTGGTACGTGTTTCATTATTCAACTCATTTTGACTTTGAAAAAGTCATGGTCAAAATTTGACTCTTGATTAGAAACAACTTGGAAATTGCAATTTTCAAGTGCTGCAAACTCCTCTTTCCTTGTGGTATATAACACCAAGTAAATGGTTTATGTTTTCTGCATAATCAGACAACCAACTATGGAAACAAAGCTTTTTGAAGCATCCTTAACAGGCAACGTACAAGCACTCAATTCACTACTCCATGAAGATCCTCTCATTCTCGACCGAACTTCGGTACTCACCGGCTTTAACGAAACCCCCCTTCACATCGCCGCCATGCGCGGCCACCTCCATTTCGCCACCGTCCTTCTAACCCAAAAACCGAAACTTTCAGCCTCCTTAGACACCCAAAGACGAACCCCACTTCACCTTGCCTCCGCCAACGGCAATCTTGAAATCGTGCAACAACTTTTACGGGTCGGGAGTAGTACTCGTGATGTTTGTTGCGCTCGAGATCAAGATGGACTAACCCCTCTTCATGTGGCAGCTATTAATGAGCATTTGGAGGTTGTTAAAGCTTTGGTTGATGCAAATTCGGATGCCGCTAAGGAGATATCGGTCTCCGGAGAAACGATCTTGCATCTGTGTATCGGTTTTAGTCGGTTCGAGTCGTTGAAAGTGTTGATGGAAGTGTGGAATGAAGAAGAATTGGCCAAGATCACAGATCATGCTGGAAATACCCTTTTGCATGCTGCTGCTATCAATAAAAACATACAGGTACATATTCTTAAAAAGGGTTAAATGCAAAATATGACATCTACTTTGTAATAATTCACGATCATAACAACCTACTTTTTAATTTTATCAATAATAACAGTCTGCTTTCTACTTTTTCAATATTCTATTACCAACTTTAAATTTTAGGTTAATATTCTCGTTTTCCCTAAATTTCTTTTTCGATTATTTAATTCTCAAATTATTTTTGTTTTAAAATTAGATATTTTTGACCGGTTTGCCGGTATAACACAACCGAAAAAGCAAAAAGTTTAGGAATGTATTCACTAAAATGAGAAAAGATAGTGAGTTTATTTCAATATTAATCGGGTGAAAAATTAAGACTACTTGTTTGATAACCGGTCAAATATATCAAATATATACGTTTAAATAAGACAAAGGTAATTTAAGAATTTAAATAATAATAAAAAAACTGAAAACTTAATAGAAAATTTGGGTTTTTAAAACTGAAAAACCAGGTTCTAATTTCCAAATTTCACTAAACCAAAAAAAAAAAAAATATTTACTTGAGGACTTTTATGAAAAAAAAAATAATCAAAAGACGAAAACGCAAAAAATGTGAAAACACGTCGGTTCTTGTCATGATAAACTTTATTAAAAATTTAAAATGTATAATGAAAGGATAGTTTCGTAATTTCACATATGTTCTGAATTAGATCTTTGGTTTTCTTTGTAGATTTTGAACTATTTGATTAGCATACCAAGTATCAAAGCTAATCGAAATGCCGTAAACCGATTTGGGTTAACGGCATTAGATGTTTTGGATCAATGTCCGCGAGATCTGAAAGCACTCGAAGCGCGAGAACTTCTAACGACAGCCGGAGTTTCAAGAGCGAATGACCTTCGACCTCTCGATAAACCATCAAAAAGGTCCTCACAAACAACCATACGAAAGGGATTACTATCAAGAATATGGGCTCGGTATGCGAATGACGACCACCAATGGGTCGAAAAACAACGAGGGATTCTACTAGTTGCCGCTTTAGTAGTGGCGGGCATGGCGTACAATTCAGGAATCAACCCTCCGGGAGGAACTATTGCTAACACCGAACCTAGGGGTTCATATGGGCTCGGAAATGCAGTTCAAGCGGAAGTCGACATGGATAATTTCAACCGATTCGTGGCGTATAACACGATCACGATGATAGTTTCTCTGATCATCGTGCTCGTGTTGGTTAGTGGGATTTCGCTAAGGAATAAGTTCTGGATGTGGGTGCTTACGATTGGAACATTGTTCGGGGCCGTGACAATGGTGGCGACTTATCTGCAATCGGTGGCAATGATGTCGCCGGACATGTATGTCAATCCGACGAGCATTTGGATTTGTTTGATTTGGATGTTGGCTTGCGGGATTATCGCGTTTATTCATACGATCTTTTTCGTCGTGTGGCTTGTGATGAAGCTCTCGAAGCGCCGGATGCCGAAGAGTACCGAGATAACATACAAAGGAAGCGAAAATGAAGTGTGATCGATGTTTTTGTAATGTAATTATGTATGAATTTGATCATGTAGTTATGTAAATATACTATTTTGTGTGACTCGTTTGAATTATTAATGTGATTATTTATATGTTTGTATTGTAAATCGCAGGGTTTGTTATAAAAAAACCAATATGTTACGGTTATAATTGGTAAACTGTGTTTATAAAAACTGAAAAATCAGGTTCTAATAGTCAAATTTTACTAAACCAAAAAAAGATATAATAACTTGGGGACTTTTCTGATAAAAAATAAGACGGAGGGAAGAACGTAAAAACGTGAAAATATGTTTAACTTTTTTCATAATAAATCCTAGATTGTATACAGGATAAATGGTTGTTTGATTACTTAATAACGGAATAACTTCTACTCATTAAAAAATAAACAAATACAGCTTAAGTCACGAATCTATTTTATGAACATGATTTTCATGATTAATATTTAATGTCAAGTTGTCAACGCTCTCATCCTCCAAAAGAACCTAGCGTGTGTATGTTTGTGTCTATATATATATATATATATATATATATATATATATATATATATATATATATATATATATATATATATATATATATATATATATATATATATATATATATATAGGGTTGGGATCATTGCAAAACCTTAATTTGGTGTAGAACCATAGAACCGATCTTAGCCCTTGATTTATTAAAATCCACGGTTGATAAAAAAGCTAGTTATTTAAATCTGAAATTCGCGTGTCACATGATTCAAAAGCGCGCAAGGGTAAAACGGTAATTCAACAAATCAAAATCAATCTTGTCACCGCCATCATCGACTTCTCTGCTTTCACTTCAATTCAGTTACCAATTTCACATCTCCCACCAAAATCTCTCAACAAAAATCACTCAACTGCATTGCGAAACAACTGCATTCCCGTTGATTCTGTGATTGTTTGATGCAAAATCCACACAATCAATATGTCGAATATTGATGAGGCGAGCGAGAATATAACTTTGAAGCAGATTCAACAGAAGAATAAGTTATTAAACCTATTTTTTTACGATTTCTGTTTATAAAAAAGGATTACGTATTTTGTTAAGGTTACTAACACTTAAATATTGATAATTTTTTAAGCATTTCTCATATTCGATATATCATTGATGGAGTAGTTAAGGAAATAAAATACTGAAGTTCAAACCCTAATATAGCATTTCATATGAATTTCATGTTTTAATATAATATTCAATGCATTTTGATTAACCTATTCTATTTTTCAGTAACAGATGTTAAACAAGTTCCTACTACAGTAGATAAACCTTCAAAGCCAGTAAGAATAGTTTTAAAGAGGTTCTCTGGTAACAAAAATCAACCTCAACCAACAGAAGATAAATCTCAATCAACAGAAGGTAAATCTCAGCCAACCGAAGGTAAATATAAATATGTGATTACAATGTTAGACTAATATGATATGTTGAATACTCATGTTATAACTGACATGCTATATATCATTATATCATGCATTCAAATACACATGAAAATATTTTGAGTAACTAGTATGAAAAAATCAATGATACATATGGTTTGGAATGTGTTCTTTTATACATTTGTAAATGCTTTGTTCGATGCTGTGTTCTCATTCATCACATAAATACACTGAAAACATTAAAGTTTGAAACATTACTTGAACATATAGACTGGTATGATATGCCGAATATACAGTTTATAACTAACATGCTATGTAGGATGATGTTGCATGAACACATCATTCTTGTATGTACATAGAATTTTGTTTCAAAAGCTAGTTCTAGGGGTTCAAATGCATATATTCTATTCAAAATATCTGGCATTTTGATATGTAATATTGAATTCTCTGTTGGATGCAGAAGTAGATAAGAAGAAAGTTAAACGTAGAATGTCTAAAAGAAAGAGATCAGTTGATAAGGACTCAAGTGACACAAACACAAAATCTTCATCAACTAGTTCTTCAGGTAATATCATGTTTTTATACATTTGAAATTATATTGTTTTCATAGAATAATCTGATTCTATATGAACTTATATGGTTGTTATATTGAATACATTTGACATTATATTGTTTTCATAGAAAAGATTTTGAGTAACTAGGATGAAAAAGGAATGATACATATGGTTTGGGATGTATTTTTTATACATTTGTAAATGCTTTGTCCGATGCTGTGTTCTCATTGATCACATAAATACACTGAAAACATTAAAGTTTAAAACATTACTTGAATGTATAGACTGGTATGATATGCTGAATGGACAGATTATAACTAACATGCTATGTAGGATGATGTTCCATGAACACATCATTCTTGTATGTACATAGAATTTTGTTTGAAAAGCTCGTTCTAGGGGTTCAAATGCATATATTCTATACAAATATCTGGCATTTTGATATGAAATATTGAATTCTCTATTGGATGCAGAACTAGATAAGAAGAAAGTTAAACGTAGAATGTCTAAAAGAAAGAGATCAGTTGATAAGGACTCAAGTGACACAAACACAAAATCTTCATCAACTAGTTCTTCAGGTAATATCATGTTTTTATACATTTGAAATTATATTGTTTTCATAGAATAACCTGATTCTTTATGAACTTATATGGTTGTTATATTGAATACATTTGACATTATATTGTGTTTATAGAAGAATCCGATGACAAAAGGAAGCATAAAAAGGCAAAAAGCTCTAAGAAAATGGGTGACAAGGTTTCGAAAAGCAGAAAACCATCCGTTGTCAAAGATGAATCTTCTCCAGAGATAGATACAAAGAAACTGATGGAATTTTTTAAGAAGTTCACGAAGAAATCTGGAAATGGAAAAAAGAACAAAACAGTGAAATCGAAGAAGAAAAATAAAATAAAAAAGGAGGACATGAAGAAAAAAGCAGTAATTAAAAGGGAACCAAAGGATGCAAAGATGCGTACTCTTGATAGCAGTGATGAGTACGAAAAAAAGCCAGCTAACCTAAAACTGATATTATCAAGGTTTTCCCCAAATATCCTTGTGAAAGCAGTGGCATCAATGACTGATAGGCAGAAGGATAGGGTTACTAAAATGGGTTTTGAATCAATTCTAATATTGCGTATATCAGGGATACCATCAAAGCTTGGGTATTATGTCGTTGACTGTTTTGACCCAGAAACTTCTACAATTCGTCTTCCAAATGGATCAATCGAAGTTACTAAAGATAGGATTCCAGAGGCACTTGGTATACCGAATGGTGGAGTTGAGATTAAAGCTGTTGCTAGGACTGACATTGATGATCCAGTTACATCAATGTGGAGAAACCAATTTGAAATCCATAATGTACGCCCATATGATGTCGTTGGTGCAATTGAAAGATCAAATGATTGTGGCCGGCTCTTTGATCTTAATTTTCTGGTACTTTTTACCACAATCATGGCACAGGGGACAAAAATGGAAACATGCAACCAGCGTATACTGCCTTTTTTCATTGAAGGTATTATTTACTTTACTTTTATTAAATCAATCTTATATGAAATGTTGAATGATCATTGTTATGTACGATAAAAAAAGTTATAACTGACATGATATACTACATTTTTTCAATGAAGGTACTGATATAAAGGGATTGGATTGGTGTGGTTATGTACATGATTGTCTGAAATCCTGCAAAAAGGGTTGGCCTGGATTAAAACCTGATTTCAACGGCCCCCTAACCCTGTTGACGGTAAATATAAATACAAACTACTTCATCTCCATTATGTAAACATGATGATGATATATATAATGCTTATATATATTTTTTATATTTTTATGAAGTTGTTATATGTTGATTATGTGGAATCCAATGGAATTATCGACCGGAGGAGAAGGCCACTGATCCAGTCATGGACTTTTAATGATTTGAAAAACAGAGAGACCTTAGAGATTAAAACTGGTGGTTTCGGGTTGGGTCAAATAAACAACAACTATGAAAGACCAGAGGAAGTTGAGGATGGTTCAAACATTGAACAGAGAGCTGAGAACATTCAAGGAGATACTGATCATTCAAAGACAACCATGGGTGATGATGAATAGTTAACCCAGGCAGAAAAAAAGTATCAAAAGCTTGTTGAAGACAAGACAATTCTTGAAAAATTGATGTCTGATATTGCTGATACTTATGCTGATGACATGAGATTCAAAGATTTGATCATCAAGGTAGATTCACTGTTTGGCACAAAAGTTAACACACCATTGAATGAGACATCCCAGAATGATACACAGTTTTGGAATTCTCCAACTGTTATTCAAGAATTGGAAAGTACAATTTTAAAAGATAAGAAAGCCAACCAAGTTACCGAAGGTATCAGTCCACCAACTTATAGTTTGGGATTGACTCAAGACTTCATTGAAGCAGAAAAGTTGGTTCAGAGTGTTGTTAAAGATGTACAAGATGAACAGGGAGCAGATACACAGCATGCGGATGACACAAATCTGGAAACTCCAACGGATCCAAAAAAGAATGAAAAGGATGATGGAGACAACACAACCATGCAATCTGTAATTGTTGGTAAGCCTCAACCAACAGAAGGTGAATCTCACCCAACCGAAGGTAAATATAAATATGTGATTACAATGTTAGACTAATATGCTATGTTGAATACTCATTTTATAACTGACATGCTATATATCATTATACACTGAAGATAAAGATGCAAAGGAATACTCATGTTATAACTGCAATGCTATGTATAATATCATGTATTATAAACTGTAGTAAAAAAACTTCAACATAAAATGTATCGAAACATTATTTCTAAATGAATTCCTTTTTTCAGAACAAAGAATAAAATGCAATTAAAAAATCTTAGTATAAAACCTATCTAAAAAATTATGTACTATTTTTCACAGGACAATTTCGTGAATCATGTGAACACAATTCCCCACAGCTTTTGCATCGTCTTTTTGGCTTCTTACTCTCAATAACAGATTTCTCATGAAGTCCAATCAACCTCTTTGCTGTTCCACAACCTTTGTTTCGTATTCCGCGTGGCACATGTATATTTATCTTGTCCGGTTGTTGAATTCCAAACAACATTTCAATCCCATCTTTCCTACTGATATCACGTGTGCAATCGCCATCTTCATCAACTTCAAATATTGTCTCTTTAAACTTGCTGAATATTAATTGTAGCTTCTCCGGTGAGCCTTTTAAACGCAAAACAACATTTCTTGCAAAAGACATGAAGTCATTGGAAAGTTTATTATCCTCCATAGCATTCCCAAATGTACGATACCGAACTCTATTGAAATTTGTTGCTTCTTTGCTCCAACGCTTTAAAATATACTTGCTTGGTATCTCTTCAACATCATTGACATTAAAGAAACAAAACATGTGTCGACAAACTATACCAATCCAAAAAAACATAAGACAACTGCATTCAATCTCTCCTTTATTCACATTATTAACAACCTGAAAATATAAATATATAAACAATTAACAGTATTCTATTAATAATTCTATACTGAATAGTAAAAGAAGACATTATATACCGTATACTCCTTTGATGAATGTCTGCCATTGAACTTCTCTTTAATAATCGTTGTTTCAACATCATTTTTCAGCATACTTGACTTCTGAACACACAAAGAAAATGCCTTGTTAATTTCTTCCTGTACAATCCCAAATATGTTACGCGTGTACACATCATGAGCATGACGTTCAATCCTTAATGGTGTCTTCATTCTTGCACTAGAAGAATCATCATCATGATCTAATCACACTGGACATTTCTTTGCTTATCCATAGCTCCCTCAAATCGCATCATAAAATCAAACAAAGTAGCTCTATGGTTCTTCACATTACCAAAAAATGCATTCTCACTTTCTGAAAGAGATGTCGTCCTCATTAAACCGTTCATAGGCACATCTCTGAAATATGCAGGAATACATTTATCACGCATTGCATAAATGTCATTAAACCATCTATTCTCTGCAAGATTATAATCCTCTATAAAAGAATTTCATCCCTTCTCAAAATCTTCAATGTTACAATCACGGCTCCACATCAAATTGTTAAAACTTCTTCTAAAATCCTCATTGTTGAATAGTTCTCTTGTAACCTATGAACGCATTAAATAAAAAAAGCATTAAATTGATCACTAATACATTCTAGTTATCAAACATAATGATTATTCAGTATTGAATTAATGTTATATCATAAAGAAAAATGTTGTCATGATATACTGAATAACACTTGGAGAATTCCAAAACTGTGTATCATTCTCATGATATACTGAATGATCGTAGTCATGTAATTATTCAGTATTGAATTAATGTTATATAATAAAGACAAATATTGTCATGATATACTGAATGATCATAGTCATGTAATTAAATACCTTATACTACATTCAATATGTAATAAGACGATTATTCAATAATCAATTACCTTAATAGAAAGTTTCCTTGTAATGTGCCACATACACAAACGATGCTTTGAATCCGGCAAAACATGTTCAATGGCTTTTATCATCGAAGGATCTTGATCAGTAACAATTACAGAAGGCTTCTGACCCATACATCGTACAAACACATCCAATAACCAAGAGTATGACTCAATTGATTCATTGGCTAGCAAACCCGCACCAAATGATACACATTTCTTGTGATCGTCAATTCCAGTAAATGGAACAAAAGACATCATATACCTGATAACATTGTCAAAAAATATTTAGAAAACTAAATATAAATTCAATAAAAAATAACAAAGAAACAATGACATTACTTGTTTGTTCCATATGTCGCATCAAAAGACACTATGTCACCAAACTCTTTATAATTCAACTTTGAAGTTTCATCAGCCCAAAATAATGCAAGAAGCTGACCATCATCTGCACATTTGCTCTCACATGTGAAATTTCGAACATCTTCAGACTTTTTTGTAAGACGATCAACTACCATTTGTGCATCACTCTCGTCTATGAACCTATTAAGGTCTCTCTTGAAGTTCTTACAATCAGTCCTTGAGAAATTAATATATTCATATCCACCAGCAAGATCAGCCATGTACCTATGCGCTATAACAGGTCCAACATTTGACCTTGATATTCGCTGAATGAAAGCTTGATCAGCAAGACTCAAATTTCTTCTTTTTTTTAACCGAAACTTATTATCTTCAGTATACAATCTATGATTGTGTCTCTCTTCAAATACATACAACTCATAATGACCCATAGATCCAGCAACTAATCTAAATTTGGCTCCAACGATACATTCTGATTTTATCACCTTTGACTTACGCATTATACCAGAATTAGAACAACCTTTGCCTGTATCATAACTAACCTTCGATGCCTTCCCTTCTTTATTACATAACACATACTTCAATGAAACAAATCCTAGTGCATTCTTCTTGTTGATTTTTTCACATTGAATCCTGCAATTTCTGCATATATCTCATAAAACTTGATTGCATCATCCAATGAAAAAAATATGCTTTTGACTTTTGGTTTCGTATATTCTGGTACATTTGGTGTCCAATATCTAGTTCCATCTGTCGAAATAGATTCTATGAACTCTTCTTCATCAGCATCCTCAATATTAACATTTACTACAATAGATAAAAGATAAATAGCAGTAACAATGTTACTAGGATAATAACAAAAAAAAAAAACAAGGAAATTCAATATCGCATCATACTGATATCACTATCAATTCGACATTACATATGAAACTAATTAATATTCTGATATGTTTTATATAATCAGAATATCATCATCATACATAGCATGACACTTATAAACTGTCCATTCAGCATATCATACCAGTCTATATCTTCAATTAATGTTTCAAACTTTAATGTTTTCAGTGTATTCATGTGATCAATGAGAACACAGCATCGGACAAAGCATTTACAAATGTATAAAAAAACACATTCAATATCGAATGATAGTGATATTACTACCATGCAACATCGCATATTAAGCTAGTTAGGATGTAAACTATTAACGATTAAACGTTGATCATTAAAATAAAATTCAGATACAACTAACATGAAGTATATAATATTCTATGTATGTTGTTATACATGTATACGTTGAAAACATAACAGTGTCTTAAACATCGAAATTAATAAATTTGTCGCTAAAAGAAATAAAAACAACGAACAAATAAACAACCTTGAAACATCATACGATTAGTTAATCAAAATAATCTAATGATAATCAATCATCAAAACTAAAGCTTACCGCAGCATTCCTTTTCATCCATAGAATGTAAAAAAATCGAATCAATCGTGTTCTTCACCTCTGTTTCACCTTTTTTCTGCTGAAGATCCATCACTATCATCGATCGTGTTCTGCAACTCTGCTTCACCTTTTTTCTGTTGATGATCCATCGCTATCGATTGTTTACCTTTGTATAAGCGTGTATTTGATTTTCCTTTCCAAAATCACAGAGAATACTTGCCAAAACAATGAAAGTCAACAAGAATGCTTCCGAGGCGTATCAGCGTGTATTTCCTTTTCCTTTCCAAAATTACGATTATACCCTTATTAACTTAAAAGATCCGGCTAATAAATCAAGGGCTGAGATCGGTTCTATGGTTCTACACTAATTTAAGGTTCTGCAATGATCCCATCTATATATATATATATATATATATATATATATATATATATATATATATATATATATATATATATATATATATATATATATATATATACAGATATATATATATATATATATGTGTGTGTGTGTGTGTGTGTATGTATAGATGAAGTTTTTTAAAAACCTAAATATTTCTGAGAACTTGAGAGCATAAGGGCATTTTGGGAAAAATAAAAATTTATTTCTCTTACCATTCAATCCTAAAACCCATCAGCCTTCACTTCCTCCCCAACCTATGCTCATTTTATTTTTCATCTAAAAAATTCAGCCTTCTTTTCTCTCCCTCCTCATTCCCTCTCAAGATCTGGAACCGCCGCCATTGCCCCCAACCACCGTTGCCACCATCGTCACTACCAACCGTCGTCATCACGCTCTCTTTCTCTCGATCTCTCAAAACCCTAGTGCCGCCGCACCACAAAACCCTAATGTCGTCGCACCACCACTCCGTCGCCTGCCCTCACGACTACCACCACCACTCGATCTCTCCACGACAACACTCACCAAGAAATGAAGGTTCTTTGTAAATGTGCTTTTTTTTAATGTTTTTTTGTATATGATTCACAAGATTTGAATATTTTTTTTTGTTTAAAAATGTGTTTTTGATATATTTTATATCAGTTGTATACCAAGTGTTTGATAAAATGTCTAAATGAAATCTTGCTTTTTTTTTTTTCAGTTCGTCTACGATACTCTACGTAGAATATATGATACTTGACATTCTATGTGATATTCTACATAGACTACTTGTCATTCTACATTGACTACGTGGATCGGTTCGTCGAAGGTTCTGGTTCCTAATGGTTGTGTCTTTAAAGGTTAACGTCTTTATGTGATTTATCTAGATTTGGTTTATAGATATATGATAATTTATATAGAATAAATAGTATTCAATACAAAATTGATTGTAGCTAGTTTTGTATCTATGTAGAATTTTGTTATTGTTATACTAGTAATTTGTTATTGTTCTATCTATATATAATACATGATATTTTATACAGAATTGATTGTAGCTAATTTGTATCTATTGTTATTGTCGTACTAGTAAATTGTTATTGTTGTATCTTTATAGAATACCTGATATTTTACATAGATTACATGATAATCTACATAAAATATGTTCGCTGGTTAATTTGTTAAAACTGTGTTTTTAATGTATTTCTACATAGATAACGTGATACTCTACGTAGAATACATGATAATATACATAGAATATGTTTACCAGATTTTTTTGTTATTGTTGTATCTATATATCTTACATATCATTCTATGTAAAATATTGTTATTGTTGTACTGGTTAATTTATTTGTATATAAGACATATTAAATGTATAAAAAACATAACATTTTACAGAGATTATGAATAGTAATGTCAATCGACATAAAAATATATAGATTTATATAATGTTCTATATAGATAAATAATATTTCTATATAGAATATGTTACTTTTTTTGGCAGTTAAATAATTTTCTATATAAAAAAATATTTTTTTTATGAAAAAACGTTTTTACTATTCATGAAAGGAAGAGAAAAACAAAAATAAAAAAAAGAGAGAAAAAGAAGATTTTTTTCTTTCAAAAATACCCTCCGAACACTTTTTCAATATTCCACACTATCAAAGTTCTAAATAATGACAAAAAATGTCATTTGACAATTTTGAGCCATAGATCTTCTTGATCTAATGGTCACAAATGGTTCTCACAAATATTTAGGTTCTTAGAAGAACCATTCCTTATATATATATATATATATATATATATATATATATAGGGGAGGGTTCTTCTAGTAACCATAAAAAATGTGGGAACCTAAGAACTAATCTCATCCATTGATTTCATAGAATCAAGGGCTTAGATGTAAGATGGTATTTTTGAAATTAAGAAGGCTTTAGGGTTTTTTTGTGTTGGAAAAATGGGCGGGGAAGGGGTATAATGGGGATAACATTGAAAAAGGAACTGCACGCTTTTCCAATATTGTAGAACCGTAGAACCAATATCGTCCATAGATTAGATTAATCTAATGGTCTTGATTAAAACCATAAAGTTTGGAATTAGTGAATAAAAAGATTGACATTAATGATTTTTTAATTCTTTCGGGCTAAAAAAGGAATAGATTGGAAATAGCAAAAAGATTGGTATTAGTAAAATAAATATCATTTTTCTTTAAATTAAAATAACATTAATATGATTAATTGTTAAATCAAAAAAATTATACCATAAAAACGAGAATTTTATACTCTTTAAAACGAGACCGGTCATGATATATTTTTTTCGAAAAAATTTTACGTGTTTAGTTTTCGTAAAAAAAAAATTACTCAGACCACCATGCAATGTAGCATGGCCGGTATCATTCAATGTCGAATGACCACTTGATATCGTATATTCAACGTCGATTCATAACTGCATGTACATTCAAAATTAACAAAACCAAAATAATGGTCAAAATTAGTAATCAAAAGTTGGTTGATTTAATTAGAACAATATTGACATATTTTTTTCGAAAAAATTTTACGTGTTTATTTTTCATAAAAAGAAAATATTATCAGACCACCATGCAATGTAGCATGACCGATATAATTCAATGTCGAATGAACACTTGATGTCGTATATCCAACGTCGATGCAACACTGCATGTACATTTAAAATTAACAAAATCAAAATAATGGTCAAAATTAGTAGTCAAAAGTTGGTTGATTTAATTAGAACAGTAATGACATATTTTTTTCGAAAAAATTTTACGTGTTTATTTTTCGTAAAAAAAAATATTAACAGACCACCATGCAATGTAGCATGACCGATATAATTCAATGTCGAATGAACACTTGATGTCGTATATCCAACGTCGATGCAACACTGCATGTAAATTCAAAATTAACAAAACCAAAATAATGGTCAAAATTAGTAGTCAAAAGTTGGTTGATTTAACTAGAATATTAATGATATATTTTTTTTCGAAAAAATTTTACGTGTTTATTTTTTGTAAAAATTTTTTTTTACCTAGACCTCCATTCAATATATTTTATAGAGATCATTCAATGTCGAATTACAGTTTATATCACACATTCAACACTGCATGTACCTTCGATATTAAAAGAGTAAAAAATGGTCAAAGTGGGCAGTCAAACTTGGTAGGCTACTATTAATTCAATGTTAATTGCATAATTACCATCTTATCCCTAGTGTTATATAATAATCTAATGGTTTAGATTGGTTCTATAGTTCTGTACTAAATTAAGGTTCTGCAATGATCCCAACCCTATATATATATATATATATATATATATATATATATATATATATATATATATATATATATATATATATATATATAAAATCAGATTCATTAACGTACCTATGAGATTCCAGCGTACCCTAATGTGAATGATCATTCACATATTTTTTTTAATAGACATGTATAAAACAACATTATAAGACTTTTTTTTTTCAAAAGAAGCAACATCATAAATCTTGTGAATGTTAAAAAAAGATCATGTGAATGGTGTGAATGATGATTCACTTGCATGAGCATTCGTATAAATATGCATTGAAAACTCACATAATTATTAAAGACACAGAAAGTGTGAATGTATGTGAAATTCATATATCATGCGTATAACATTAATTTAAACATGGTTATGAGAAAAAAATTAAGAAAAAGTTTTTTAACGTTGATACCTTCAGGTGCACTTGATTTTGAGAGGTAATTTTTTGCACGTGACTCTCTCTCTCTCTCTCTATATATATATATATATATATATATATATATGTGTGTGTGTGTGTGTGTGTGTGTGTGTGTGTGTGTGTGTGTGTGTGTGTGTGTGTGTGTGTGTGTTCAAGTGAGTACTAACTATTACGCAACGCATCTGAAGGTAGCACTCTTAAAATTATTTTCTTTGAATTTTTATATAAAGATGTTTTAATTAACATTACACAGATGATATATAAATTTAATGCAAATTCACACATTCTAAGTGCATGAAATCATGAATCACATGGATGCATGTTCATAATGTTAATTATGAACATGTTTATGAGCTAGGAGATGTTGATGTATATGAAATTTACATATGATCTTCATAATGTTAATTAAAACATGTTTATGAAAAAAATTATAATTTTTTTAAAGATGGTATCTTCTGGTGTGCTGCATAATGAGTGATACTCTCTCGAACCATATTCTATAAATATACATACATACATACATACATACATACATACATACATACATACATACATACATACATACATACATACATACATACATACATACATACATACATATATATATATATATATATATATATATATATATATATATATATATATATATATATATATATATATATATATATATATATATATATATATAAGGGTAAGAATCCTTTGAACACCATTTATAATTAAGCACCGGTGAACACCAATCAAAATAAGGGTTTTTACATACAATTTTTTAAATATACAAGTTTTGAACAAGTATAATTAAATTTTCAGTGTGTTCATTGCATTCATGTAATTTATAGGTTGATTATAATATTGATTATTGCGTTGGGCCAACGATATTGTGACTAGTGGAATTAACACGTGTCGGGATTGAATATACGTGGTTTCGAGATATAATTTTAGTGGATTAAATATATTTATGGATTCACGAGATCAAATGAGATTTAATGATATAAATAGTGGATTTTTAATAACGGAGCCGGGTATCGGTGTCGAACCCGCGAAATAAAGAGATACGTATAACACGTACGTGCGTTCCCGTTTCTTCTTTTGTGCAAAATCAAAGGGGTCAAATGTGTGTGTGATTTGCTGCTACTGTTGGAGCAGAATTGAAGCCATAATCTGTGATTAAAGTGCTGAAATCGGATTTGGGTATTCTTCCTAAGTTTAAGGTGAGCATTCCTTGAATTAAATTTGATTTAGTGTGTTACATGTTGCGAGATGTTGGGAATTGGTGTGTTTATGTTTTATAAGGGTTTTGGGATGAATTGTTCGAGTTGTTATGGCTGAAATCAGATTATGGAGGATTAATACCTCTTGGGCAGAACTGAGAAGAAGAACAGGGAATCTGCTGTTCGTCGCAAGCGCGGTCACGACGCGCTGAGCGCGGCCGCGATGAGCGGCGCGAGAAGGAGCGCGACTTAGGGCTTCAGACGCGATCGTGATGGGAGCGTGGGCTCGTGACGGGTCCAGCGCGGCCGCGATCCGGGTAGTTGTGCCAGATTCGGGTTTGGGCCTTTGGTCCTATTTGGGGTTGCTTTTCGGGGTCGATCAGTTATATTAATGATTATGATTTATTGTGGGTTTATATGGGATTAATCTGGGAAGATTTATTATGTGTTCAGGGAATGACAGAGATCGGTGCGAGTCAGATTCGGGTCAGCGGGTTAGAGATATTGTGCGGGGTGATCCAGGTGAGTACGCGAGATCTTTTAAAAAGACTAGTTGTCGTCTTTTGAGTCTTCCCGTGTTTGTGTTTCATATGTGTTTATATGAACTGTATGGGCACTGCGAGTTGCACCTCAGGTATGACCTACCTCTCTTATAATTGTGATAATTATGTGTATGAAGTGAGATAGAGTTAGCATGAGATGAGATCCACCCGAGTTGTCCACGATGGGTTATCGTGGAGGTTGGGGCTCGCGATGGGTTATCGCAAGAGGTGATATTCGCGATGGATTATCGCGCGGAATAATACTTGCGATGTGTTATCGCATGGGATGAGTAGCCCCACCTAGCCCTGGGTAGGGTTACCATATATATGGCAGAGTTGTAACCAGGTCGCTCCTGTGCTTTGTGATAAGGCTAACCGCTGATGTGTGCGGCTTGTTAGCAGTGGGGAGGGTTCCCCACGAGGGATGGGATTCCCAGTGTGATTGTGAGGAGACGTCCTCACCAGAGATGTGATTCTCAGTGTATTGGATCTCATATGCCTCTAGGCAGGGGCTAAGGTGGAATGTGTTATGCCATATAATATAGAGATACAGTGTTGCCATGTGACATGTGTTATGTGTTTAGTGTAGTGTCTAACCCTTGTGTACTCACGAGCTGCGAAGCTTACGTACTCGAGTCTACATGTGTTAGCAGGTGAACTGAAGATAGGGCCGCCAGCTCCTAAGCGGAAATAGGAGCTTTGGGATTATCGCCGAGGATTCTACGATTGGCTAATTCTACGTGCATGTATATGTTGGGGAACTTTTGGGTATCTGGGTCGGGTCTGTATGTGGATGTTTGTATCTGGGTTTTGAGATTCCCATGTTGGGAGATCGGTTAAACAGGGTTGTGTATATAATGTGATATGTTTTTAATTATCAACGTTTGTGTAAACCTTTGACATGTGTAATGGATAATATATGCGTTATTGCCACTTGTGTATTGTAAATGACGTGACATTTGTGCGGGTTTGGAGGGTGTTACAATTCATAGGCTTTAATATACACAAGATTCATTAGATTAATTGGATTTTCATGCTTTTATATATACAATCTTCGTTAGGTTCATTGCATTCATATGCTTTAACATACATAAGATTCATTAATTGACCGCATTCTAACTATGTAAATAAGTTATCTGTAACATGCAAATGTTTTATTTGATGCTAATTTGTTAAATTTTTATTAGTGCTCACCGGTGCTTAATATTAAATGTTGCTTAAATAATCCTCATCATATATATATATATATATATATATATATATATATATATATATATATATATATATATATATATATATATATATATATATATATATATATATATATATATATATATAGAGGATTGGGTTCACATGAGAACCCCTCATTACCGTGAGAACGAGAGAACCACTCTAAAATTTGTGCATCCACTGTATAAAATTGTGCATTTGATACTAAAATTAAATGTTTTCGATATATTTATGCATTTCATGTAAAAATTTACGCATCTCATGCTATAATTTATCCATTTTATGTACGAATTGTGCATTTAAGAAAATTTGTGCATTTGATGTTCAAATTTGTGCATTTAGTTTATAATTTAATGAATGTAAGTTTTGAATGTAATTTTAGTGTTAAATTATGATATTTATTAATATTTAATACTAATAATGGTTTTAAGTAAAACTTTTAATTTTTAAATTTGTGCATTTGATGTACAAATTTGTGCATTTTGGAGTAGTTCTCAGGTTCTCACGGTAATGAGGGTTCTTACCAGAAGCTAACCCTATATATATATATATATATATATATATATATATATATATATATATATATATATATATATATATATATATATATATATATATATATATATATATATATATATACACATATATATATATATATATACATATATATATATATATATATAATGTGTGTATGTATAGGGTTGAGATCCATGAAGCGTCATATTAATGAACATGTTCATTACGATAAAATATTAAATTTAATGTAAAAGTATAATATCTTTATGTTCAAAATTGCATTATGATTAAGTAGTTCACATCATTTTAATATTCATTACGTTAAAAATGTTTAAAAGTTTAATTTCATGCAAAAGTGCAATATGCACATGTTCATGCATATTGCACCTTTGAACATGTGCATATTGCTATGTTGCATTAATAGAACATTTTATCATATTGCCATAAACATTTTGACATTTTTTTTCATTAATAGTAACATTATTTATTTTTTATTATTAATAACATTGATTTTTATATTTTATATCATTTATAGTAACAACTTTTTATTTTTCTATCAATAATAGTAATTTGTGACCAACAAACTTGTTTAGTAGGTTACCAACAACTTTTCATTTATCAAAAATAGTAATAATTTTTCATATTTTTATCAATAACAGTAACATATCAGATTAAATGTAACTTTTTTTTTATCTTTTAAGTTTTTCAAAAGATTTCATAAACACCAAAATAAACCCAATTTATATTTCATATTTTGTTGTGGAACCTTATAATAAAATTTTAGTTTTTAAATTTTTTATTATTTTTTTATTTAAAGTTTATTTAATTAAATTATTATTATCTTTAGTGACTATTTTTTTAGTTTCACTAAATTTATTTATTTACAATTTTTATACTTTAATGGCCTTATAAAATTTTAATATATATTTTGAATAAAAATCAAAATGGGTTGTAATATTTTTCATTCGGAAAAACTATTAACCATAATTTTTCATAGTTTTATTGTTGTTAAAAACTAAAAAATGAATTAGTCGTAGTTTTTGTCGTTTAAAAAACCTAAAAACTTGAATGGATTGTATTACTTTTCATTTGTACATATTAAAAAACCAAATAATTTTAGTTTTTTAATTCTAAAGAAAAAAAGATGAATCATATAATTTTTTTAGCTTTTCCAAACAAAAAAATTATGAACAATTCTGGTTTTTTAATTTTTCAATCTAAATGAGTTGTATATTATTTTATTTGAAAAACTAAAAAGCAAATTGGGTTGCAATATTTTTCATTCAGAAAAACTATATACTGGAATAATTTATAGTTTTTTTCATTGTTAAAAAGTCGAACAATTTATAGTTTTTAAATTCCAAATTAAAAGTACTACGAATGAAAAATTATTGCGACCTATTCATTTTTTTAGTTTTTCTAGGAATGAAAAAACTATGACTAATTATGGTTTATAGTTTTATGAATAAAAAATATTGTGACTCATTTTGATTTTTGTTTTTTTAAATAAAAAAGACTATGACCCATTTAGAATGGAAAAACGAAAAACTGAAATAATTTGTATTAATTTGTTCGGAAAAACTAAAAAAGAATGATTCGTAGTTTTTTTGTTTGCAAAAAATGTAAATTGAAATTATTCGTAGCATTTTTTTTCGTTCATATTATATATAATTGTGAATAAATAATCGAATATAATCTAACCGTAAATATTCAGAATATATACTAAAAATTTTATAACGTTGCGAAAAAATAAATTATAAATAAATAAATTTAATGAAATTAAAAAAATAGTTACTAAAGATATTAATAATATAATCAAGTAAACGTTAAATAAATAAATAATAATACAAAAATAAAAACTAAAAGTTTATTATAAAATTCCAAAACAAAATTTGAAACATAAATTGGATTTATTTTGTGTTTATGAAATATTTGAAAACTTAAAAAATAAAAAAATTAGTTTATGAAAAGATCTTACTATTAATGACAAAAATGACAAAATTTATTACTATTTTCGATCATTCATCTTATATATAAATAAGTAAAATAAATAAATATTATGCAATGAATATACCTAATTTTAGTAAACAGGGTCTCTTGGTACCGCTGGATTTTGGCTGGCATGTTGTTTTCGAAGTTTGGATTTCATTCTTATCCCGTTGGCCTTGCAGTTATTTATAAGGTCGTGGTTTTCTTGTAGATATTTCTTGAAGATATATATGACATATATTTTTTATAATTACTTTAACTTATTAAAACATGTATTTATGTTAATTCTGGTTAGGGGTGTAAACGAAACGAGACAACTCGTGAGCTGTAGAAAACTTGAAATCGACTCACAGTTAATCCAGCCGAGCTTAAGCTCGAGCTACTCGAGCAGTAATCGAGTCGAGCTCGAGTATTAAAATAGTCTGCTCGATAAGCTTGCGCGCCTAATCAAGCTTAAGTTTACAATTTTAGATTTTTACCCT
The DNA here is from genome assembly GCA_020465985.1 of Centrapalus pauciflorus. Classification (NCBI taxonomy): domain Eukaryota; kingdom Viridiplantae; phylum Streptophyta; class Magnoliopsida; order Asterales; family Asteraceae; genus Centrapalus; species Centrapalus pauciflorus. The sequence continues at coordinate 751,482 of JAANYP010005086.1, forward strand.
TCAACTTTGTAATATTATATTTTTATCACTTTTATATAAATCAAACTATACGTTAAAACACTGTTACAAACACTTTTAATGGATATGACTTGATATTTTAATTTTACATAAAAAATAATGGTTATGTTTATTCTATTATGTAATAAAAATGTTATAAAATATGTTTTTACGAATATTGTATTATTTTTTACTTTTCCAAGATTTAATTTGTATTTATACGAGTGATCAAACACCCGTGCGTTGTTGCGGAGTCTAAAATATTAATTACAAAAATAAATATAAAAACAAAAGAGAAAAAAAATTCAAATAACGAAACACAACTGAACCAGGATCGAAGAGTGAAATTGGAAAGCTGATATAGATTCAAGAAACAAGACAAATGACACTGTTAGTTGGTTTTCTAGATTTTGCAATGCGAAAATTACAAACAATGTCTTATTAAATCAGATTGAAACCAGAATTATTTAATTAAATATTCATAACCATAATTTGAAAATTTGACATTGATTAGGTTTAATCGTCATTTTAACGATCAAATCAAAGAAATTTATAACGACAACGTCTCTAATACATCGATTAAGGTTTGTCAACGTTATAATAATAATGTTCAATGTTATACATGATCATATTTAATAAAAAAATCTAAATATTAAATAGTTACATTTTAATTATAAAACAATTTCATTAGAATTTTGTATTGTACATTTGAATAACAAGGTCTTTTTCATACAACTAACATAACATAATAGTTTCAAAAGACATCTACAAACATAAGTATAACTAAAACATAATTTTAAGTGTGTAATAAAATATTGTAATAATAAATGTTGAAAGATGATTAAACAAAAATTTATTAAAATAAAAGGGTTAAATAAAATATAATGCTAAGATAAGGGTGTGTAATAAAAAATTTAAATTTAAAAAGAAAAAAAAAAAGAAAAACCCATGGGATAATGGCATTGGCTTACAAGGTTTGATATATATATATATATACACACACACACACACATAATATGATGTATCTATAGATAAGAAAAAATTTGAATTGACATTGAAATTATAGTTGTAATTATAATTTATTTTAAATTTGATTGATGATGAAATGCGAGCGTTGAAATATGTGTGTTCAGATGACATTACTAAATATGATAGCCTACGTTACAGGACACTAGAGTGACACTGATGAACGCCATTGCAACACTTTTTCCTAATTACATGACAAACCACAATTTACTTATAAGCACCATCATAATATTAACAATTTGATTTTCAATGATGATTAACAATTGGATATCCGAAACGTCCAATTCTCATTCCTTAATGGTCATTACTTATGATCTTATTCTATTACATAGTCGGTTAGTCGCTAGGTCGGTTTAGCGATTTTCTGAGTGTTAAAATCTCCTCATCGTTGGACTGATCTCGTCCTCGAGATCATTGAGCTTGAAACAGGCTCGAGTATTTCGTCAACATTTCTGACTTTAACTCTCAAGTGAGGGTTCGGTCATCTGTGATGCTTGCATCACACCAACACCATTATTTCCTTATTTCTAACTCGAATGTTATCCGATCTACGATCACTTCTAGTTCCTTAATATACCGCGACTTTTCAACAATCTGAATTTCAAACGTAAGTATGAAGGTTTCTCCATTCATCAAACACTTTCGAGATAACTTACATGAAAAACATTTTGAATACCTGACAACTCAGGTGACAATTTTAATCTGTAAGTTTGTACTACAATTCGCTCGATAACTTTATAAGGTTTATCGAATCTTGGGCCAAGCTTGCCATTCTTTCGAATCTCATAACACCTTCAATAACAATACTTTCAACATGACCATATCGCCCACAGCTAATTCGATGAGACCATATTTCTTATCTTACTACAATTTTGTCTATCTTGAGCGGCTTTCAGATGTTCTCTATTTACTTGAATCTTATTATGCGCAATTTGAAGTAGTTCAGGACTCGTAATTGGTCGTTCATCGGCTCTTGGCCAACACGAAGGAGTATGATATTGTTACCCGTATAAAGCTTTGAACGAAGTCATTCCGATCAACGAATGATACAAATTATTATACGAGAATTCAATGAATGACAAATGGAATCCCATTTCCCTTCCAAATTCTAATACACACGAGCATAGCATGTCTTTGAGAGTCCAATTTGTTCTCTCACTTTAATAGTCAGTTTGCATATGAAAAGCAATATTTAAGGTAACTTTTAGACTTTTTTAGAATCAATGTATGAATCAAGAATCTCTATTAGATAAAATTTTGACTGGTACAACATGTCTCGCTACAATTTCGTCTATATAAATTTGTGCCTAACAATCCATAGAATAGATTTCTCAAACAGGAATGAAATGCGTGCTCTCAGTGAGCCGGTTGACAATAACTCAAATTGAATCATGTTGTCGCTATGTTTTCTGAAGCATATTCACAAAGTCCATGATTATATGTTCACATTTCCATTGGGAAATAAAAGAGGTTACAAACTTATATACAATTTATAATATTCAACTTTAACTTGCAAGCACATTAGACATTTCTCGAGATAAACACCAACATCTTCTTTAGTCCAGCTATTGCACCATGTTACAGTATGTCTTGGTACTACAAGAATACACTAATAAATGAAAATTATATGCCTCAATTAAAACCTCATTACATAAGCCTCCTTGCTTATCAATCCAATTTACTAGAGTCGAACAAGCAACCATCCCGACTATCCAGCGATACATGATCTCTATATCTCATCATTCGTTCAGTTCAATACTCAATCTGATGCCTTGCTAATTCCTTAAATTAACCTTCTTCACCGGTACTCACACATTTGCATAACATTGGCAACCACATTTGCTTCCCATGACGGTAAAGAACCTCACAATCATAATCTTTTAATGAACTCTATGTCTCACTGCTACCTCCTATTCAATTCCTTTTGATCGAAAGATAGTTTAAGATTTTAATGATCCGTAAACAATTGGCATTCAGTGCCATACAAATAACATCTACTAAAGCTTAAGTGTGAACACTACAACAACTAACTCCAAAGCACTCATCAGATAATTTTTTTCTCAAAATTGTCATAGTTGTCGGGACACATATTGCCTTGCTGAATTAATGCATAGCCTAAACCTTGAATTAAGGCACCACTATAAACCATAAAATCATCTTCACCCTTCGATAGGGAAAGAATTGAAGTTTAACTTAAATTCTTTTCTCAATATCTAAAAAGCTAATTATTAGTCTTTACTATAAATAAATCAGACACTCTTACGGGCCATCCTAGTTACTGAAACAATAACTAACAATAAATCATCTATAACATCCAACAAACACAAGAAAACTACAAAATTCTAAGACATCTTTAGGCTGCCTTCAATTTTGAATAGCCTCTATCTTCGGCTGATCAATCAAAATACCCTCGGCACTAATAATGTGGCCGAGGAATTGCAATTTATCAAGCCAGAATCCATACTAAGTAAACGTCACATAAAGCTTCTCCTTTTGTAGCAACTCCAACAATTGTCTTAAATGCACAACATGCTTCATCTCGGATTAATACACTAAAATATCTTCAATGAGTACTATTAAGTCCTTGTCAAGTAGAAGCTGACAAACTCGATTCATGAGATCCATAAATGAAGTAGGAGCATTGGTTAAGCCAAACGACATAGCTAGAAACTTGTAATGTTCATAACGAGTATGAAAGACTTATTTTGGAATATCAGCTTCAATCTTAAGCTGATGGTACTCAGACCTCATATCAATCTTATAGAAACACAAGGCACCCTATAACTGATCAAACACAACATTAGTGTACAAAACGGGTGCTTATTCTTAATGATGAAATTATTCAAATCCTGATAATCAATACATATATTGAAGGTTCCATCCCTCTACTTTACCAACAACATCGGAGCACCTCATGGTGACATGCTCGGTCGAATAAATCCTCGGTCAAGAAGTTATTGTAACTGTGGCATCGTCTCTTTCATATCAGATACAACTAAACGATAGGATGCATGTGTAACACCTTACACAATTTTTCACAAATAACATTTTCATACAAACACCTCATAAGTTTCATAGGATACACTACCAATCCAAAAGTCCAAAAGTTATAACGAACATGATTCTCATAATTTTTAATTAAACTTCAATACTACACCCAAATGTAATCTCCATGAGGTCACATAACCAATACATACCCAAAATTAAGTTTAACCAACTCCTTTATGGAGTACTTACCAACAACAAAATACCTTCTTTACTTCGTAGGGGGCGTTTGGTTCGTTGGAATCTGGGGGAATTGGAAGGAAAAGGAATCCAATTCCAGCCAATTCAAGCGTTTGCTTCACCAACTCAAAGGAATTGGAATCCTTCACATTTAGAATTTTCCTTTGAATGATGGAAAGTAAGATTCCTTCAATAGTAGGAGGGAATTAAAAACCTTGCAAGGGGGTAAAGTGGTCAGTTACAAAAATACCCCTGAAATAATATTAACCTAGCTGATTACTCATTACACGGTCGCTGCTTCCTTCTTCTTCACCGCCTCCATTCTCCATCAGTCCATCGTATTGCTCCCTTCCTTCTCTGGCGGCGGCGACTGTTCTACTCCGGCGGCGGCAGCGGCTACTGCTTCCTTCTTCGACGGTGAGCTTCCTCTCATATCTTGATTTGTTCTTCCTTCTCCGCTCGATCTGTTCTTCCTTCGTATAAATATATCTTGATCTGTTCTTCCTTCGATTTTTCCATGAACCCTACAAGTGTTTCTGTTATTTTTGATCTAAATGTATATTGATCTGTTCTTCCTTCTATTTTTCTTTCGTATAAGTATATATCTAATCTATTCTTTATTTTTTATCCGAAAAATGTGTGAATCCTGTATATCAATCAACAATTAAATGCAATACAATTAATCACAAGATCAAGAACACTAACCGAATGATTGTATTAAGAAGAAACGATTACAGAGTTGAAATGATGAACACTGTATTGGAATTAGTGTCCAAGTCACAATTATTTGTAAACATATTGTTATCAGGCTGGATCCTTTTTGGATGCATGCAATGAATTGTAAATAGAAGATGATTAACTTAAATATATAATGTTAATTAGTTTGTTAATTTATTATGTTTAATAAATTAATTAGATACTAAATAATTGATTATATTTGATTAATGGGTTAGTTTGTTAATTTATTAATAGTTAATAAATTAACCGGAAGCTAATAGAATTAATTGAGGAAGTACAGGGGCTAAACTGCAATTAGTTGATAGTCAACAGGGCACCCCCTAAACCCTAATAGGGGGGCCGGCCACCAATCCATCCCACATGGATTTGGGATCAAAAATTTGTAGGTTTCTAAAACCTATAAATAGGCAGCCCCTGCCTGCTTCATTCCTCGCTCATTCAATTCTAAGTTCTCTAACGATCACAAGGGATACCAGTTTTGGGACTCTGAGAACTGAGCTTAGAAAAGTTATAATTATCTTTTCTTTTGTTCATTGGGTGTGAACAACTAGAGGTGATCTTGCTTTAGACGCTTGTTGCTCGATTCAGAGGCTATTCGTGCAATCGTTCTTCGTGGAGAAAATTGCGAATTTTCTCAAGATTAGTTTTTCTTATTCATTTTTTTATTTTTAATAATTAGTTGCCTAGCTTGTTTGGTTAGATCTTTAAGGCTTTATATTCTTGCATAGTTAGGTTATTTAATTTTCCGTAAAGTTTTAATTTAACCTAGCAAGGGTATAGGAAACCCAACAGTGGTATCACAGCCAGGTTAACCTAACGAGCTTTGCACTAATTTTGAGATGATAATCTTGTTCTTAAATTTCGAAATTTGTTTTGATTAATTTTCAGAATTTTGATTTAATTTTAATGGTGTTTTTAATTTTAAATTAAATTGTTTAAACTTAAAATTAATTTTTAAATATTAAATAAATCCGAAAAATTAATTAAAAATTAATTTTTCAAAATTTTTGGAGTAAAATTCGTTTTTGATAATTATTTAATTTTTAAAATAGTTTTTAAATATTAAATTAATTGTCTAAATTTGAAAATTGTTTTTCATATTTATCTTCAAATTTTCAGATTTTTAAAAGGTTTTAAATGGATAAATCTGAAATATTAAATAAATTATTATTTTATTAATTTAGGATTTTATTAATTTAATTAAGGGTTTGATTTTTGGGGTTTTAGATAAACATGCCTTAGAGATAAGCTTGATTTTCTAGGTTTATCCTAAATCCTATTTGTCTAGAAATTACCTTAATTTAAATTAAATGCTTATCCTAAAGGTTTTAGAATATCATAATTTATTAGGATAAACTTGTATTATCCTAGGTTTAAATTTTGAGGATTTATATGGTTATATATATAGGTTTCGGATTTAACATATATATTTAATAATTAAATGTTTCTTATTTTATTTAAATATTGAAACCGAAATATATATATAAAATATAAATATTAATTTAAACCCTAATATTTTAAATTGTTTAAAATATACCCTGAATTTTAAAATGTTTAAAATAGACTCTTTAATTTTAAAAGTTTAAAATTAAACCCCTAAGATTTAAAAGAAATTTATATATGTATTATTGATTATATATATATATATATATATATATATATATATATATATATATATATATATATATATATATATATATATATATATATATATATATATATATAGGGATGAGATCCATTGTGAACAAGTTATTCGTTGTGCACGTTGTGAACAAATAAAAAAAATACATATAATCATTCATATATATCAACAAGTGTTTGTAATATGATTCATATGATTCAAAAGGTTCATAGAAGTGTCTATTTAAGATTCAGAACATTCAAAAGGTTCATAGTACGTCGTTTTTACAACAAGATGCACAAGATGCATAGGATGCAGCAAGATTCATAAGATTCGACAAATTCATAGGATTCAATAAGATCCAAAGGATCCAATAGTATTAATAGGTTAATAGAAGAGTCCAGTACTATTTTCAACAAGATTCATAAGATTCAGAAGCTATTTTATGGTTGTTCACAATGTTCACAACAAATAAAGTGTCACAAAAGATCCTTAGTCTATATATATATATATATATATATATATATATATATATATATATATATATATATATATATATATATATATATATATATATATATATATATATATATATATATATATCATTTAAATCTAATTACATCGTCAGTCAATTGATAAATCGGCTCACCCATAGTGAACAAACTATAAACGAGGTATAAGGCGGGTCGCTCTGCTTCCCTAAAGGAGTAGGTTTTTAACAGCTTCGCGCTGACCTACCTCCTCCGCTTCGCTGTGCGTTCAATGGAGCTACCGAGGACTTTTGTGTAACATCCTCAAATTCAATTATTGTAATTCAGATCTATTTAAATGGATAAGTTATAATTAAGTTGAAATATGAACAATGATTAAGTATTTGAGATATTTAAATGTTTGTTGCTATTTTAAGAAGTTACGAAGTTTGAGAATTGATAATTATTATTATGGAGTATTATACATTATAAAAGTTAGTAATGATAAATTTAAGAATAAATCAGTATTTTATGGAACCAGTTAAGTTGAGGGGTGAAATGTGCAAAAGAAAATGATGAAAGTTGAATAAAAAGGCTAAAAAGCTATTCATTTTTCATTTGCACTCTCTTTCTACTTTCTCTCTCTAGAAAACTCTCTCTACCTTCTCTCTAGAATATCTCTCAAACCGACCGGCCGATTACCAAGTTCTATACGTCATCGGAAAGATCTCGAGGAGTACTACAACAATCTACGGTTGCATTCTTGATTTCGTACGGATTGAGGTAAGAATCGACCCTTTTAAGCTTTATTATTTCGGTTTTTGAAGGCATAAATTCGAGTTTATCATTTATTGCGTGAATGGAGTTAGTTTTGCTTGAGTTTAGCAAGAATATGATAGATATGTGTAATAGAATCGAAACTAGGCATAATACATGACATATTCATGATTTTTAGGCTTTGAAATGAAGGATTTAAGCTGTATATATGAACAAACTCGAGAATGCCAAGAACAAAGTCGAAAATGCAAGAACAAAGTCGATTTTTGTACTAAATTCGAGTATATATTCGAATTTAACACCCTGGAATTCGAATTGAAGTCCCTAAATTCGAATGATATTCGAATTTAACCCTAATGGTTCGAGTTTAGCCTTAAATTCGATGATGAGTTCGAATTTAACCTCATAAATTCGAATTTGATGCATATAATTGTCAACAAACTCGAATTTATTGAAAGAAACACATAGACAACACATAAAATAACAAAAGTTATTCAAAGGATAAGGTGTGAACCTAAGTTGGGTTCAAACTTAGTTATGGTTTGAATTTGGATATGGATCCGAAATGGGGGGGAAATATTGCAAAACTTATAAAAAAAACTTGGTTTTATGGAATAAAACAATTATTGACACGAGGTATTGTTGCAACTGACTTAACAGGTCCCTTGTGGTGTTGTTTAACGCACAGTGGGGTACATTGAGGATCCGGTTGAAATTCCGAAGAGAAATAATATTGAAGTTTTATTTACGCACCCACTGTGAGTACATTAGATTTCGCATGTTTATATCTGTTTTATGTTAGCTTTGCCTGCTGAGACCTGTTGTTTCATTTATTGTTTGGAATTCTACTAACTTGCGTAGATTTAGATGCATATTCATACTTGTTGCATGTCCTTTCGATTGTTGTGCATCTAGTGATGGACCGGTGGGTCGCATCGATTACTCTGATGTTACTGCGCTATATAACCTGGAGCTGATCCCTCCGAGGTTCTGGTAGGCAGTATGTCATCCCCGATCGTACGTTTGTCTCAGATGGTATATTTAATGCCGAGCTTTAGGCTCGAAGGGGCTGCGGCTCTGGTTCCGTACTTGGTGTACGAAGAGGGTATACGATGTTTGTCATCGCTGTTACCCTTGGGGCTTCATAAAAATTTATAAAATGCGTAATCTGTGTATTCACTAAGCATCCGCTTATTCCTCAGTTGCTTTATATTTACAGGAAAGGGAAAATCTGCAGCTGGACCTTCTAGCTAGGTCGTGTGTGAAGTTCTTGGAAGAATTCTACTACTCAGTCGGTAATTATGTTGTGGGACTAATGCTATGAAATGTTTGGGATGATTGTAATAAACTTTTGAGTATGTAGACTTAGATTTGGTACCTTGTAGCACCGTAGGGTGTTTGACACTGTTGCATTACTTATTTATGTATTTTAATGCTTCCGCACTTAAAACTAGGTTATCAGATCATTAAGTAATTGTGTTTGATGATTAATCCTGGGTGTCTTGTTAATGGTGCTTATGTGGCAAGGGTGCCACATGAGATGGTATCAGAGCAGTAATTTGGGATTCAAGTGTCCGAGAGGTCTTGGTCTCAAACATTAAGTGATGACATGTAGTGATACTAAGTAATGATCTGAACTAAGATAGGTTACGATCTAGTAATCATAGGAGATTGACTATCATACGGGACAAATGGGTGGTGTCTTTAAATTAAAGACGTGATATTAAACAAGTTATATGTTTATTATTTCAGAACATCTCTGGAGGAGGAATGACACCTGAAGAAACAAGGGAGATGATGCTAGCCATGATGGCTGAGCAGAACAAGATGATACAAGATCAGTTTCGGGCTCGAGATGAGGCCGAAGCTAAGAGAAGAGAGGATAAGAGGAAGAACAAGGAAAAGGAAGGGGGCAATAATTAGGAACAAGATGACAACACTGGGTCATCTAACAAACCCAGGGGTTGTCGTTTCAAGGACTTTAAGGGAAACGGGGCCGTGGAATTTAATGGATTGAGTGATGCTGTTGCCGCACTCGAATGGATAACGGCAACCGAACGAACATTCCGAATCAGCGATTGTGCTGAGAAGGACATGGTTCGGTATGCTACTGCTATGTTCACTAACGACGCAATCATGTGGTGGAATTCCATGGTTAATGCTTTAACCTTGGAGAAAGTGGCCGTCATGACGTGGGCTGAGTTCACTGATTTGTTCACTCAGCAGTATTGTCTGGTTGATGAGCGCCGAAGACTGGAAGCAAAGTTTATGGCTTTGATGCAGGGGACTAAGACTGTGTCCCAATATGCTGAGGAGTTCACGAGGCTGAGTCTGTTTGCGCCTCATCAAGTCGATACTGAAGAAAGGAAGGTGACCAGGTTCGAGGCTGGTCTGGATATTGAGATTAGGAGGGTCATGAGCAACATCCGTTACCCTACATTTGCTGGTTTACTTGAGGCTGCCAGAAATGTAGAACAAATTCTGATCATGTCGGGTTATTCTATTGGGTCTGATGCTGCTTCCACCAACCCAACACAGCCGTCACCGCCGAAGCGCCAACGTGAGGGAGGATACTCGGGATCTTCTCGGTCTTCACAGTACTCACCTCAACAGTCTTATCGCCAACGTGAGGGAGGATACTCGGGATCTTCCTCTTCTCAGCCTTAGCATCAATCACATATGCTAAGTAAGCGTTACACCCCTTTGCAACAAGCTTTCGGGCTTTTGCAATAGTCAGCAAACACAGATCCCCGCTTCTCCGATCCCCATATATACATATCTCACGCCCCTCCGGAGTAGTTATCTTTATCATTCGGTTCTTACATACTATATGGGCTTCATTCTCAATCAACCAGTCCATCCCGACTATCACGTCAAACTCACTGAACTCAATAAGAATCAGATCTAGATTGAAGACTACATCTTCAATCACTAATGTGCAGTTACGGTATACGTGATCTACTTTGACTAGAGTGTTGCTAGCAGTTTCTATGTCAAGTACAACAGATAATCTAGACAGTGGCATGACAAGTCATTGTGCAAAAACAGTAGACACAAAAGAACGATTTGCACCCGAATCAAATAAAATTCGTGCTGGCATAGAATTTACGATAAACGTACCAGTAACCACCTCCGGGTTTTCCCTTGCCTCCTCTGCAGTAATTTGAAAGGCACGAGCTGGTGCCCTTTGTGACTGACCCTGGCGGTTAGCTGAACCACCACTTGAACCTCCAGAAGATCGTGTTGATGATGGAGCAGCAGCTGCTGGAGCATTCTTCCTACAGTTCCTACTATAGTGTCCCCACACCCCAAACTTATAGCAAACATCTCCTTTCCTTGGGCACTCACTCTGAAAATGGCCCAGCTCTCCACAACAAAAGCATGCACGTCCATTAGTGCACTTGCCAAAGTGTTCCAGATGACACTTGTTGCAATATTGTGGCTCAGTGTTGATAGAGTAGGCACGAGCACGACCAGAAGTACTAGACTGTCGGCGATAAGACTGTTGAGGTGAGTACTGTGAAGACCGGGAAGATCCCGAGTATCCTCCCTCACGTTGGCGCTTCGGCGGTGACGGCTGTGTTGGGTTGGTGGAAGCAGCAGCAGACCCAATAAAATAACCCGACATGATCAGAATTTGTTCTACATTTCTGGCAGCCTCAAGTAAACCAGCAAATGTAGGGTAACGGACGTTGCTCATGACCCTCCTAATCTCAATATCCAGACCAGCCTCGAACCTGGTCACCTTCCTTTCTTCAGTATCGACTTGATGAGGCGCAAACAGACTCAACCTCCTGAACTCCACAGCATATTGGGACACAGTCTTAGTCCCCTGCATCAAAGCCATAAACTTTGCTTCCAGTCTTCGGCGCTCATCAACCGGACAATACTGCTGAGTGAACAAATCAGTGAACTCAGCCCACGTCATGACGACCACTTTCTCCAAGGTTAAAGCATTAACCATGGAATTCCACCACATGATTGCGTCGTTAGTGAACATAGCAGTAGCATACCGCACCATGTCCTTGTCAGCACAATCGCTGATTCGGAATGTTCATTCGGTTGCCGTTATCCATTCGAGTGCGGCAACAGCATCACCCAATCCATTAAATTCCACGGCCCCGTTTCCCTTAAAGTCCTTGAAACGACAACCCCTGGGTTTGTTAGATGACCCAGTGTTGTCATCTTGTTCCTCATTATTGCCCCCTTCCTTTTCCTTGTTCTTCCTCTTATCCTCTCTTCTCTTAGCTTCGGCCTCATCTCGAGCCCGAAACTGATCTTGCATCATCTTGTTCTGCTCAGCCATCATGGCTAGCATCATCTCCCTTGTTTCTTCAGGTGTCATTCCTCCTCCAGACATGTTCTAAAATAATAAAACATATAACTTGTTTAATAACACGTCATTAATTTAAAGACACCACCCATTTGTCCCGTATGATAGTCAATCTCCTATGATTACTAAATCGTAACCTATCTTAGTTCAGATCATTACTTAGTATCACTACATGTCATCACTTAATGTATGAGACCAAGACCTCACGGACACTTGAATCTCAAACTACTGCTCTGATACCATCTCATGTGGCACCCTTGCCACATAAGCACCATTAACAAGACACCCAGGATTAATCATCAAACACAATTACTTAATGATCTGATAACCTAGTTTTAAGTGCGGAAGCATTAAAATACATAAATAAGTAATGCAACAGTGTCAAACACCCTACGGTGCTACAAGGTACCAAATCTAAGTCTACATACTCAAAAGTTTATTACAATCATCCCAAACATTTCATAGCATTAGTCCCACAACATAATTACCGATTGAGTAGTAGAATTCTTCCAAGAACTTCACACACGACCTAGCTAGAAGGTCCAGCTGCAGATTTTCCCTTTCCTGTAAAAATAAAGCAACTGAGGAATAAGCGGATGCTTAGTGAATACCCAGATTACGCATTTTATAAATTTTTATGAAGCCCCAAGGGTAACACCGATGACAAACATCGTATACCCTCTTCGTACACCAAGTACGGAACCAGAGCCGCAGCCCCTTCGAGCCCAAAGTTCGGCATTAAACATACCATCTGAGACAAACGTACGATCGGGGATGACATACTGCCTACCAGAACCTCGGAGGGATCAGCTCCAGGTCATATCGCGCAGTAACATCAGAGTAATCGATGCGACCCACCGGTCCATCACTAGATGCACAACAATCGAAAGGACATGCAACAAGTATGAATGTGCATCTAAATCTACGCAAGTTAGTAGAATTCCAAACAATAAATGAAGCAACAGGTCTCAGCAGGCAAAGCTAACATAAAACAGATATAAACATGCGAAATCTAATGTACTCACAGTGGGTGCGTAAATAAAACTTCAATATTATTTCTCTTCGGAATTTCAACCGGATCCTCAATGTACCCCACTGTGGGTTAAACAACACCACAAGGGACCTGTTAAGTCAGTTGCAACAATACCTCGTGTCAATAATTGTTTTATTCCGCTTTATACGACCGAGTTCATCGCCGTGGGGAGCCCCTGTTTTGTTTGTGAAAAGAAGGATGGCATAATGCGAATGTGCATTGATTATCGGGAGTTGAATAAGCTAACTATTAAGAACAAGTATCCGTTGCCGAGGATAGATGATTTGTTCGATCAGTTACATGGGGCTAGTGTATTTTCTAAGATTGATCTAAGGTCAGGTTATCATCAGTTGAAAGTGAGAGAAGAAGATGTACCGAAGACAGCTTTCAGGACACGTTATGGGCATTACGAGTTCTTGGTTTTGCCATTCGGGTTAACCAATGCCCCGGCTGTCTTTATGGATTTGATGAACCGAGTTTGCAGATCAATGTTAGATAAGTCAGTGATTGTATTCATTGACGATATTTTGGTGTATTCTAAGACTGAAGCTGAACATGCTGAACATCTGAGGGAACTGTTGGAATTGTTAGGAAAGGAAAAGTTGTACGCCAAGTTCTCAAAATGTGAGTTTTGGCTGCAACAGATACAGTTTCTAGGACATGTTATATCTGGAGCTGGGATTTCTGTAGATCCAGCTAAGGTTGAAGCCATAAAGAACTGGGAACCTCCTCGATCAGCTACCGAAGTTAGAAGTTTTCTTGGGCTGGCGGGGTATTATAGAAGATTTATTAAGGATTTCTCGAAGACTGCAGTTCCTTTGACTGCACTAACAAAGAAGAATGCACCGTTTATATGGGAAACAGTGCAACAGGAGGCATTTGAGGTCCTGAAGAAGGCATTAAGTGAAGCACTGATCCCTCATGGTCTGCAAACGAAAACCTGGAACATCTATCTGCACTTTCGTCCTTGAGATGAAGGGGTACTTCGACCGACTGGAGGCTCTCAATATGGTGTTTGACTCTGAGTTCTCCACCAATATCATTCTTTCTGGACTGCCCACCATCTATAATCAGTTCGTACTCTCCTATCAGATGAACATGAATCAGAAGGAGACGTCAACTATGGAACTGCATAATCTGCTCCGAACCGCTGAACAGGGCATCAAGAAAGATGAGACCCCTGTGGCCCCTGTGCTTACTGTCGGTAAGGCCTCAAAGAAACGGAAGTCATCCTGGAAGGCCCCAAAGGGAAAGTCCAAGAAAGGGTCTCAAGGGATAACAGAGTCCGGTATTGTGCCTACTAAAGATCCGAAGGAAGCAGTATGCTTTTACTACAATGGCAAGGGGCACTGGAAGCGAAGCTGCCCATCATATCCGAGGGACCTTAAAGACGACAAAGTCGAAAAGGCCACCACCTCAGGTATGTTCATGATCGAACTCCATAACACTTCTATCTCTAATTCATGGGTTCTTGATACAGGATGTGGTACTCACATTTGCTCTGTATTGTAGGGACTAAGGGAAAGTAGAAGCTTGAAGCATGAGGAGCTGAACCTAATCATGGGGAATCGAAAGATCACGCCTGTGAAGAAAGTCGGAAGGTTCCAGCTCGTGCTTAGATCAGGAGTGGAGATTAGCTTAAATAATTGATGTTATTCACCCGATATGAATCAGGACATCATTTCTTTGCTTGCCTTGTATAAGGATGGATACAATTTCAGCTTTGATAATAATAATGGAAGTATTTTGGTTTATTTGAATGATGTTTTTATATTCAATGTCCTTATGGGCATATATGAAACTGTTGAGTGTGATAACAACCTATTATTTAATATTGATTCTAACGAAATTGATAAGTCCAAATTGTGGCACTATCGCCTTGGGCACATTAACAAGAAACGCATCGCCCAACTCCAAAAGGACGGAATGTTGGAATCATTCGACCTAAAATCAGATGATGTATGCGAATCCTGTTTACTGGGCAAGATGACAAAATCACCATTCACAGGAACGTGTGAAAGAGGTGAAGGACTATTGGATTTGGTCCACACAGATGTATGTGGGCCATTCCGATGTGCTACAAAAGGGGAAAATCGGTACTATGTCACCTTTACATATGACTATATTAGATTTGGATATGTTTATTTAATTAAACATAAGTCCGACACTTTTGAGACATTCAAAAGATATCAAAGTGAAGTAGAGAATCAACTGGGCAGAAAGATAAAGGTTCTCCGCTCCGACAGGGGAGAAGAGTACCTTAGTATCGAGTTTCTCGATCATCTTAGAAGCTGTGGAATAGTTTCCCAGTTAACACCTCCTAGAACACCACAACTCAACGGAGTTGCGGAGAGGAGAAACAGGACCTTGTTAGACATGGTCCGATCTATGATGAGTCGAGCAACACTTCCAGTAAGTTTCTGGGGTTATGCATTAGAAACTGCGGCACATATTCTAAATCTAGTACCCACCAAGAAAGTTTCAAAGACACCTTACGAGATGTGGAAGGGAAAACGTCCTTCCCTTGGTCACATCAAGATCTGGGGTTGTGAAGTCTTCGTTGGACGAGAGACCTCTGACTAACTCAGTCAAAGATCTGAAAAGTGTCTATTCGTCGGTTACCCACAAGAGTCATTTGGATATCTATTTTACAAACCACGTGAAAACGTAGTGTTTGTATCTCGAAGAGGAGTGTTCCTCGAGAAGGAGATAATATCTAAAGAGGACAGTGGGAGTAAGATCGATCTTGATGAGATTCAAGATACTACCGATGAAGTACCAACTGCAAACACTGACCATCAACATGAGGCTGAGATGCCTGTTGAACCTAATGACATATCCTTACCTTTGCGCAGATCCGGTAGAGTTAGCAATCCTGTTGAGTACTACTATGGTTTCCATATTGAACAGGATGATATGATTAGTGAGTGATAGTACACTAGTCGACTTAGATGAACCAGCTAACTACCGGGAAGCGATGGCAGGCCCTGAGGCAGCCAAATGGAAGGAAGCTATGGATAGCGAGATTGAATCCATGTATGGCAACCAAGTTTGGAACTTGGTTGATCCCACACCCGGTCTAAAGACGGTGGGTTGTAAGTGGATATTCAAGAAGAAAACAGATATGAACGGGAAAGTACACACTTACAAAGCTAGGCTGGTGGCAAAGGGCTATACTCAAACCTACGAGATTGACTATGGGGAAACCTTTTCACCGGTAGCTAAGATTAAATCCATAAGGATAGTTCTGGCCATAGCTGCGTTTCATGACTATGAAATCTGGCAGATGGATGTCAAAACCGCTTTCCTTAACGGGAAATTGACAGAGGATGTGTTTATGACACAACCTGAAGGTTTTGTAGACACCAAGTATCCTAAGAAAGTGTGTAAGCTTCAGAAGTCCATTTATGGACTTAAGCAAGCTTCTCGAAGCTGGAATCTTTGCTTTCATGAGAAAATCACAGAGTTTGGATTTTCTAGAAGCGAAGATGAGTCCTGCATATATGTCAAGGTCAGTGGGAGCACTGTAGTGTTCCTGGTATTATATGTTGATGACATATTACTTATAGGAAACGACATCCCAACATTACAGAGTGTAAAAGATTTGTTGGGAAGATGTTTCGCTATGAAGGATCTAGGAGATGCAACTTTTAATCTGGGTATAAAGATTTATAGAGATAGAACGAGACGTCTAATAGGACTAAGCCATGATACGTACTTGGACAAAATACTGAAAAGGTTCAGTATGGAGAAGTCTAAGAAGGGGAACCTTCCATTTGCTCATGGCATAAAGATTAGTAAAGACATGAGCCCGAAGACACAGGAGGAACGAGACAGAATGAGTCGAGTTCCATATGCTTCGGCCATAGGATCTATAATGTATGCCATGACATGTACGAGGCCTGATGTCTCATTTGCTTTAAGCATGGTGAGTCGACATCAGCAAGACCCTGGTGAAGGTCATTGGATGGCGGCCAAGAATATTCTTAAGTATTTAAGAAATACTAAAGACAGGTTCTTGGTTTACGGTGGACAGGATGAACTCAAAGTAACCGGTTATTGCGATGCGAGTTTCCAAACGGATAGAGATGACTGTCGGTCACAATCTGGTTGGGTGTTCTTATTGAACGGGGGAGCCGTGACGTGGAAGAGTTCGAAGCAGGAAACCGTGGCAGACTCTACCTGCGAGTCAGAATATATTGCAGCCTCAGAAGCCTCAAAGGAAGCCATCTGGTTGAAGAATTTCATTGGAGATCTTGGAGTTGTCCCAACGGTTCAAGACCCCATCGAAATATTCTACGACAACGAAAGTGCTGTTTCGTTGACTAAAGAACCCAAGGATCATGGAAAGTCCAAGCATATTGATCGGAAGTACCACTTTGTTCGTAGCAAGGTTGAAGAAGGACATGTGATTGTGAAAAGAGTGCGATCAGAGGAGAATCCAGCTGATCCGTTCACAAAGCCACTTTCTCAACCGAAACACTGTAGTCATGCTGTTAGCATAGGATTACGAGATAGTGTAAAGTTTAGTAGTTAGTTTTGAATTTGAAACATTGTAACAATGATTTGAAATTGTAATAGATTTGGTGATTAAATAATGGAGATTTATTTATTTGCAAAGTGCTGCCATCTTCTATTAATTTATCGTTGTGTTTCCTTTTGCATGTTTAGAACCAACTCCCAGAGTAATTTATTTTATTCAAATACCTCAGTCGTTCGTACTACCGGGAGTTAGTATTGAATAAAGACTGTCATGGAATGTTAGTAGACTGTCAAGAGTTTGACATAGCATAGAGATTGCTGCAACATTCATGGGTACTTAATGGAGATTTAAGTATAGGGCACTCGCACTTGGAAAGATACTTCATGGATCAAATCATAAGTATTTCCAAGATGATAATATCCTCTATTCTTCAGACGGAGATACATTGAAGTTGCGGTTTTCTAGTCCGTCATACCTTAGTGCATTCAAACGCTGTGCGTAACTGCCAGTTATAACGGATGTATCTAGTTACGATGTTATTAGTTAGCTAGCGCTGTGTTTGCGAAGTTTATTCGTTCCTTTTGCCTATATGGAAAAGCGATATCTATGGGCCCTCTGATGATTAAACGTTGACTCTAGAGTGTCGGGCCCGACCGAGACAAAATTGAAGTGTTCAATTAATAAGTCTCATATAGTCATATTAATCGGAAATCAGAAACATAATTTTGAAACCAAAGATTGATTATAATCCATGTCTTAGTTTCATACGATATCATAGAACGAAGGAATAGTTGATCCATTATCTAAAGGATTAGCTCTGATATGATTCAGAGTTCGACAGCTGTATCGAGTAGCTAGGAAGGCTGGTAATAGAATGTGTTTAGACAAATAGTTGCCAACTTGTCCAAGTGGGAGACTGTTGGAATTAGTGTCCAAGTCACAATTATTTGTAAACATATTGTTATCAGGCTGGATCCTTTTTGGGTGCATGCAATGAATTGTAAAGAGAAGATGATTAACTTAAATATATAATGTTAATTAGTTTGTTAATTTATTATGATTAATAAATTAATTAGAAACTAAATAATTGATTATATTTGATTAATGAGTTAGTTTGTTAATTTATTAATAATTAATAAATGAACCGGAAGCTAATAGAATTAATTGAGGAAGTACAGGGGCTAAACTGTAATTAGTTGATAGTCAACAGGGCACCCCCTAAACCCTAATAGGGGGGCCAGCCACCAATCCATCCCACATGGATTTGGGATAAAAAATTTGTAGGTTTCTAAAACCTATAAATAGGCAGCCCCTGCCTGCTTCATTCCTCGCTCATTCAATTCTAAGTTCTCTAACGATCACAAGGGATACCAGTTTTGGGACTCTGAGATCTGAGCTTAGAAAAGTTATAATTATCTTTTCTTTTGTTCATTGGGTGTGAACAACTAGAGGCGATCTTGCTTTAGACGCTTGTTGCTCGATTCAGAAGTTGTTCGTGCAATCGTTTTTCGTGGAGAAAATTGCGAATTTTCTCAAGGTTAGTTTTTCTTATTCATCTCTTTATTTTAATAATTAGTTGCCTAGCTTGTTTGGTTAGATCCTTAAGGTTTTATATTCTTGCATAGTTAGGTTATTTAATTTTCCGCAAAGTTTTAATTTAACCTAGCAAGGGTATAGGAAACCCAACACACTGTGTACTGTAGCCCTAGATTTTGTTCTCTGAAATTTCCGTGCAAACAGTGAAATACAAAAATGTCAAATCTATTCTATTACAAAGTCAAAGTGTATATTTATATACTATTTACAACTTTGAGCTAATTACACTTTGAACCCTAGACTTTTATTTCATCAACAAAACAAGTTCTAACAACTTCCCCCTTTGATGAAATAAGCAAAGTCTTCATCTTGTCAGCCCCAACTTCATCTCAAAATTCCTAACACTTTTTCTGTTGGCAAGCCTCCACTTTATCTTGGATATGAATTCTACTATGAGCTTCTTATCATTAGCAATGAGGGCTCCTCTTTTAGTTTTCCTCTTCTGATCAGCAGCTAATTTTCCTTTCAGCCCACTCGTTACCTTCTGGAGGGTTCCATCACAATACTTGTTTAATTCAATACTTCTCATAGCTCTTAGCTTTCGATTCTTATCTTTGTACACTACAACTGGACGCTTCACCATTATAACTTGAAACTTTTTCAACTCTCCTGCATACTTGATTTCCCTATTCGGTGGAGTTACATTTATCTTTCGCATGCCTCTTTCAACACCGATTTGAAGATCTTGTACTGACATGAGAACAAGTTTAATATGCATGAAATGAAACAATGTCTTCAGAGCAAATCTGCAGTGTTCATTCCTTTTGTTTCTACACAGTTCGTCAAACAAGTCTTCAACAATATCCACCAAGTTCATCCAAAACATATCGGCTTTAGTAAATGTGTACGTATTTCCATCAGATCTTGTAACCGTGAAAGGAGGATAAAATATCTTAACAAATCTATCCTTTTCAATATTTATCAGATCAACTATCGGAAACTCACTTCTGACCTTTTCTGCACTTTGAGCCTTATTCTGAAGAAAACTTGCATAGTTAGCTAGGTTTGGTCTATTTGGCTCCAAAACTCTAAGTAACTTCAGAAACGTGCACGGTGCTTGCTTTTTGCAAAATATTTTATTCTCAAGGTAGTCTTCAAGATATGACAATTTATTTCTTTTCCTTGTATACTCAGCAGATTTCTTCGATGTAAGCTCCAAGCCCTTTTTCCTTTTCTTTCTTACTTCTTCTTCATTTAGAATACACAACATATCATCAGTTTCCCTTTGAACTATACTTTGAGCTTCGAACCTTAGTTGATGTTGCCTCTGTGACTCATCAGCTAAAACATATTCATTAAAGAATCTCTCCATAATCGCAAACTCATTAACTTCTTTCACAACTGGAGGAATAAGACTCTCAACAGGGAATGGTTCCAACTCTTCTTCTTTCACTTGTACCGTAACCTCATACTTTTCAACCGTTGGTATAAGTATATCATCTTTAAGGATTTCTTGTACTAAACCTTCTTCTTCTTCTATTATGTCAGCTCTAACTGCAACATCTATCAACTCAATGACATCATCATCATCTGACTCTTCAATCTCCATTACTTTCTCTGCAACATCCTCAATCATTGGAACTTGCTCTTAAACATCATCATCTGAGTCTTCATATTCATCAAAGTTATAAAATTCTGACTGAATACTCAATGGAACAAGAACATCTTCATAAGGAATCAATTCCTTCCCTTCTTGAACATCAACAGGTCGTTTGAGCTTCCTTCTTCACCTCTCTCTCGAGCCTCAGTCTCTTTCTCTGGATAAGTAATCATTAATAGACCTGGTGTTGGCTCATCAAGCTTTCTCCTCTTCTCCCCCTCATGAGGATCATCATCAGAGTCATCATCATGCTCGTCATGTTTTCTTTTTGGCGCTGAAGCTTGAGCCTTGCATGTTTGCTCCAAAGCTGACACCCGTTTAGATAGGTTTCCCAAAGCCGTGACCATTGTACTTTCCAACCCTATCATTCTTTCTCTCATTTCATCAAATTGTTCAAAAACAAAGTCTCTTAGCTCTGCTATAGCTTGATTTGGATCTGGTTGCTTCACAGACTCTTCTGCCACGGATTTTCCCTTCAAAAATTTATGGATATTCGTCATCTGAGCCATAACTTCGGATAATTGAGCTGTGACATGACTATTTACCCCAGCAACAACAGTATTCAACGCTTGAGACAAAGTTTATTCAGTAACGAAAGGGGAAAGAGTAACTACTGGGTCACGTAGACTTCCAGTTGACACAACAGTGGAACATGTTTAAAGAACCTCTGCGTGGCCAGTGCTCAGAGATCGCATAGATAAGACTCTGACTGGACTTCCAACCTCTGCAAGTGACGGAGCAACGAATGCTTCCGTTGCTGAGGTTTTTCCAGCAGTGACACTGAGTTCGACTGCACTTACTTCAACGAATGAAGTAGATGCAAGTGTCCTAGTGTGTATCGGTTCTAGACTCTGTGCAGGAAAAGAGGTCGTACACTCGGGCGGATGTGTACTAGTTTCAATATCAAAGGTAAGGTTTTTAATTTCAAACACCTTTTTTGAATGAATTTTGTCCAAAAACAGATATATTCTGTAGCCCTAGATTTTGTTCTCTGAAATTCCGTGCAAACCATGCAATACAAAAATGTCAGATCTATTCTATTACAAAGTCAAAGTTTATATTTATATACTATTTACAACTTCGAGCTAATTACACTTTGAACCCTAGACTTTTATTTCATCAACAAAACAAGTTCTAACAAAATGTGTCTGTTATTTTGATCTAAATGTAGTTTTCTATGTTTTTGCCTTACTGATCTTTAGTGTAGTCTTCTATGTTTTTGCCTTACTGTAGTCTTCTATGTTTTTGATCTATGTTTTTGCCTTACTGATCTTTATTATGTTGGTTTTTGGGATGATTTGTACTTAACAATTTCAATTTGGATATTGAAGTTTATTTGGGTTTTATCATCTTTTATAATATATTGATGTGTATAATATGCTTGTTTATATACAAGATAAAAAAAGTTAATGGATATTTATAAAAAAATTATTTAAAATGATAATTTATTTATATATATAATTCATAAGAAAATTTACATGTAAAAATTATAAAACAAACAATCAAGAAGGGTAATTCAGTCATTTGACATTATTTAAATCTAATTCTACTGACAAAATTTTGAACCAAACAGGTTGTCGGATTCCATTTTCTTCTCCCGCCAATCAAACATCCATTGGATTCTAATTCAAATTCTTGACAAATTCCAATTCCTTGACAGATTCTAATTCACTCAGAAACATTCTGCGAACCAAAGGCCCCCTTAGTCTTCAAATCACAATTCTATTTATTTAATGATTCAGACACCTTCTTTCCCTTATTTAATCCTGAGAAAATAATTTTAACTAAAACAGTATTCTACTAGAGCTTAGTGAGTTCCCAAAAATTGTTAGAAACTCAAAGTATGCAAATTCTTAAAGTAAATACATGTAAATATGCAACAATTTAAGCAATCATTATTTACAAAACACACGAGGATCACGCCTCGACCTCCATTTAAGGAGACTCAGCCCACGATGATCCATATTTCTACCTCACCTCGGCCCTCACTTAAGGGGACTCGGTTCACATGGTCATAAATTGGCCTCACCTTGGCTCCCATTTAAGGGAACTCATTCCACATGGCCCGCATCTCAAATTGTGATCACAATTTCTCATTTCTCGGACGACCCGAAACTCTCGACACGAAGTTGAGAGAACCTGCCCATTGTCCCTCCCCAATCCACAATCGAATATGTAACAACCAGAACTTAATTAGCTATTATTAGCGCGTTAAATGTAATTTTAGTTACAAATTTGCAATTTAACTTTGTATTAAGTTAATTAAGCTATTAATAAGTTATATGTATTATTTATATAATTAGCAAAGTTATTTTGAGACGGAATACAAGAAAGATAAGTTAATGGTAGAAAATTGACAAACTTCCAAAATTAATCCACACTTCTTCTAATTGCAAACCTTAATCCGCGTCGTTTGTCTATGCAATCCTCAACCCGGATCCTTTCCACAATCCGACGCCCAAACGAATTATCTGACCTCTCCTCATGGTACGCTTCTCCCCTCCAGGTTCAATACAATCTGTTCCAAAATTAATCCACGCTTCTTCTCATTGCAAAACCTAATCAGCGTCGTTTGTCTATGCAATCGTCAACCCGACTCCTTTCCAGAATCCGACGCCCAAAGGAATTATCTGACGCTCTCCTCATGGTACGCTTCTCCCATCAATTTTCAGAATCTATCTGTTGGATACAAATATTAATAGAGATAAAAACAATTAATTGTACAAGTTCAGGGGGCTTTATGTAAATACTTAATTCTTGTATTTTGTATAAATAACAGTAGGTGCTACTGTTTAGAATGACGGATGTTGATAGAAGTTGGATACGGATTTGAGAGAATTGTCAAGCAAGAAAGCTTTCAAGAACTTCAATGTAATATTCTCTCATCTCAATCTAAGCATTCGATTTTATGTGATTGAATTGTTAATTGTTCATATTGATTGTTTGTATGTGAATGAATTGCATGAAAATATGAATTCACAATCGGTATCAGAGCCAAATATGGCTAAATTTGAGTGAATTTGAATCTGAATTTTTAAAATTATTTGAACACTGTTACATTCGAAATTTTAAAATTTCAGAAAATCGTTTGTGGATTTTGATTTTGTGGTTGAAATGGAATGAATTTTGGATCGAAGGTGCGAAATTTAATGGCGAATCTGATGATATAAGCATCAAATAATATCTCCAAACACACAAATTTTAATTTTAATTTTGATTTTTCTGAATTTTTGAAAAAGTTTGTGTTCTTGAGGTTTTTGGTCAATTTTTGGTTTTTAATCGAGAATTAGCCAAAGTGATTTCACAAAAGTTGTTTCTGCTTTTAAAACGAACCTTCGAAATCAATTTGAGGTCGATTCATGGATTTTTGTTCAAGAAGTTTGAATCTGATCTTGTTTTTGTTGAAATATGATAAAACTCGGGCATAACTAAATTCATAGTGTCATTCGAGTTTTACAAAGAAGATATTCGAGTTGATCAAAGAGAGTAAATCGAGGAACTTTATATTCTATTCGAGTTTCATGCTTTATTATTCGAGTTTCAAGCTTCATTAATCGAGTTTCAAACTTCATTAATCGAGTTTTAAGCTGAATCATTCGAGTTTCAAGGTAACATCATTCGAGTTTGTTGCCAAGTACTTCGAGTTTTGCTGTGATTCATTCGAGTTTTAAAATAGGCTGATTCGAGTTTCAACCTTAATCATTCGAGTTTCATTTAAGTTCATTCGAGATTTACACAGTGTCAATCGAGATTTAGTCTTCATTCTTCGAGTTTCACTGTTAATCATTGAGTTTTTATATTCTCCATTCGAGTTTCATCCCATATCATTCGAGTTTTGACTATTTGACCTTAGCTGCTTAAATTGGCCATAACTTTTGACTGGAACATCGTTAGAAGGCCTACCATACGTCAAATCGAAGCTTAAACCGAGATCTACAATTTCTAGAACCGTTTGGTAAATTTTTGAGGCCCAAATCCACTCCAGAAAAAAGTTACGGGCAATTTTCTGCAGAAAAACTGAAATTTCAACGTCAAAAAGTTATTTCAGAGCTGATTTTTCACAAGTTATCATTAACTGAAATAGTTTTTCAAAGTTTTATCAGAATTCACTCAGTTTTTCCATAAAAGATCTTGGAAGATTCAATTTCAAGCAATTCAAAATGGCATATGAACAATTTTCAAAATCTGAGCTGATTGTCAAACTTACTGAATCTGAAAAGATTCGTAAGAACAATTACGACATTCTTGTTCAGTTAAATACTGATAAACATTTGGCGTTATGTGACGTACGAATACTGAATGAAGAAATTCAGAGCTTAAAAGAAAAAACAAAACTCTGAGAGTTGTGCTCATCAATTGAGAATATCTGAATTACTTAAAGAACTTGATGAGCTGAAACAAGAAAATTTTCAGAATGCAACTCAATTGAAATATCTTTTGCCTGAAAGAATTGATCTTTACAAGAAAGTTTAAGATATTGAAGAATTACTTTCTAAGATAAATCATACCGATCAAAATTGTGTTTTAAACAAATCGGAAATTTTTTTTGCTCTTTAAAAAGAGTTGTCTTTAACTAAAGATTCTCTTGAGAAGGAAAGACATGAGTTCTTACTGAAAGAACAAGATTTTAAAACAAAATCTAAGTTGTTTGAAGATGAAAGAAAAATCTTGTTAATAAAAGAACAATATTTTCAAACTGATTTCCAATCATTTGATAATGACAGAAATTCTTATTTGGTCATTATCAAAGGATTAGAAGATCAGATACTTCATCTTTCTGAACAATTTAATGAATTTCTTTCTTCAAAAGAATCAGAGGTTAAAGATCCTTCAGTTTGTTCAAAATCTAAAGTCGATCAATCTGATTTATCTACAGAAAGTCAAAAGAATCCAACTGAATTTTCTAAATTTGATTCTTATTCAGATCTTAAACTTAAGTATCTGTTAAAGATACACAGAGGCAAATATAAAATTGTTGAACAACTTCCAGTCAAGATTTACAGCGGTGAATCTTCGAAGTCATATTTTCCTAAAGTTTCTGAAAATACTGGTCATTCTAATCAGAAAACATTTTCACAGAAAAATACCAAGTATTATCAGAAACAGGCAAGAACCGGACAGTTTTTCAAAAAGAAGAGTTCGCAAAAGTCTGATCATTCAAATTCAAGATTCTTTAGAATTTCAGATATTCAATTTTCAAATACTCAAAGAAATTTGTTTTTTGCTTTTAAAAAAGAAGCTGATAATTATAATCTGCAATGGGTACCTAAACCCAAGTATAAGTGGGGTACCAAAACCTGTTTTTAAATGGGTACCCAAGAGTGTTAACAAGTCTGGATCCAAATCAGTTTGGATACCAAAGACATCTTAAATTTTGTAGGTTATAGGTTTCTTATCATTTCAGATAAGGACCCGTTCTTCATTTCAATAGGCTCTTGATTACTTCAGGTCAAGACCCGTGCTTCAACTCAACATGGTTTTTAGTCATATCAGACTAGAACCCGGACTTCATCTCAAGAGGCTTCTACTCACATCAGAGTAGAACTGGATCTACACTTAAATTGGATTTTGTTCTTTTAAGTACAGAACCCAAGCTAAAGGCTTTCAGTTCTTTCAGACTGAAACCCAAACTTCCGCGACAAATGGATTCTAATCACTTCAGATTAGAACCCGAGTCTGGAAGACAAATCATTCTGGAATTCCTGCCCTGAATTCAACTCCAATGTTGCATCGAATAAGAGGGAGTTTTATTTTTGTAATTTTTTGCTCCTGATTAATTCTCTTTGAGTTGACTAACTTAGTGTGCTTATTTCCAGGGGGAGTTTCAGACGAACTTTGATGAAGACATTTTTTTCAAAAACTGTGTGAAATTTTCATGAACAAATCTTATACACACATAAAAACATTTTTGAGCTGAAAAGCAAAATATTTTCATAATCTTCTGATTCTCTGAATCTCTCATTGAGATTAATTGATCTAATCTCTTTGATGTTCATAATCTCATTTCTTCTGAGATTCTCTTTGTTACAATGCTTCCAATTTATAATTGATTCTCCCGTTATCTCCCAAGTGCTAATTCTTTCAAGAAAATCTGGTTCTTTTCATATCATATATTAGATTTTCTATTTCATCCTGATATCTCCCATATTATCTGAATATAATCTCTCCGATATCCCTTAAGCATCAAAGCTGAAAATCTTTCTGCTGACTCCGATTTTGCACCTAATTTGTGTGATAGGCATAAATATCGCTTCTATGGTCTAACCAGAACCGGAAGACCTACCCAAGAAGCAAACCACTTATAGTTTCTGTGGGTAAGGGTTCATTAGGTCTATTAGTTGAGAAGTGTCAGTTATCACGGGATACTGACAGGGTCGAGCAGAGATAAAATGCAAATGAGAGGGATATATTGAAAGAGGATGATGGTGCATCAGATCATGCTTTTGTTGTAACGCTGACTGAATTTATTTCTGAAAAGTAAGTCGGAGGAATCTTAGTTAAAAAATGCTGAGAGCTGAGTGTTGAGAAAGGATTTAAAGAAAATAAAATCCTACCTACACTGTGTCTGCTGGGTAAACCGCATAATCTATCAAGCCCTAGGCGACTTGATATTGAAAAAGACGTCATGGA
Organism: Centrapalus pauciflorus; assembly: GCA_020465985.1. Classification (NCBI taxonomy): domain Eukaryota; kingdom Viridiplantae; phylum Streptophyta; class Magnoliopsida; order Asterales; family Asteraceae; genus Centrapalus; species Centrapalus pauciflorus. Next base: position 779,011 of record JAANYP010005086.1, read on the forward strand.
CCCAGTGACGCATGCACTTAACCCCACCAACCACTCAGTTATCTCTCAAAAGATTTATGTTTCAATAATCACGGAGATATTGCTCATTTCTATCGATATATCATTTGGATATTATTGATATTGAAACAAGGAAGACATTTGCTCCGGTCTCCCACTTCATTTAATGCACATTGTGTCTAGAGCTGATTATATACACTTTTAGGACACATCGAGTCTAATAGTCTGCGTGACTATAAACTGCTAGTCCAAAGTGACTAAGCCGGAACAAATAAGAGTGATTCTTTCATGTTAAAGGATTTCACGATGACTATTTGGAAATCCTACCAGTATTAACATCACGCTAGCGCTGAATGTAGGTCACATAGATTTTGTCTATTGTGCAAACAGGAATCCTATGTGGACCTGGACTCGTTCTTTCACAAAATGAATGTGTTTTATTTTCCCCAAAGTTGAAAAGCTTTATTTTGTTCTGAATTTACTGTTTAATTTGAGAGGGGGGGGTGGGGGGGGGGGGGGGGAGATAAATCTGTTTTGTATAGGGGGAGAGATATCAGTTTGAGGGGGAGAAAATCATCTTGTAATAATTTCTAAGTTGTAATTGTTGTTGTATTCTAACTACTGTAAATTCATTGCATTTATGTCTCTGAAGATGTTACATGATTTTCATAATCCTTATGATCATCATGAGGGGGAGAAAAAGCTGGATTTCCAAGACAATTGTTGAGTAGTTTGAAGACAACTGATGATAATTTCAACAACATCTCAAGATAATTGATCGAGGAAGACATTCAAAAGATATTCAAGATTCAAGGGGGAGTGTGTTTAAAAGAAAAGAGAAGATCTGAGAAGAAGAGGTTTGAAGATCAGAGAGAGACAAATAAAGAAGAAATTTTATCTGAAGATTCAGAGATGAAAGAGAAGAAAAGATAAAAGAATTGAAGTTCCTGACTTGGCCTTTAAATAAAAATTATTTTCATCTCTAAGGGGGAGATTGTTGGATACAAATATTAATAGAGATAAAAATAATTAATTGTACAAGTTCAGGGGGCTTTATGTAAATACTTAATTCTTGTATTTTGTATAAATAACAGTAGGTGCTACTGTTTAGAATGACGGATGTTGATAGAAGTTGGATACGGATTTGAGAGAATTGTCAAGCAAGAAAGCTTTCAAGAACTTCAATGTAATATTCTCTCATCTCAATCTAAGCATTCGATTTTATGTGATTGAATTGGTAATTGTTCATATTGATTGTTTGTATGTGAATGAATTGCATGAAAATATGAATTCACACTATCACATCCTCATCATCCCTCACGCCTTATTACATGTCAGCTTCTTTTCCATCCAATCGGGCTTTCTTCTTGCCACTAACGATGCTAATACGTCGAGATCCAACGGTATCCTAAGTACTCTTATAAATCTAGTAGTATTTTTGTTCTAATGCTTTGGTTGATTCGTATTTTCGATTCAAGCAAGGATTAAATTGATAAAATTCATATGAAATATTCTTATTTCAGATTCAAGCAACCATTTAATTTGATTGATTTTGTTGAATACTCAATTCACTGAATTCGCTTTATTTTTCCTTTTTACAAATCAAGTATTCTTACAAGAGGGGTTCTTTCTGTTCATTGTCCCTCGCGCCTTTTCCTTTTTTGTTGCCAAAATTTCTTTTATAATTTGAATCTGTTGGAATTAGTGTCCAAGTCATAACTAATTTGTAAAGTTATCATTAATTAATAGGGTCCTTTTTGGGTTGCCCTCATTGAACAATAAAGGGAATTATATAACTATGTGCTATTAAATTAATTAGAATTAATATTATATAAATAATTAATTAATTGGTTTATTAATTTATTATGTTTAATAAATTAATTAGAAACTTAATAATTGAATATAATTAATTAATAGGTTAGTTTGTTAATCTATTAATAGTTAATATATTAATCAGAAACTAGTAGAATTAATTAAGGAAGTACATGGGATAAAGTGCAATTAACAGAAAATTACAGAAACCCTAATGGGCTTAGGGTATGTGGCCGGCCCCTAGATGGGGTTCCCACATCTCCTCTACAACCCTAATTTAGGGTTTCAACTCAGCTATAAATAGGGCTGCAGGCTAGCTTTCAAATTGTTCATTAATAATTTTAAGTTCCTACTTTTCTAAAAGGGATCCAGCTTTTGAGACTCCAAGATAATTTGAACTTGGAACATAGTTATAAATACTCATTTTGGTTCATTGGGTTTGAACCATTAGATGTGTTCCTACTTTGGGCATTAGCCGTCAGATTAGAGTCTGCTGTGGAAGCGTTTTTCGCGGGAGAAATCGGTTTTCTCCAAAGGTTAGTTTTTTTATTCTCTTTTTTATTTTATTGAGTTGCTTTACTTATTTGGTTTAGATCCATTAGGGTTAATTTTCTTTCTATTGTTCGATTATTTATTTTTCCGCAAAGTTTTAAATTAATTTTGCAAGGGTATAGAAAACCCATCGGTGGTATTAGAACGCGATTAACCTAATAAGTTTTGCACTCAATTAATTGGGAGACCTAGAATATTTGAAAATTGTTTTTTTTTAATTTTTTCCGAAAATTGTATTTTTATTTAATTCCGAAATTAGTTTTAAAATTTTAAATAGGTTTTAATTTCGAAAATTAAATTTTTTTAATTCAGAAAATTAAATTTTAAATGTTTAAAATTTCGGATATTATTTAAAATTGAAATCCGAATTTATTTAAAAATTTTCGGAATTAAGTTTAACTTTAAAAGGGTTTTAATTTTTTGAAATTAATGTTTTAATTTTGAAATTAGATTTTAAAGGTTTAAAAAATTCTGGATATTTTTAAATAAAAGAAATTAAATCCGAAAATTAATTTTATAACTTTTAAGACCGGATTAATTTTATTTTTTAAGGGTTTGATTTTAGGGTTTATTGATAAAGATACCTTAGAGAGAAGTTTGAGAAAATTATCTGCATTAGTTTATTATCCTAATTTCTAATAATCTAGAAATTGCCATAAATTAAATTAAGTGCCTATCCTAAAGTGTTTAGATAAAATTAATTTATGGTTAGGATAAACATGTATTATCCTAGTTTTAAATTTTGTGGATATTTATATTATATATATAGATTTCAAATTTTATATATATAGAGTCAGGTTCAAATAAGTATCTCTCGGAATCAAGTGCACCCGAAGGTACCAACTTTAAAAAACTTTTTTAAATTTTTTTTACATAACCATGTTTAATTTAATGTTATACGCATGATATATGAATTTCACACAGATTCCCACTTTCTATGTCCTTAAAAATTATGTGAATGCTCATTGCATATTCATGTGAATGGTCATCCACGTAATGGTGTGAAATGACTATTCACATGATCTTTTTTTACCATTCACAAGATTTATGATATTGCTCATTTTGAAAAAAAGTCTTATAATGTTGTCTTATACATGTCTATTAAAAAAAAAATATGTGAATGATCATTCACATTAGGATACGTTGGGTACACTGGAATTTCATAGGTACGCTGATGAACCTGATTCTACACACACACACACACACACACACACACACACACACACATATATATGTTTAATTAACATTGTTTTATTCTTTTATATATAAAATCCGAAAACATAAATATATATAAAATTTAAACCCTAATTATTTTAAATTGTTTAAAATATACCCCAAGTTTAAAATGTTTAAAATAGACCCCTAAATTTTAAAATGTTTAAAATAGACCCCTAAGATTTAAAAGACATATATATATATATATATATATATATATATATATATATATATATATATATATATATATATATATATATATATATATATGTATTATGATGAATTATATATATGTAACATTTAAATTTAAATACATTGTCAGTCAACTGATAAATCGGCTCACCCATAGTGAACAAACTATAAACGAGGTATAAGGCGGGTCGCTATGCTTCGTTAAAGGAGTAGGTTTTTAACAAGCTTCACGCTGACCTGTCTCCTCCGATTCGTTGTGCGTTCAATGGAGCTACCGAGAACTTTTGATAGGCTAATGTTCAGATTAAAAGTATTATCTAAAGTACTAAAACAAAATCTCATTTTAGATATATCAAAAGTGAATTAGTATGCTAACCCATGAAAACTGCACATTCCTTATATGAACTGTTAATGGAGCGTGTGTGGTTAACTGACACATTAATGTGAAGACATATTAGAAATGATGTGAAACTCACGATTCTCGAGCGTACTCGTGTCGGGTATCACGCAGGCTTTGCATGGTTAGATTCAACATCTAGTTCATGATCCTCGACATCCCAATAATGAATAGTAGATAAGCATAACCGAGATTAACATGCCGTTGATGAAAATCAATGAATCTCAAAAGATCTAGGAGTTTCATAGAGATTGAAATTGACAAGAGAACTATCTACCTAAAATAATTTGTGGCGTGATTACGGCGACGCTCTTCACAAAATGAACACAAAATACGGATCCTAGCCTTAAATTAAATTGGGTAATTAATTAAAGAATTTCATACTAACTAAAACTTTATCTCACAGATGTCTGCTCCTAATGGTTTTTCGACTCCTACTCCCGATTCTGCATCAAACTTTTCACTCCTCTCTGTTCTGGGACGGGAAAGACTGACTGGTCCGAATTACATGGACTGGATGAGAAATCTCAGATTCAACCTGGGATACGAGAACAAAGAGTATGCTCTCGACGAACAGATTCCCACAATCGATCAGAATCCGACCCAGGATGAGATTGACGCATGCCAAAAGCACTATGGTGATGCTAACAAGGTGTCGTGCATCATGGCGTCTGCAATGAGCCCCGAACTCCAAAAGACCTTTGAGAATACGTGGGCCTACGAGATGAATCAGCATCTTAAAGAAATGTTCTAGGCTAAGGCGAGCAAGGAGCACCTTGATGTGGTGAAAGCCCTCATGGCCTGCAAGCCAAAGCCTGGGGCTTCTATCTGTGCCTTCGTCCTCGAGATGAAAGGGTACTTTGATAGGCTGGAGTCTTTCAACATGGTGTTCGACTCTGAGTTTTCTACTAACATCATCCTCTCTGGTTTGGTTGCGGTATACAACTAATTCGTGGTCTCTTACCAATTGAATTCTAATAAAAAAGAGACCTCGATCATGGAGCTCCATAATCTACTCCAAACAGCTGAGCAGAGCATCAAGAAGGATGAAGCTCCTGCATGCCCTGTGCTATCCGTCGGTCAGGCTTCAAAGAAAAGGAAGTCCTCCTGGAAGACCCCTAAAGGAAAGTCCAATAAAGGGTCCCAAAGGAAGACAGAGTCTAGAATTGCGCATGTGAGTAACCCGTAGGAGGAAGTATGTTTTTTACTGCAATGGGAAGGGGCATTAGAAACGCAGCTGGCCAACGTATCTGAAGGACCTTAAGGACGGAATGGTCGAGAAGGGTAGCACTTCAGGTATGTTTATGAGTGAACTCCACAATACTTCTTTTTCTAATTCGTGGGTCCTCGATATAGGATGTGGTACTCACATTTGCTATGTATTGTAGGGGCTAAAGGAAAGTAGGAATCTGAGGCATGTAGAGCTGAACCTTGTCATGGGAAATTAGAAGATCACACCTATGAGTAAAATTGGAAAGTTCGAGCTTATGCTGAAGTCAAGAGTTAGGTACATGTTAGATAATTGCTGTTATTCACCTGAGATGAATAGAAACACTATTTCCTTATATGCATTGTACAAGAATGGTTAATTCTTTTTCTTTTGATAATAATAATGGTGATATTTTAATTCACCACAATGGTTGTTTTATTTTCAAAGCTTCTGCGTACAGTGACATATATGAAACTGTTGAATGTGATAGCAATTTGATATTGAATGTTGATTCTGCTAATGAAATTGATAAGTCCAAATTGTGGCATTGTCGTCTTAGACACATAAACAAGAAACACATCGCCTAACTTCAAAAGGATGGAGTGTTGGAATCATTTGACCTCAAATCGGATGATACATGTGAATCTTTTTTACTGGGAAAGATGACTAGATCACAATTCATTGGAACATGTGAAAAAGGTGAAGGACTCTTGGATTTAATCCACACAGATGTGTGTGGACCATTCCGATGCACCACAAAAGACAAAAATCGATACTATGTCACCTTTACTGATGACCATAGTATATTTGGATATGTTTATCTGATTAAACATAAGTCTGACACTTTTAATATGTTTAAAAGATTTCAAAGTGAAGTAGAGAATCAGCTAGGCAGAAAGATAAAGGTTCTCCGATCGTACAGAGGAGGAAAGTACCTTAGTATCGAGTTTCTCGACCATCTTAGAAGCTGTGGAATAGTTTCCCAGTTAACTCCTCCCGAAACACCGCAACTCAAAGGAGTAACGGATAGGAGAAATAGGACCTTGTTAGACATGGTCAATTCTATGATGAGTCGAGCAACACTTCCAATGAGTTTTTGGGGTTACGCTGTGGAGACTGCAACACATATCTTAAATCTAGTACCCAATAAGAAGGTTTTGAAGACACCTTATAAGATATGGAAGGGAAAGCGTCCTTCCCTTGATCATATCAAGATCTGGGGTTGTGAGGTTTTCGTGAGACGAGAAACTCGAGACAAACTCGAGCAAAGATCTGAAAAGTGTCTGTTCGTCGGTTACCCACAAGAGTCATTTGGATATCTGTTTTACAGACCACATGAAAATGTAGTTTTTGTAGCTCGAAGAGGAGTATTCCTTGAGAGGGAAATGATGTCTAAAGAGAACAATGAAAATACGATCGATCTTGATGAGATTCAAGAGTCAGCCGATGAAGAACCAATTACGAACACTGACACTCAACCCGAGGCGGAAATGCCTGTTGAGCCAATTGACATTTCCTTACCTGTTCGCCGATCCAGTAGAGTTAGCAATCCTCCTCAAATCTACTATGGTTTCCATATTGAACAGAAGGATATGATTAGTGATAGTACACTAGTCGATTTGGATGAGCCAGCTAACTACCGGGATGCGATAGCAGGCCCTGAGGCTGCAAAGTGGAAGGACGCTATGGATAGCGAAATTGAATCCATGTATGGCAATCAAGTTTGGAACTTGGTTGATCCCACACCCAGTCTCACGACGGTGAGTTGTAAGTGGATATTCAAGAAAATGACAAACATGAATGGAAAGTTACACACATACAAAGCTAAGCTGGTGGAAAAGGGCTATACTCAAACCTACGGGATTGATTATGAGGAGACTTTTTTCACCAGTAGCTGAGATAGAGTCTATTAGGATAGTGCTTACCAAAGCTACATTTCATGATTATGAAACATGATAGATGAACGTCAAAACCGCTTTCCTTAACGTAAAACTGACAGAGGATGTGTTTATGACACAACCCGAGGGTTATATAGACGCAAAGTATCATAAGAGAGTGTGTAAGCTTCAGAAGGCCAATTATGGACTCAAGCAAGATTCTCGGAGCTGGAATCTTTGCTTCCATGAGAAAATCACAGAGTTTGGATTTTCTAGAAGGGAAGACGAGTTGTGTATATATGTCAAGGTTAGTGGGAGTACTATAGTCTTCCTCGTAGTGTATGTCGATGATATATTGCTCATAGAAAATGATATCCCAACAAAACAGAGTGTAAAAGTTTGGTTGGGAAAGTGTTTCGCTATGAAAGATCTGGGAGATGCATCTTACATTCTGGGTATTAAAATTTACAGAGATAGATCAAAACGTCTAATAGCACTAAGCCAGGATACGTACTTAGATAAAATATTGAAAAGGTTCAATATGGAGAAATCTAAGAAAGGGAATCTTCCCTTAAATCATGACATAAATATTAGCAAAGATCTGAGTACGAAGACAGAGTATGAACAAGACAAAATGAGTCAATTCCATATTCTTTGGCCATCAGATCGATAATGTATGCCATAGTGTGTACGAGGCCTGATGTCTCTTTTGCTTTGAGCTTGGTAAGTCGACATCAGCAGAATCCGGTGAAGGTCATTGGATAGCGGTCAAGAATATTCTGAAGAATTTGAGAAATACTAAGGACAGGTTCTTGGTCTATGGTGGAGAATATGAACTCAAAGTGATAGGTTACTGTGACGCGAGTTTCCAAACAGATAGAGATGACAGTCGGTCACAGTCTGGTTGGGTATTTTTGCTGAATGGGGCAGCTGTGACGTGGAAGAGTTCGAAGCAAGATATAGTGCCAGACTCTACATGTTTCAAAATATATTGCGGTTAGCGAGGCCTCAAAGGAAGCCATCTAGATGAAGTACTTCATTGGAGATCTTGCAGTTTCCAAAACAGTACAAGACCCCATTGAAATATTCTGCGACAACGAGAGTGTGGTTGAATTGACTAAAGAACCCAAAGATCATGGGAAGTCAAAGCACATTGAACGCAAGTAGCATTTTGTGAGGAGAAAAGTCGAAGAAGGACACGTGATTATGAAGCATGTACGATCATAGGAGAATCCGGCTGATCCATTCACAAATATAGTGACGCAGTCCAAGCACAATGAACATGCTAGGTGCATAGGTTTACGAGATAATGTAAAGTTTTAGTAGTTAGTTGAATTTGAAACCTTGTAACAATGATTTGAAATTGTAATAGTTTTGGTGATTAAATAATGGAGATTTATTTATTTGCAAGGTGCTACCATTTAATATTGTTTATCGTTGTGTTTCCTTTTGCATGTTTAGAACCCACTTCCCGAGTAATTGATTTTATTCAAAATCCTCAGTCGATCATACTACCGGAAGTTAGTGTTAAATAAAGACTGTCATGGAGTGTTATAGATTGTCTAAGAGTTAGACATGACATAGAGATTGCTGCAGCACTCATGGGTACTTAATAGAGATTTAAGTATAGGAAAACCCGCACTTAAAAAATTTACTTCATGGATCAAGATCACAAGTAATTCTAAGATTATAGTATCCTCTATTCTCAAGCGAAGATACATTGAGGTTATAGTTTTCTAGTCTGTTATACCTTAGTTCATTCAAACGCTGAGCGTAAATGCAAGTTATAAAGGATGTCCTAGTTTTGACATGATTAGTTCACTAGCGCTGTGTATTCAAAGTCATTTGTTCCTTTGGCCTTAGTGGAAAAGCGATATCTGTGGGCCCTTTGATGATTAAATGTGACTTGAAAGTGTCGGGCCCGACGGAGACTAAATTGATGTGTACAATTCGGTAGTCTCACATAGTCAAATTTCTCAGAAATCAGAAACATAATTTTGAAACTCAAGATTGATTACAAATCCATGTCTCAGTTTCATATGATATCATAGAACAAAGGAATAGTTGATCCCTTATCTAAAGGACTGACTCTCATTAGATTCAGAGTTCGGCAGTTGCGATTAGAGATGACACTCTCTACTAGTTAAAGTGATAGGCTTAGACAAATTGTAGTTGATGACTTGTCCAAGTGGGAGACTCTTGGAATTAGTGTCCAAGTCTAACTAATTTGTAAAGTTATCATTAATTAGTAGGGTCCTTTTTAGGTTGCCCTCATTGAACCATAAAGAGAATTAAATAACTATGTGATATTAAAGTAATTAGAATTAACATTATATAAATAAATAATTAATTAATTGCTTTATTAATTTATTATGTTTAATAAATTAGTTAAAAACTTGATAATTGATTATATTATTTAATGGGTTAGTTTGTTAATTTATTAGGGCTGTTCATGGACTGGTTCGGTTAGTAGCAAAAGTGCGAACCGTATTTTCGGTTTCGGTTACCCGCTTTACGGTTTCGGTTTCGGTTATATGCAATTCGGTTTGCAGATAGTTTCGGATAGTTGTTATATATTCATAAATAATAAATGTGTAGAAATATAAATTTTTAAACTTTGATTGTTCCTTAAAATTAAGTTTATTCGTAATAAATATATCAATTATATTAAAAATTTCATAAAACTACTTAAACAAACAAATATTTAATTAAAATGAAACTATAAATATAATATTTTAGCTTGTAATTTATCTATTTATATGTAAATATTTGTGATATGTTTATGTTCGGTTTGGTTACCCGCGGTTTATTAAAAATGAAAATTGTAACCGGTCTGTCATACGTCGGTTTTTTCAGATTTCGGTTTTTTCAATTTCGGATTGACCGGTCCGGCTCGGTTTTTCGGTTTTCTGGTTTCTTTTGAGAAACTAATAGAATTAATTAAGGAAGTACAGAGGCCAAAGTGCAATTAATAGAAAATTACAGACACCCTAATGGGCTAGGGTATGTAGCAGGCCCCTATAGGGGGTTCCCACATCTCCTCTGCAACCCTAATTTAGGGTTTCCACTCAGCTATAAATAGGGCTGTAGGCTAGCTTCCAAATCGTTCATTGATAAATCTAAGTTCCTACATTCTAAAAGGGATCCAGCTTTTAAGACTCCAAGATAATTGGAACTTGGAACATAGTTATAAATACTCTCTTTGGTTCATTGGGTATGAACCATTAGAGGTACGTGTTCATACTTTGAGCACTAGCCGTCAGATGAGAGTCTACTGTGAAAGCGTTCTTCGCGGGAAAAATCGGTTTTCTCCAAAGGTTAGTTTTTTATTCTCTCTTTTATTTTATTGAGTTTCTTTACTTATTTGGTTTAGATCCGGTAGGGTTAATATTCTTGCTATTGTTAGATTATTTAGTTTTCCGCAAAGTTTTAAATTAATCTTGCAAGGGTATAGAAAACCCATCACATTCTGTGCTTTAGGGTTGCTAATTGTAGTTATAAAGATGACTGGTTAGAGTTGCTAATCATAAGAAAAGGTTGCTTTAGGGTTGCTAATTTGTTAAAAGGATTTGCCTGTTGTTTCATTTTTACCGTTATAGTTGTTTTACCTAATTAACAAAATCAATCTTGAGTGATTTATAAATCTGATGCAAGTCTGAATCTTACTTTAATTTATTGATTTCCTTATTTTTTTAATGGTTAAGAACAAACCAACAACAAATTAAAAACCGAAGTTTTTTGAATCTTCTGGAAAACAGGTTATGCTTTGTTTGGTAAAAAAAATGTTTTCTTTTCATATTTCACAATGCATAACAATACGTTGAAAACATCAAATGGAGATGAGCTCTATTTGTTAAGATATGCCCATCATTGGTGATCTCTATTTGTGAGTATAGCATTTTCAAATCTATGTTACTTTTTTTTATCGTTTCCATGGGGTAATCCACATGGAGATGAGCTCCATGAAAGATTTGGAAACAGAAGGGTCATAACTTAAATATGTTCTTGTCGTTATTAATGTTGATATCATTACCATTATTAGTTTTATTCAGATGATATTTACATAAATCATGGTACAGTCTAACTTTCATGGATGTATGAATACATCTATTGACCAAAACGGCAAAATTACAAGCTAATAAGCTATGGTCTGAACTTTACGAATTTACTACAAAAATATGACACAACTTTCTTTGACAAATCTGTGGTAAATATTACAAGTTATGCATGATCTTCTTAATTTCACTACAAAATCACCCCTGACCCTAAATTGTTGTGACTTGTGAGCTTTTACTTAAGGGTGTTTGGTGATTGTTTTTATTTTGTTTCTCGAAGGTTGTATTCCATCTTCCATCATCCCTAATCATCCACCAACTGTGTTTTAAAAAGTGTGCCTGAGACATAGGGCTCTACGCATCTTAGCCTTGTCGTGATGCGATGACAAAAAGCTCAGTGAGACAAGTGCATCAGCCCTAGGCACACACACAACCTTCTGTATGTTTTCATTAAGTCCAACAAAAAAAGGTTTACAGTTTGAGTATGTGTTATTTTTACTATTTATTAAAATTGAAGCTTACTTTATGGATTTCCTAAGTTTTTTATGGTTAAGAACCAACCAACAACAAATTAAAAACCAAAGTTTTTGAATCTTCTGGAAAACAGGTTATGCTTTGTTCGGTCAAAAAAAAGTTTTCTTTTCATATTTCACAATGCGTAACAATACATTGAAAACATCATCATGGAAATGAAATTGTTAAGATATGCCAATCATTGGTGATCTCTATTTGTGAGTATAGCATTCTCAATCTATGTTTTTTTTATTGTTTACATGGGGTAATCCACATGGAGATGAGCTCCAAGAAAGAGTTGGAGATGAGATCCAAGAAAGACTTAGAGACCCTAAGGTATGTTTCTTCGTGTAGATTTGTTTCATGTAATTTCAATTTTTATATGTATTTTGTAGTACCTGTTTATATGTTTATCTTGAGTGATTTATAAATCTGATGCAACTCAGAGCATTAATTATCAATTACTTCTACCATTTACGAAATAAGTGGTGTGCTCGTGATCGGAATGAAGGGTGTTTCTGAAGAAAACATTTAAAAAGTTGAAACTTTAATCATGACCACACTTACACATCTGGCAAAGGAAGGTTTCAACATGGAGGCGGTCGAGGCTTCCATGAACACAATTGAGTTTTCTCTCCGAGAAAATAACACTGGATCATTTCCTCGTGCCCTTGCCTCGATGCTTCGCTCTATTGTAAGTTTAGCTTTATTGCATGAGTTTCATTTCTCGAACTTCAATCTTATTTATAATTTGTGATTTCTATAGAACATTGTTCTATATACAGGGTAAGTGGATCTATGATATGGATCCCTTTGAGCCATTGAAATACCACGAACCTCTGGCAGCATTGAATGCTAGAATTGAAAAGGAAGGATCGAAAGTAGTATTTGGTCCATTGATAGAGAAATATATATTAAATAACCCTCACCGTGTAACAATTGAAATGCAGGTACTTTAGAAGTCTTTTAGTTATCATATGTTGGTGATCATCTTCTCTAATTATAAGACATGCTAGAGGTATTAATTTATACGTGCTGTTCATCAGCCTGATCCAGAGAAAGCTTCTCAAGATGAAGCAGTTTAAAGAGAGAATTTGGAGAAAGTTTAAAGAAGTGTGACTGAGGAAGATCTTGTTGAGTTGGCACGTATGACACACGAGCTACGATTGAAGCAAGAAACTCCTGACCCACCAGAAGCTCTGAAAACTATTCCAATCCTATCATTGCAAGACATTCCGAAAAAAACCCTCACAAATCCCTATTGAGGTAATTTTACCTTGTAATTCATTGTTCCAAGAGTTGTATGTATTGATCCTGGATTGATACTTTTTAACGAAGCGAATATTCTAATAATTGTACGTTGGAGATATCAATGGTGTGAAGACCACCCCTTACGGGGCAGTCGTCACGAGTCTAGGTCCCACATCTTGCAACACGATATCAATCATAACTAAGATAGAGTAATTATATTGCGGAATTACAAATTACAGTACAAAATATTAGGATTAAATTTAATACAGTTTTAGTGCAAATTATAGTTTTCAAATTAAAGTTATAAAGGGTACCAGACTAATCTAATTCTTGTCATCATACAATCAAATCAAGTCTACCCAGACCACCACAATTATCATCTGCCAATCAGTACCGAAGGGTTTATTGAGTAGTGTTCTATAGAAAACTTCAATACTGATCTTGTAAGACCTAAGAACTAGGTCCAGTAGGTGACTTTCCTTTATCTTTTCCTGTAAAAAGTGTAAACAACATCTGTAAGAAAAGCTTAGTGAGAATATAGATTTTCAGATTACATGCATTAATAAAGCGGGTCGTGGGTCAAGCGTGATATGTCTGGACTGTCGCTACAGCCACTCATGATTGAGACATAGATATCATAGAATTGGATGATGTTCAGCCCATGCTCACGCTTTTAGTGGAAACTATCCACTTATGCTGGGCTAGCTACCAGCGGTCTTCATGGGGGAACATCGGAGTATCAATACCAAGTTCAATAGAACTGGTGACATAGCTAGGTCTAGAACAATAGACCGACAAGGCTAATCATTCTAAGCTGAATCAATATGTCAAAGATGCGATCAATAAGGAAAGCATAGTAATCAAAGTCATGATAGCAATAATTTCATAACGATATCTGAAAAGAACTGTAAGTACAATGTCATGCGGAATGATAAGTCATATAGCTATCATGATCCACAGGGCATCACCAAACCATGGTGAGCACATGTCACAATCCAGCCGAACATGTATGAATGTCAAATAATCTATCATCAATAATATGTCTCAACCGGAAGTCTAGCATGCAAAACTGAATATCTATAACTCACCGGTTCTGGGGTCTTTATCAAGCAGATTTAAATCCACCACCTGAGTTATTCCAGAATTTTACCTTGAATGTTCTTGAATGATGATGTTTGATGATGTTTGTAACTCCTTTTTGACTTCAATTCATCAATTATTGCAACTTTTATGAAGTTTCTTGATGATTTGTTGAGAATGCCGTAAGTTAGAGAGAAGGAAGAGAGAGATTGAATTTTCTTTCTTAATTGTAATTAAATGGTATTAAAAACCATTATTTGAGTATATATATTTAACTTAGTTATATATACCATTTAACCCCCTACACTTTTATATAACACATCTCTTTTAATCTTTGTTCATCTAAATAATTTATATCATTTATTTATATTAATTAAATAATGTCATTAATTAATAATTTTACAAGGCAAATAATGTACTTAAATTACATTATTGGATCAAATACAGAAATTAAGGTTCAGGTAAGACTAGGTTGTTACAGAATGGGCTCCACCACGCACAAACTTCGTCCCCGAAGTTAGCTATGTTCGAACAGACTTGGATATGTTGCTTTCATCACATCTTTTGATTCCCAAGACTGATGCGAACCTTTGTGGTGTTTCCACTGAATGAGCACCATCTGTATCTCTTTATTGCAAAGCTTTTTGGTCTTAGAGTCCAGAATACATTCCGGGTCTTCAACCACTCGAAGCTTTTCATCAATCTTCAGATCAACATGTGGTATCTGTACTTCTCTTTCATCAGCTAAACTCTTTCTCAAATGACTAACATGGAATACAGGATGTATTCCCACTAAGTCAGTTGGCAATTCAAGACGGTAAGATTGGTTTCCTACCTTTTCAACAATCTTGAACGGACCAATGAATCTCGGAGCTAGCTTGTTTCTTTTTATAAATCTGACCACATTCTTCATTGGAGATACTTTCAGCATCACCCAATCGTTAACTGCAAAACTGATTGATCGATGCTGATTGTCGTAGTATGAATTCTGCCTGCTCTGAGCTTCAAGAATGTTCCTTCTGACAAGTTGAATCTTGTCATGAGTCAACTGTAGAAGGGCAGGACCCGCTAAAGGCGATTCACCTGTTTCGTGCCAACAGGTTGGAGTTCTGCATTTTTCGTCCGTATAAAGCTTCAAAAGGAGCCATCTTGATCGTGGAATGATAACTGTTGTTGTATGAGAATTCGACCAAAGGCAGGTGGTCATCCCAATTACCACCCAGATCAAGAACGCAGGCACGGAGCATATCTTCCAGAGTTAGGATAGTACGTTCACTTTGGCCATCTGCATTAGGGTGATAAGTAGTACTCATAGAGATTCGAGTACCCATCCCTTCTTGCAGCGCTTTCCAGAATCTTGAAGTGAAACGACTATCACAATCAGAGACGATAGATTTTGGCACACCATGACGAGAAATTACTTCTTTGATGTACATCTATGCCAATCTATCAAGAGAATACGTCTCTTTCATCGGTATAAAATGACCTGACTTTGTTAAACGATCCATGACTACCCAGATGGAGTCGTGCTGTCTCTTGGTTTTAGGCAACTTTGTAACAAAGTCCATGGTTATATGCTCCCACTTCCACTCAGGAACTGGTAGTGGTTGCATATCCCCGAAGGGTTTCTGGTGTTCTGCCTTAACCATCTGACAGACTCTGCAGCTTTCAACGTATTGACCGATGTCTTCTTCATTCTTGGCCACCAATAATCAGCTTTCAGATCGAAGTACATCTTTGAGCTGCCAGGATGAATAGATAACTTGGACTGATGGGCTTCAGATAGAAGAGTGTTGTGGATTGAACCATACTTAGGAATCCAGATTCGGTTTCCTTTGAGACAATGAAGTCCCAAATGATTCATAGATAAGAACTGAAGTTGCCCTTTAAGATTTTCAGAACAAAGGTTCTCTTCTTTTAAAGCTTCGGCTTGAGCAGATTTGATGTCTTCAATGAGATCAGAAGAGAACACTACGGGAGTCAAAGCATAACAACACTTTTCAAGATAGACTTTTCTACTCAAAGCATCCGCGACTACATTGGCTTTGCCGGGATGATACAGGATCTCGCAATCATAGTCCTTGATAAGCTCCAAGGACCGTCGCTGTTTCATATTCAGATCCTTTTGAGTAAATAAATGCTTGAGACTTTTATGGTCGGTGTAAAGCTAACACCGAGTCCCATAGAGATAATGACGCCAGATTTTCAGTGCAAAGGTAACTGCAACCAACTCAAGATCATGAGTTGGTGCACTTTTCTCATAGTCTTTCAATTGCCTTGAAGCGTAGGCAATGACGTTTCCCCTTTGCATGAGGACACAGCCTAAACCTGTACCAGATGCATCACTATAGACAACGAAATCATCATTTCCCTCTGGTAAGGCTAGGATTGGTGCTTGAATAAGATTCTGCTTCAAAGTTTCAAATGCCTCTTGATGTTTATCAGTCCATACGAAAGGTGTAATCTTTCGTGTCAGCATCGTGAGTGGCACAGCAATCTTCGAGAAGTCCTTAATGAATAGCCGGTAGTACCCAGCCAATCCAAGGAAACTTCTGATTTCGGAAGCATTGCGAGGCGTTTGCCATTTTTGAACGGCCTCGACTTTGGAAGGATCGACTGAAATACCTTCGCCAGATACTACATGGCCAAGGAATTGAATCTGTCTAAGCCAGAATTCACATTTCGAAAATTTTGCATAGAGTCTTTCCTTTCTCAATAACTCTAGCAGTTGACGTAGATTAACAACATGATCAGCCTCCGTTTTGGAGTAAGTCAGAATATCGTCTATGAACACAATGACTGATTTATCCAACATAGGTCTGCACACGCGATTCATGAGATCCATGAACGCCGCTGGTGCATTTGTCAGACCTAAAGGCATTACGAGAAATTCGTAATGACCGTATCTTGTTCGGAAAGCTGTCTTTGGAATATCCTCATCTCTTACTTTCAGCTGATGATACCCAGAACGAAGATCGATTTTAGAGAAATAACTTGCTCCTTGTAGCTGATCAAATAAATCGTCGATTCTGGGCAGATGATATTTGTTCTTGATGGTGACTTTGTTCAACTCACGATAGTCGATGCACATTCGGAGAGTTCCGTCTTTCTTTTTAACAAACAAGACAGGTGCACCCCACGGAGATAAATTAGGTCGGATAAATCCCTTCTCTAACAGATCTTGCAATTGCTTTGACATTTCCTGCATTTCTACAGGCGCAAGTCTGTAGGGAGCTTTAGCGATGGGAGCCGCACCAGGAACTAAGTCAATTCCGAACTCAACTTTACGTTCCGATGGCACTCCAGATATATCATCAGGGAATACGTCTGGGAACTCACAGATGATTGGAATATCAGATATGGATTTCTTGTTGGCTTCAGAGGCGGATTCAGACGAGACATAACACAAGTAGGATTTGTGACCCTTAGAAAGATATTTACGCGCTTTCTCAACAGATATGAAACAATGAGCACCTTTTCGCTTGTCGCCCTTGATTTCTAACACTCGGCCGTCTGAAGACTTGATCTTGATGATTCGGCGGTTGCAAACGATCGTAGCTTCGTTATTCGTTAGCCAATCCATGCCGATGATGACGTCGAACTCTTTTAACGGAATCGGGATAAGATCGAGATTGAACACGATGTTATCAATGAGTAGAGTGCAGTTACGGTATACGGAATCAGCCATAAGATAATTGTTACTGGCCGTCTCAATATCGAGTATAACAGGAAGCTTCGAAGGAAACTTAGATAATCTTTGCGCAAAAGTAGTCGAGATGTATGAACCACTTGCACCGGAATCGAATAACACACACGCAGGTATTGAATTTAGTAAGAACGTACCGATAACCTCATCCGGGGTTTCTTTCACTTCCTCCGTTGTTATCTGGAATGCGCGGGTCCTTGCAGTTGGAGTTGCGGCTGAACTTTTCATTGTAGAACCTCCAGCTGATGATTGTGATTGGCCTCGGTGTCCACTATCACACTGGTACATGAAGTGTCCACGCTTTCCGCATTTAGCACATCCAAGTCCTCGCTGGGGACACTCTTCGCTACTATGACTGATCTTACTACACACAAAGCATGTGACATCGTCCGGATTACACAATCCCATGTGTGATTTTCTGCATCTTTTACAAAATCGGGGTTCATTCGTGAGAGAGTAAGCTTGAGCTTTCTGAGGCGAGCTGTACTGCTGTGATTGCTGAGGTTCCTGGGACTAGGACTTGTTTGGCTTAAAGAATCTGCCGAATCTTTGCTTCTTTGGAGGAGAAGGACATGTCGGGTTCGTTGATGGAGCATAGAGTTGATCGCCGTACTCTATATATCATCTCTCGATCTGTCTTGCAGCTTCAACCATCTCTAAGTAACTCTTATATTTCATCGTGCTCATTGGGTGTCTGTATCTAGGGTTAAGCCCTCCACGAAATCGGTTCATATTTCTTTCTTCAGTGGCTACTTGGTACGAGGAATAGCCACAGAGTCACGAGAATTCATGTTCATATTCATCTACAGATTTGGTTCATTGGGTTAGTTGCATCAGTTGGACCTCCATTTTGTCTTGTTGGTCAACAGGACAATATTTCGCGTTGAACATATCTAGAAATTGATCACACTCTAAAGTTTGGATGACTTCTTCTCCGTATATACTTTTCTGAGTCTTCCACCAAGCACGGGCAGCACCAATGAACAAAGCAGATGCGTAACTCACTTTCTTTGAATCTAAGCAATCGGATATCCTGAAGATTTCTTCAGTGTGGCTGATCCAATCCATCGCCTGAATTGGATGTACTGTACCCTCGAAGTTAAGGGCACCGCTGGCTTTGAAATCTTTAAACTTACAGCCTTTTGGCTGCTCAATTTGGGCATTAGGGGTAGAGTTATCAGAATCAGATTCATCATTCTGGATTTGTTTATCTTTTCTCTTATTCTTTTTATCAGCACGTCTTTTTGCTTCGGCCTCATCTCTAGCCTGAAGCTGTTCTTGCATACTCTTGTTTTGTTGTTCTGAATGTTGGGCTAATAATTGTTGTACCATTTCAAACATTTGCTGGGGGGTCATGTTGTTGGGAATATCACCTGATCCTGACATCTTTACTGAAATAAAAATCATTTAACTATCAGTTTATAGACTTAGATCTATGTACCCTTCTTCCCATCCTAACAGTCTGTACATCCTATCACAGTTAAAACCACCTAAATGATTGATACATATGTATTGCTTCAGTTTGAGACCAAGTATTACTCACGTAATACTTGATTCACTCAAACTATGGGCTCTGATACCATCCTGTGAAGACCACCCCTTACGGGGCAGTCGTCACGAGTCTAGGTCCCACATCTTGCAACACGATATCAATCATAACTACGATAGAGTAATTATATTGCAGAATTTCAAATTACAGTACAAAATATTAGGATTAAGTTTAATACAGTTTTAGTGCAAATTACAGTTTTCAAATTAAACTTATAAAGGGTACCAGACTAATCTAATTCATGTCATCATACAATCAAATCAAGTCTACCCAGACCACCACAATTATCATCTGCCAATCAGTACCGAAGGGTTTGTTGAGTAGTGGTCTATAGAAAACTTCAATCTTGATCTTGTAAGACCTAAGAACTAGGTCCAACAGGTGACTTTCCTTTATCTTTTCCTGTAAAAAGTGTAAACAACATCTGTAAGCAAAGCTTAGTGAGAATATAGATTTTCAGATTACATGCATTAATCAAGCGTGTCGTGGGTCAAGCGTGATATGTCTGGACTACCGCTACAGCCGCTCATGATTGAGACATAGAATTCATAGAATTGGATGATGTTCAGCCCACGCTCACACTTTTAGTGGAAGCTATCCACTTATGCTGGGCTAGCTACCAGCGGTCTTCATGGGGGAACATTGGAGTATCAATACCAAGTTCAATAGAACTGGTGACATAGCTAGGTCTAGAACAATAGACCGACAAGGCTAATCATTCTAAGCTGAATCAATATGTCAAAGATGCGATCAATATGGAAAGCATAGTAATCAAAGTCATGATAGCAATAATTTCATAACGATATCTGAAATGAACTGTAAGTACAATGTCATGCGGAATGATTAGTCAAATAGCTATCATGATCCACAGGGCATCACCGAACCATGGTGAGCACAGGTCACAATCCAGCCGAACATGTATGAATGTCAAATAATCTATCATCAACAATATGTCTCAACCGGAAGTCTAGCATGCAAAACTGAATATCTATATCTCACTGGTTCTGGTGTCTTTATCAAGCAGATTTAAATCCACCACATGAGTTATCCCAGGATTTTATCTTTAATCTTGATCTATCTGATCTCTGGCTTTTCTTTTCAAATCAGTGACCCACTTTCAATATCTTTCAATCTTTAGTTCTTTAATTCTTTGTTTAGATTTATCTGAACCTGTCCAGAATTATATCATATCACATCATTAGCTTTTAGCTTTAAAAACCTTTATTTTATCTGATTCTGATAACTGATAACTCATCAATCATTTGGTTCATTTTCTTTGTTTCTTTAAATTCTCAAAAAATATATATATATATATATATATATATATATATATATATATATATATATATATATATATATATATATATCATGTTGCTTTATTTATTAATCTTTAATTCTTATTTTAAAATATCAAAATAAGACAACAGAATTCGGACCATTCGGATTCGGACCATCCGGACTGGGCTGTCCGAATTCGGACCATCCGAAGTGGCATCCGAACTGGGCCATCCGAACTCGGATCAGCATTCATCCGAGTTCGATTAAATCTTTCATCCTAAATCAAGTCCGAAATAGCATTTCATCCGAATTAAGTCCGAATTGAGATCCGAACTGGACATCACATCCGAATTCGGTCCCAACCGAATTCGGATTCATTACTTAGAATTTTCCCAGAATTTGTTCTTGGTGTTCTAACTTTATTCATACGGATTTTCACTATAATTTCAGTAAACCCACTTTTGTTAACATGCAATGTACATATAAGTTATATTATCATATTTAGGATGTTTTTATACAATTTTCTCTATCATAAACACATTAATCCGTCCAAAATCGTCCAAATTCAACACTTTTTCTCAAGAACATAATTTTTTCAAAAATTTCATATTTCTCTTTTATTTGGACGAATTAATCTATGATTTTTGTTTCTGTAACATATAAATACTCAAATACATATTTATTTACTGAAAATCTAAACATGCAACTACAAAATCCATGTTATAATTCCTAAGTTTCGGTTCTATACCAAAACCGAACCAAACTCATAATATATCGAAAATAAATGAATTTTACCTTGAATGTTCTTGATTGATGATGTTTGTAACTCCTTTTTGACTTCAATTCATCAATTATTGCAACTTTTATGAAGTTTCTTGATGATTTGTTGAGAATGCCGTAAGTTAGAGAGAAGGAAGAGAGAGATTGAATTTTCTTTCTTAATTGTAATTAAATGGTATTGAAAACCATTATTTGAGTATATATATTTAACTTAGTTATATATATCATTTAACCCCCTACACTTTTGTATAACACATCTCTTTTAATCTTTGATCATCTAAATAATTTATATCATTTATTTATATTAATTAAATAATTTCATTAATTAATTAATTAATTTACAAGGCAAATAATGTAATTAAATTACATTATTGGATCAAATACAGAAATTAAGGTTCAGGTAAGACTAGGTTGTTACAAATGGGGTTCAAGTATTGCAGCATGATGTCTTCACAAATGATGTTCTTTATACAGAAATAGTATTTGATATGAGTTCACTGAAGCAAGACCTTCTTCCACTGGTTCTGCTCTTTTGGTAAGACGCTGTTGCAAACAGAAGGGTCATAACTTCTTAAGTCTGTTCTTGTTGTTATTAATGTTGATATCATCGCCATTATTAGTTTTATTTAGCTGATATTTACATAAATCATGGTACAATATAACTTTCATGGATGTATGAATACATCTATTGACCAAAAGGGCAAAATTACAAGCTAATAAGCTATGGTCTGAAACTTACGAATTTACTAGAAAAATATGACCCAACTTTCTTTGACAAATTTGTGGTAAATATTACAAGTTATGCATGATCTTCTTAATTTCACTACAAAATCACCCCTGACCCTAACATTGTTATGACTTATGAGCTTTTAGTTAAGGGTATTTGGTGATTGTTTTTATTTTGCTTCTCCATGATTGTATTCCATCTTCCATCATCTCTAATCATCCACCAACTATGTTTTAAAAAGCGCGCCTGAGGCTCTACGCATCTTAGCCTTGTCCTGATGCGATGACAAAAAGCTTAGTGTGACAAGTGCATCAGCCCTAGGCACACACACAACCTTCTCTACATTTTCATTAAGTCCAACAAAAAAAAGGTTTATAGTTTGAGTAGGTGTTATTTTTATTAGTTATTAAAATTGAAGCTTACTTTATTGATTTCCTAAGTTTTTTATGGTTAAGAACAAACCAACAACAAATTAAAAACCAAAGTTTTTGAATATTCTAGAAAACAGGTTATGCTTTGTTTGGTAAAAAAAAAAATGTTTTATTTTCATATTTCACATTGCATAAGAATACACTGAAAACATCATAATGGAGATGAGCTCTATTTGTATATATGAGTATGCCAAGAAATTGGTGATCTCTATTTGTGAGTATAGCATTTTCAATCTATGTTACTTTTTTTTATTGTTTGCTTGGTACATGGAGATGAGCTCCAAGAAAGAGTTAGAGATGAGATCCAAGAAAGACTTAGAGACCCTAAGGTATGTTTCTACGTACCTGTTTATGTTGCACACTTACAGATGCGTTTCATATCATTTCAATTTTTTATCTGTTGTGTAGTACATATCATAAGGTCAGTGCCAAGCCTTTATGCTGCCCAAGAACAATCCCTGCTAAATCTGGAAATTTATTTTTCTGTGTTTCAAGAGAGAATTTTAAATACATATGTTACTAGGAAATCTATTTTTCCTGTGTTTCAAGAGAGAAGCTGGCACTGGCCAATATCCGTCTGCTATTTTTGGCTATTTATCAATTTAAATTTTTTTAATAGTCTGTGGTTGCATTATCTTTAAAATTTTCATTATTCATCATTAATATTTTTAATATGAGAATTAATACTGTAACAACTGGCCTAAAAATAAGGTATGAAACTCAAAAATTAAACTAATATAAAACTCGAATAATGAAGTAATAAACTCGAATGAAGTTATATGAATCTCGAAATCATATAATCAATAAACTCGAATGGTGTTGTATGAATCCCGATGAAAGAAGTAATAAACTCGAATAATGATATAATGAAACTCAATTAGTAAAGATCTAAACTCGAATAACACTTTGATGAAACTCGAATAAAGAAACAATTTTCTCGGATGATGCAGTATAAAACTCGAATGATGAAGATACAAATCTCGATTTCTAAGGGATGAAACGCGAATAAAGAAACATAAAACTCGAATAAAACTACATAAAACTCGAACAGTTAAACAAAGAAACTCGATTAAAGAAGCAAGAAACTCGGGCAATGTTGTATAAAACTCGACTATAGCTATATGAAACTCGAATGACAAAGGCATAAAACTCGATCAAAGTGTGATAAAACTCGGGCATAATGTTATAAAACTCGATTGACACTGCAACAAACTCGATTCACACTTGAATCGAGTTTAACATTCCAGAAAAATTTTCTAAGTATGTATATATATATATATCAGTATTTATTACTACCACCTTTTCGTGCATGCTTTTGTACTTTTATTGATATAAAATTTGAAAACTCATACTACTTATCACCCTAAAAAGTAAGTTGTCCTTTAAAGGACAACTAGATGTACTTTTGTATTATTTTAATAATAAACTCCATGCAACATACAATCATGAAATCGGCCACACTTATTTTTTGTCCAACACTCAACTGAAACACCTTTTTACTTTTCATCATTTCACTGAATTTTAATTACTTTATCTTTATTTTTAATAACCCTTTTTCTTCTATAAATAGAAGACAAACCCATTTCACAAAAACACACCAACTCACAAACTCTCTCAAAACAAAATCGGCCAAAAATTCAAGCATTCTTCAACTTTTGTAAGTTTTTCTTATTTACTTTATTTTCCACCTTAAAAATTTATAAAACATGAAAAATTAAATATATTTACTAAAATATAATACTTTTCATTTACAACTCGGTTTTCATAATACTCGTGAAATTTTCCATGCAAAATATATGAATACCCTTTCATAATGATGCACATGCACGTATATATATGTATGCATTTTCGTATATATATCAATACATATGTACTTACGTATGCATGCATGCATCAAAATGTTCTTGGAAATAAACTACTTAAAATCATTTGTGTAAATCGGAATTAATACAACAAATTATATTTTTAAATAAATTACTTGAACATAACTACAAATCAGTATCAACATATAAAATCCTACGAAATTATTTATACATCACCCCGAAGTACATAAAATATTCAAACACGTATTATGATGATATTGACCCGAACTCGTAAAAATGTTAGGACGAGTCTCAACCATTCAAACAAGTGTTCAACTCAGATCCAAAAACATCATCAAAAATCCACAAGGTGAGTCTTCATAGTCCCCTTTTTCACATTATTATGTTTTGGGATGAAATACATGCTTCGTTTTTATATGGACACAAAAACTTCTCGATTCTATTATGTATTACATATGTGATTTCCGCCCTTATATCATGAAATCGTTAGTTGCATTTGTTTGCAAGCGCGAATATATTGTGGATAGATCTATTGGGAGTCATGTCCCCCACTCGGGTTAGTGGTTTAGCTAACTGCGGGTGCATATATATTCAACACACGGTATTACGTATGGGAATACTGCTCGGGGCAAACTCATTCTAATTAAGCTTCGGTGACATGATGGTTTATGTAATACATCTCATGGAATTTATGATTTTATAAATTCAACTCATCTGATAATGTCCATACAACTGGTCTTTTCGCGTAAACCTATGAACTCACCAACAATTTTTGTTGACGTATTTTAGTATGTATTTTCAGGTAATTAAGGCAAGTGTGCCTTCGGATACACCAACTTTCAAGCTTCCGCATTTCATGGAGTCGCATGCATATTTCGAAACTAACGGAGATTTGACTGCATTATTTTTGGACGCATTAATTATGTATCAGAATCTCTGTATTACGCGAACTTCATTCCTTTCATTTTGTAAAACATTAATACATTTTTAAATTTTAATGATGTAATATTTCGAAAACGTCCATATAGTGGTCGTTCGTTATAATTATGGTTACGCTTCCGCACTCGTCACATCTCGCTGCCAACCAAGGTAGCAGGGTGTGACAGGTTGGTATCAGAGCCATAGTTATAGTGAACTAGGTTGCATTAGTACCCTAGACTATAACTGCACATAAAATTTGCTGATTTTAAGAATGTTTTTGTAACTAACTAAAAGATTACAAATGAACCTTGTTAGCAGAAACTATGAACCATCCAGAAACTATCATTCTATCTGACTCAGAGGAGGAATACACTCCCGCAAGTCCCACGGCCACGGAAGTCTTCCCAGAAGAAGAAACCTCGGAGGAGGAGGACCCCTCGGAAGATCCGATGGAGGAATCCGAAGAAGAGCCGATGGAGGAAGAGGATCCCTCACCACCGACGGTCCCTGCTCGCGTCCCATACCACCCGGCCGAACCATCATATAAGCGGTATAGGCCTTACCCTAACGGCCCAAAGATGTTGTACACACCCCGGAAACGGGTAAACATACCCAGAAGGGAGACTATTCCTGTTCCGACTCCCCAGGCCAATCCCCCACACCGACGGGTAGACGCCCGGCGATGGGGCTGCATACCAGAGACCCTCCGCGAGTGGAGGCAGATGGAAGGAATTCCTCCTACTTTTGAGATCGGAGGACCATCCTCCGCACCTGTCTCATCGCTCGCCCAAGAGCCTGCCGATCAGACCATACGACTTTTGGTCGCAAGGTCTACCAGGCATGACCACCAGATTCGGTCACTTAACCTGGATATCGGGGAGATGACCGCTCGTTTGGAGCGGGAGGAGTTGCAAAACTCCAACATATATTGGGCCAATCAGCACGCCCTTGCTATACAGCAGGACGGACTGAATGAGCTTCGGCAGCAACTAGCCGAAAGCCAAGCCCGGGTCGAGGAGCTGACGCAGCGCCTCAGTGCGATGGAAAAGGGAGAGACCCCTGATCACTCCCACACCTAGTACTTTTCCATTTCCTTTGTATTAGTAGGAAAAATATCATGTAATAGCATAGGATAAAAATTTTCGGGTAATAACCCGCCCCTAATGTAAGAAAAATTTCGAATGATTAATGAAAATTCCCAAGATATTTATGAGATTGTGCTTGATGATTATAGTATTGTGCTGCATCTTTAAGATTCAACTTCTTACACTATGATTTTCTTCAAACTTCAAGATAATGCCGCCAAAACGAGCAATGAATGCAGCTGACATTGAAGAGCTTGTTGCACAAAGGGTGGCTGCTGCCATAGCTACCTACGAGGCAAACCGGAATAGCACAGCCAATGGGGATGGTGGTGCCAGTCGCACCACGGGAGGAGCTGAAACTCACACGAAAGGTTGTGGGATTAAAGGGTTTTTAAGTTGCAAACCCCGGTGTTTCAATGGAACCGAAGGAGCAGTCGGTTTGATCCGTTGGTTTGAAAAATTAGAATCCGTATATCGTGTCAGCGGGTGTGCTGAAGGAGACAAGGT
Source organism: Centrapalus pauciflorus (assembly GCA_020465985.1). Taxonomy (NCBI): domain Eukaryota; kingdom Viridiplantae; phylum Streptophyta; class Magnoliopsida; order Asterales; family Asteraceae; genus Centrapalus; species Centrapalus pauciflorus. The sequence continues at coordinate 805,969 of JAANYP010005086.1, forward strand.
GAAATTTGCTACTCACACCTTGCAAGATAGCGCTCTCACATGGTGGAATTCCTACGTCCAGTCTGTAGGTATTGACGAAGCCTACCAGCTCACGTGGTCCACGTTGAAACAGATGATGACGGACGAGTACTGTCCGAGAAACGAACTCCAGAAAATGGAATCGGAGTTCTGGAACTTATCAATGAAAGGAACGGACATTACAGGATATACCAACCGATTCCATGAACTAAGTATCCTATGTCCGCAAATGGTAACTCCGGAATACAAGAAGATTGAACGCTATATTTGGGGACTCGCTCCTCAAATACAAGGAAACGTCACAGCCTCCAACCCATCCACCATACAGGACGCCATCAGAATGGCCAACAATCTTATGGACCAGGTATCCCGGAGGAACGAAGCCAAAGCCGGAGAAAACAAGAGAAAGTGGGAAGAAAAGACCGGAAAGAACGCGGGTTCACAGTCCAAGAAGCCCGAGACCGTTAAAGCCTATGTAGCAGGAGTTGAGCCAAGGAGAGGCTATACCGGTACCAAGCCTTTTTGCACCAAATGCACCTTCCACCACAACCCTGGCCCCTGTCCAACCCAATGCGGAAAATGCAAACGTTTGGGCCATATGGCCAAAGATTGTAGATCCGGAGCCCCGGGTGCCAGTGGTAGCAACCCGAGGGGCTGTTTCGAATGTGGCGCAACTGGACACATCAAGAGTGAGTGTCCGAAATTGAGGAACGAAGGAGGAGCTCAGGGGAGAGCATTTGTGTTGGGAGCAGGAGACGCTCGTCAGGACCCCCACGTGGTATCAGGTACGTTTCTCCTAAACGATATTTACGCTTACGTACTCTTTGATACTGGGGCTGATAGGAGCTTTATATCTGATAAGCTTAGCCAGCAGTTGAATGTTACTACTCTTCCCTTAGACAACTCATATACAATAGAACTGGCGGATGGCAAAATAATAAAGGCAAGTAGTATCATTAAGGAATGCACACTAAAGCTAGCAGATCACTCCTTTAAGATAGACTTAATGCCTATAGAACTCGGAAGTTTTGATGTGGTGATTGGTATGGACTGGTTGTCACATAACCAGGCTGAGATTTTGTGTGGTAAGAAAGTGGTGCGAATACCACTCAGTAAGAAGAAAGTCCTCACGGTCCAAGGGGAAAAGAAGAACCGACAATTGAATGTCATATCCGGCCTAAGAACATTAAAATGTCTTAGGAAGGGTTGTCATGCAGTGTTGGTCCAGATCGTAGAAAAAGAGTCGAAGGAAAAACGACTTGAAGATATTCCAGTAGTACGTGACTACCCGAAGGTATTCCCGGAAGACTTGCCTGGGCTTCCTCCAGCTAGGCAAGTAGAATTTCAAATCGATTTGGTGCCAGGAGCTGCACCGGTCGCAAGAGCCCCATATAGGCTCGCACCTTCTGAGATGCAAGAACTATCCAGTCAATTGCAAGAATTGATGGATAAAGGATTCATTCGACCAAGTTCCTCACCTTGGGGAGCTCCGGTTTTGTTCGTTAAAAAGAAAGACGGATCCTTCAGAATGTGCATAGACTACCGAGAGCTAAACAAGTTAACGGTAAAGAACCGCTACCCTCTCCCTAGGATTGATGACCTGTTCGACCAGCTACAGGGATCTAGCTTCTACTCAAAGATTGATCTGCGCTCCGGTTATCATCAAGTAAAAGTTCGGGAAGAAGATATCCCCAAGACGGCATTCAGAACTCGTTATGGACATTACGAATTCCAGGTGATGCCATTCGGTTTAACCAACGCACCAGCCGTATTTATGGACCTCATGAATCGGGTGTGTAAACCATATCTGGATAAATTTGTAATAGTGTTCATAGACGATATCCTAATCTATTCCAGAAGTAAAGAAGAGCATGAACAACATCTCAAGTTGATCTTGGAGTTGTTAGAGAAAGAGCAGCTATACGCCAAATTTTCAAAATGTGAATTTTGGTTGCGAGAAGTAAAATTCCTTGGGCATGTGATCAACAGTCAGGGAATTCAGGTTGACCCATCAAAGATCGAGGCCATAAAGAACTGGGCAATCCCTAGAACCCCCACAGAAGTCCGCCAATTTCTAGGACTTGCCGGTTATTATAGGCGATTCATTGAGAACTTCTCGAAGATAGCAGGTTCCTTAACGGAGTTGACCCGTAAGGATGTGAAATACGTCTGGGGTGAAGAGCAGGAAAAGGCGTTTCAGCTGCTTAAGCAGAGGTTGTGTAGTGCACCAATTCTGTCCCTACCCGAAGGGACTGAAAATTTTGTAGTCTACTGTGATGCCTCGCACAACGGATTAGGTTGTGTGCTCATGCAAAGGGACAAGGTCATCGCTTATGCATCACGACAGCTCAAGATTCACGAGGTAAACTATACGACTCATGACCTGGAACTGGGAGCAGTGGTGTTTGCTCTCAAAATATGGAGGCACTATTTGTATGGAACCAAGTGCACGGTGTTCACGGACCATAAAAGCCTCCAGCATATTCTGAATCAGAAAGAGTTAAATATGAGGCAACGACGTTGGGTGGAACTTCTTAGCGACTATGACTGCGAGATTCGCTACCATCCAGGAAAAGCAAATGTCGTAGCTGACGCCCTAAGCCGAAAGGAACGGGTTAAGCCATTGAGAGTCCGAGCTTTGGTCATGACTATACAGTCAAACCTAAACTCTCAAGTCCGAGAGGCACAAGAAGAAGCAGTCAAGGAGGATAATCTGCTGAATGAAGCACTGAGAGGCATGGATAAGCAGTTTGAAATTAAGTCAGATGGATGTCGATACTTCATGGGCAGAATTTGGTTACCGAAATTTGGAGGCGTAAGGAAACTGGTCATGGATGAAGGGCACAAAACAAGATATGCTATTCATCCAGGGTCGGACAAGATGTATCACGATTTGAAGGGATCATACTGGTGGCCAAACATGAAGGCTGACATTGCTACTTATGTCAGCAAGTGCTTAACGTGTTTAAAAGTTAAGGCTGAGCATCAAAGGCCGTCAGGATTGCTAGTCCAGCCAGAGATACCCCAATGGAAGTGGGAAAATATCACCATGGATTTTATCACTAAGTTGCCAAAGACTTCTGGAGGTTATGACACCATCTGGGTGATCGTGGATCGGCTGACCAAGACCGCACACTTCCTGCCAATCAAGGAGACTGACAAGATGGATAAGTTAACACGAACCTATCTTAAGGAGGTCGTCTCAAGGCATGGGGTGCCAGTATCCATTATATCAGACAGAGACAGCCGATTTACGTCAAGGTTCTGGCAATCATTGCAAGAAGCACTAGGAACGCGTCTGGATATGAGTACAGCCTATCACCCGCAAACGGACGGTCAGAGTGAAAGAACGATTCAAACATTGGAAGATATGCTAAGGGCATGTGTCATCGACTTTGGAAAAAGTTGGGACAGACACCTGCCATTAGTTGAGTTTTCTTATAACAACAGTTATCACTCGAGCATTAAGACCGCCCCATTCGAGGCACTCTATGGACGAAAGTGTCGATCACCTCTTTGTTGGGCTGAAGTAGGGGATAGTCAGATTACTGGACCTGAGATCATCCAGGAAACTACAGAGAAGATAGCCCAGATTCGGAACCGATTGAAGATTGCGCGGGATCGACAGAAGAGTTATGCAGACATCCGACGGAAGGATTTGGAATTCCAAGAGGGAGATCAAGTGATGCTGAAAGTCTCGCCTTGGAAAGGCGTAATCCGTTTTGGAAAACGAGGAAAACTCAATCCTCGTTATATCGGACCATTCAAAATCACCAGAAAATTGGCCCGGTAGCTTACCGACTCGATCTACCCCCAGAGCTTAGTAACGTTCATAATACCTTTCACGTATCCAATCTTAAGAAATGTCTGGCTGATGAATCACTCGTGATACCCATGACGAGCTGGAGATAAACGATAAGTTGAATTTCATTGAGCAACCGGTGGAAATAATGGACCGAGAAGTCAAGAAACTCAAGCACAGTCGAATTCCAATAATAAAGGTCCGATGGAACTCTAAACGAGGTCCTGAGTTTACTTGGGAACGCGAAGATCAATTCCGAGAGAAGTACCCCCAGCTGTTCTCAAAAGTCCAAGCAGAGGAGAACACGAGCTAATTTCGGGACGAAATTCCTTCAACAGGGGGAGACTGTAACAACTGGCCTAAAAATAAGGTATGAAACTAAAAATATAAACTAATATAAAACTCGAATAATGAAGTAATAAACTCGAATGAAGTTATATGAATCTCGAAATCATATAATCAATAAACTCGAATGGTGTTGTATGAATCCCGATGAAAGAAGTAATAAACTCGAATAATGATATAATGAAACTCGATTAGTAAAGATCTAAACTCGAATAACACTTTGATGAAACTCGAATAAAGAAACAATTTTCTCGGATGATGCAGTATAAAACTCGAATGATGAAGATACAAATCTCGATTTCTAAGGGATGAAACGCGAATAAAGAAACATAAAACTCGAATAAAACTACATAAAACTCGAACAGTTAAACAAAGAAACTCGATTAAAGAAGCAAGAAACTCGGGCAATGTTGTATAAAACTCGACTATAGCTATATGAAATTCGAATGACAAAGGCATAAAACTCGATCAAAGTGTGATAAAACTCGGGCATAATGTTATAAAACTCGATTGACACTGCAACAAACTCGATTCACACTTGAATCGAGTTTAACATTCCAGAAAAATTTTCTAAGTATGTATATATATATATATATATATATATATATATATATATATATATATATATATATATATATATATATATATATATATATATATATATATATATATATATATATATCAGTATTTATTACTACCACCTTTTCGTGCATGCTTTTGTACTTTTATTGATATAAAATTTGAAAACCCATACTACTTATCACCCTAAAAAGTAAGTTGTCCTTTAAAGGACAACTAGATGTACTTTTGTATTATTTTAATAATAAACTCCATGCAACATACAATCATGAAATCGGCCACACTTATTTTTTGTCCAACACTCAACCGAAACACCTTTTTACTTTTCATCATTTCACTGAATTTTAATTACTTTATCTTTATTTTTAATAACCCTTTTTCTTCTATAAATAGAAGACAAACCCATTTCACAAAAACACACCAACTCACAAACTCTCTCAAAACAAAATCGGCCAAAAATACAAGCATTCTTCAACTTTTGTAAGTTTTTCTTATTTACTTTATTTTCCACCTTAAAAATTTATAAAACATGAAAAATTAAATATATTTACTAAAATATAATACTTTTCATTTACAACTTGGTTTTCATAATACTCGTGAAATTTTCCATGCAAAATATATGAATACCCTTTCATAATGATGCACATGCTCGTATATATATGTATGCATTTTCGTATATATATCAATACATATGTACTTACGTATGCATGCATGCATCAAAATGTCCTTGGAAATAAACTACTTAAAATCATTTGTGTAAATCGGAATTAATACAACAAATTATATTTTTAAATAAATTACTTGAACATAACTACAAATCAGTATCAACATATAAAATCCTACGAAATTATTTATACATCACCCCCAAGTACATAAAATATTCAAACACGTATTATGATGATATTGACCCGAACTCGTAAAAATATTAGGACGAGTCTCAACCATTCAAACAAGTGTTCAACTCAGATCCAAAAACATCATCAAAAATCAACAAGGTGAGTCTTCATAGTCCCCTTTTTCACATTATTATGTTTTGGGATGAAATACATGCTTCGTTTTTATATGGACACAAAAACTTCTCGATTCTATTATGTATTACATATGTGATTTCCGCCCTTATATCATGAAATCGTTAGTTGCATTTGTTTGCAAGCGCGAATATATTGTGGATAGATCTATTGGGAGTCATGTCCCCCACTCGGGTTAGTGGTTTAGCTAACTGCGGGTGCATATATATTCAACACACGGTATTACGTATGGGAATACTGCTCGGGGCAAACTCATTCTAATTAAGCTTCGGTGACATGATGGTTTATGTAATACATCTCATGGAATTTATGATTTTATAAATTCAACTCATCTGATAATGTCCATACAACTGGTCTTTTTGCGTAAACCTATGAACTCACCAACAATTTTTGTTGACGTATTTTAGTATGTATTTTCAGGTAATTAAGGCAAGTGTGCCTTCGGATACACCAACTTTCAAGCTTCCGCATTTCATGGAGTCGCATGCATATATCGAAATTAACGGAGATTCTACTGCATTATTTTTGGACGCATTAATTATGTATCAGAATCTTTGTATTACGCGAACTTCATTCCTTTCATTTTGTAAAACATTAATACATTTTTAAATTTTAATGATGTTAAATTTCGAAAACGTCCATATAGTGGTCGTTCGTTATAATTATGGTTACGCTTCCGCACTCGTCACGTCTCGCTGCCAACCAAGGTAGCAGGGTGTGACAAATACTGTGTTTACATTATCTTTGTTTGGGTTAGTTCAGTTTTTTAAATATTTAACTCATTTGTTAATGGACAGTGCTTGTGTTTTTATTTCATCTTACCATGTAAAGTAAGATACAATTTTAATAGTGGTATCAAGTTTCACATGAATATTGGAATTTTATTTATGGATGCTTTTTAGGATTTATTAAAATTAGGTTTTAAGCTGCGATAAAAAATTGCTGGAAACTGGGAATTTTAATTATCGTTGCGTTTTAAGATTGTTATATATATATATATATATATATATATATATATATATATATATATACACAACATATATATATACATATACATATATCTATTGTTTATATATATATATATATATATATATATGTATATATATATATATATATATATATGTTTATACAACGTATATATATATCTATATACATACATACATATATAATATTATATACCGTTGTATATATATATAATATATATACAACACTATATATATATAAACATATACATATATCTATATACATACCATATATTACTATAATAATACATATATATATACAACATTATATATACATATACATAATATATATATATAACATATATAATTATATATATATATATATATATATATATATATATATATATATATATATATATATATATAGATTTAGGTTCAAGTGAGTACCACCCATTATGCAGCGCACCAGAAGGTACCTGTCTTAAAAGTATTTTTTATGAAATTTTTTTTCATGAACATGTTTTAATTAACATGATGAAGATCATATGTGAATTTCACGCAAATCCGAAAACTCTAAGGGCATGAAAACACGCATCACATAAATGTGAGTTCACATGTATTCAAAATCATGTAAGTGTGTGTTCACATCAATTTTTAGGAGCTAGGAGATGTGAATGTATGTGAAATTTACATACGATCTTCATAATGCTAATTAAAACATGTTTATGAAAAAAAAATTTATAAAAAGTTTTTTTAAAGATGGTACCTTCAGGTGCGCTGCATAATGGAGGTACTCTCTCGAACCATATTCTATATGTATGTATATAGATATATGTATATGTATATATATATGTTGTATATATATATATATATATATATATATATATATATATATATATATATATATATATATATATATATATATATATATATATATATATATATATATATATATATATATATATATATATATATATATATATATATATATATATATATATATATATATATATATATATATATATATATATATATATATATATATATATATATATATATATATATATATATATATATATATATATATCCTTTTTTATGCATTGTTTCTGCTATGGTCTGTTATTTGCTATTAATATTGCTTTTTTATTTACTTTTTATACATTTCTATGTTGTCATTATAAACTCTATGGTGTTATTTTTGGCTAACACTTGCGTGTCTTATTTATTTAGGTTCTGATATACCAAATTATATATTTGCAAAATGATTTTCAAATGTTTGTATTAAAGAGATTCCAGAATGATTTATTTTTGACATGCTTTATTTGCGAAATTGATTTTAGCAGTGATTTATTTTTGAAATTGAAGTCAGAATAATTTATTTTCGAAATATATTATATATATTTAAAATGATTTAAAATGTTTTTTGTTAAAGAGATTCCAGAATGATTTATTTCTGGAATGTTTTATTTGCGGAATTGATTTTAGTAGTGATTTATCTTTGAAATTGAAGTCAGAATAATTTATTTTCAAAATGATTTCAGATTTTATTTTCGGAATGTTTTCAAAATTATTTATTTTCGAAATGATTATAAAATGAGCTATTTTCGGAAGGATCTTGTAATGATTTATTTATGGAATGATTTCTGAATAATATAATACAAAATTATCTCTTCCAAAATTAAAAGGCATAATGAATTATTTTCGAAATGATTTCAATAACCGAAAATACGTTTTTAAACAATTCAATATATTGTCATTATAAATAATGCCACAATAACAATGTCATTTCATAATTTCATTCATCCCAAACACTTTCGCACAGATCATTAATCATGTCATCAAAGTTGAATGTCACTTGCGTTGCAGATTTGGAGCCTGAGATGTTGGAATGTACCACAAAGGTACGTATAATACGCATGTGGAAGGTGCAACTGAAGACCAACCCATATGATTCATGGAGTATTGAAACAATATGTTGGGTTTTCCATACCCTTGCTAGGTTAATTTAAAACTTTGTGGAAAATTAAATAACCTAACCATGCAAGAATGTAAAACATTAAAGGATCTAACGAAACAAACTAAGCAACAAATTATAAAATAAAGAGATGAACAATAAAAACTAACCATGAGAAAATTCACAATTTTCTCCATGAAGAACGCTTCCACGAACAGCCTCTGAACCAGATGCCAAGCGTCTAAAGCAAGAACGCCTCTAGTTGTTCACACCCAATGAACAAAAGAGAAAATAAAGAGTCCAAAACTGGTATCCCTTGTGATCGTCAGATAACTTAGAATTGACTGAGCGATGAATGAATCAGGCAGTGGCTCCCCATTTATAGGGTTTGAGAAACTTTAGAAATATACCCCCAAACCCATGTGGGATGCGTTCAAGGGCTGGCCCCCTTAACTAGGGTTAAGGGGTTCCCTGTTGACTATCAACTAATTGAAGTTTGGCCCATGTACTTCCTAAATTAGTTCTATTAGCTTCTGGTTAATTTATTAATAAATTAACAAACTAACCCATTAATCAAATATAATCAGTTTTTTAGTTTCCAATTAATTTATTAAACATAATAACTTAACAAACTAATTAACATTATATCTTTAAGTTAATTACCTTCTCTTTACTATTAATTGCATGCACCCAAAAAGGATCCAGCCTGATAACAATATATTTACAAATTAGTTGTGACTTGGACACTAATTCCAACAGTCTCCCACTTGGACAAGTTGGCAACTATTTGTGTAAACATATTCTATTACCAGCCTTCTAGCCACCCGTTACAGCTGCCAAACACTGAGTCACATCAGAGCCAATCCTTTAGATAAGGATGAACTATTCCTTCGTTCTCAGATATCGTATGAAACTAAGACATGGATTATAATTAATCTTTAGTTTCAAAATTATGTTTTTGATCTCCGATTAATTTGACTATATGAGACTGACTAATTGAACACATCAATTTCGTCTCGGTCGGGCCCGACACTCTAGAGTCAACGTTTATCATCAGAGGGCCCATAGATATCACTTTTCCACTAAGGCAAAAGGAACGAAAAAACTTTGCATACACAGCGCTAGCTAACTAATAATATCATAACTAGATACACCCATTATAACTGACATTTATGCATAGCGTTTGAATGCACTAAGGTACGACAGACTAGAAAACCGCAACTTCAATGTCTCTCCGTTTGAAGAATAGAGGATATTCTCATCTTGGAAATACTTATGATTTATCCATGAAGTATCTTTCCAAGTGCGAGTGCCCTATACTTAAATCTCCATTAAGTACCCATGAATGTTGCAGCAATCTCTATGCTATGTCAAACTCTTGACGATCTACTAACATTCCATGACAGTCTTATATCAATACTAACTCCAGGTAGTACAAACGACTGAGGAATTTGAATAAAATTAATTACTCAGGAAGTTGGTTCTAATCATGCAAAAGGAAACACAACGATAAACTAATAGAAGATGGTAACACTTTACAAATAAATAAATCTCCATTATTTAATCACCAAATCTATTACACTTTCAAATCATTGTTACAATGTTTCAAATTCAAACTAACTAGTAAACTTTACATTATCTCGTAATCCTATGCTAACAGCATGACTATAGTGTTTCGGTTAAGAAAGTGGCTTTGTGAACGGATCAGCTGGATTCTCCTCTGATCGCACTCTCATCACAATCACATGTTCTTCTTCAACCTTGTTAGGGAAAAAATGGTACTTCCGATCAATGTGCTTGGACTTTCCATGATCCTTAGGTTCTTTATTCAACGAAATAGCACTTTCGTTGTTACAGAATATTTCGATGGGGTCTTGAACCGTTGGGACAACTCCATGATCTCCAATGAAATTCCTCAACCAGATGGCTTCCTTTGAGGAATCTGAGGCCGCAATATACTCTGAGTCACAAGTAGAGTCTGCTACGGTTTCCTGCTTCGAACTCTTCCACGTCACGGCTCCCCCCTTCAGTAAGACCACCCAACCAGGCTGTGACCGACAATCATCTCTACCTGTTTGGAAACTCGCATCGCAATAACCGGTTACTTTGAGTCCATCATGTCCCCCATAGACCAAGAACCCGTCATTAGTATTTCTTAAATACTTTAGAATGTTCTGTACCGCCGTCCAATGACCTTCACCAGGGTCCTGCTGATGTCGGCTCACCATGCTCAGAGCAAACGAGACATCAAGCCTTGTACATGTCATGTCATACATTATAGATCCTATGACCGAAGCATATGGAACTCGACTCATTCTGTCTCCTTCCTCCTGTGTCTTCGGACTCATGTCTTTACTAATCTTTATGCCATGAGCAAAGGGAAAGTTTCCTTTCTTAGACTTCTCCATACTGAACCTTTTCAGTATTTTGTCCAAGTACGTACCCTGGCTAAGTCGTATTAGACGTCTCGTTCTATCTCTATAAATCTTTTTACCCAGAATAAAAGATGCATCTCCTAGATCCTTCATAGCAAAACATCTTCCCAACCAATCTTTTACACTTTGTAATGTTGGGATTGTTGGGAAATATTCTAAGTAGTTCAAGCTGTTAGTTAGATTTCTCAAACTGTTAGTAGATTTTCTGTGTAAGTACAAAGTTCATGCTGTTAGTTGAAGAAGTTCGAGCTGCTAGTGTAAAAGTTCAAGCTGCCAGAGTAAAATCACTCAAGCTGCTCTGTTCAAGCTGCTCAGTGATTCAAGCTGCTCAATAGTTTCATAAACAGAAAGTGCTGATATTCAGGAAGAGATATTTACACGAAGATTCCAGCATATCTACTATCAGAGAAGTCAGAGTCCTTCAAGGAAACAAATCAGAAAGCATTATAAATACATAGAATAGGTTTTTCTATTGTAATCAAGTTTTCTGCACATTCAAGTTTGTAATTGCTTTTTGTTTAAGTTTTCATAGAGCCTCTAAGGTTGTAAAACCCTAAGAACAATTTGTGTTCTTCGTCTAATCAAACAGATTAGAGGTGATTGTAATCATTGAGTTCAGCAATACAAGCAAGTTTGTTTATTCAATTATTTTTATCTGTTATTGATTCTGGAAGCTTTTCTTAAAACAATTAAGTGTTATTCCGCAAACATCTTAATTGGACTTTGATTCAATACAAGATTATTGGTTTATACTCTGATCAATTCAAATCAGTTAATCTTAGGTAGTTAAAGTTTTGATTCAATGACAAGTGGTATCAGAGCCACAGGTCGTTCTTTGTTTTCAAAGTCAGAAGCTTTCTTTTACAAACTTTTAATTTTCTGCAATGGAATTTGAAAATAGCAGTAGTGGATCTGGGCAAGGACTCAAAGTGCCTATGCTCAAGCCCACTGAGTTTGAGATGTGGAAACTCAGGATTCAACAGCATATTCAATTCATTGATTATGCCATATGGGAAGCTGTTGAATTTCCTCCTGCAGTTGATCCTGACCTTGATGCTGATGGCAATCCTATCAAAACCCCTCCAAAAACTGAACTAGAAAGAAAGGCTAGAATGAATGAAGTGAAAGCTCTTACACTTCTATAGATAGCCATTCCTAATGCTTATCAACATCAGTTTAAAAAGTTTTATACTGCTCATTCTCTTTGGATTGCTTTAGAGAAAAGATTTGCTGGGAATGCCAGTACCAAGAGAAATCAAAAGGATCTCTTGAAACAGCAGTATGAAAACTTTTCTGGTGGCAAGAATGAAAACCTTACTCAAATCTTTGACAGGTTTAACAAACTGATAAGTGAACTGGAGAGTGCAAAAGTCAGCCTGGATCAAGATGAAGTCAACAGAAAATTCCTTAGATCTCTTGGTGAAGAGTGGACAGTCTATGCTGCTCAATGGAGAACAAAAGACACCCTTGATGAAATAGAACTAGATTATCTGTACAACAGTCTGAGAGTGTTTGAAATTGAGATTGACACTAAAAAGAAATCTTTTTCTTATAATAACTACACTGCTCTACTGTCATCTGAAAAATCTAATTGCAGTGATTCCTTTTCAGGTGGTGATGGTAACTCTACTGAAGCTCACTATGAAGCTTTTGTTGCCAATGATGGACTGTTTGCTCTAAATGCTGAAGATTTAGAACAGATTCATCCAGATGACTTAGAAGAGATGGATCTGAAATGGCAACATGCAATGCTGACCATGAGGGCCAAAAGGTTTCTGAAAAGAACTGGCAGATCCAACTTTCAAGCCAGAGCAGAAGGCAAACCAGCTTTTGATAAATCAAAAGTTGAGTGTTATAAATGTCACAAGCTTGGTCACTTTGCCAGAGAATGCAGATCTCAAAGTCAACAGCCACCAAGACCTCAGCAGACCAATCAGACTTCATCATCACAAGCACTTGTCTCTCAACATGTGTTTGACTGGAGTGATCAGACAGAGGAAGAATTTCAAAATCAAGCTCTGATGGCAGAAACATCCAATGTCACCCCCACTGAACTACCATCTGAGGTAAATTCTAAACTCTGCTCTCAAACATGCAAAAATATGGTTAAAAAGTACAGAGATCATAATGAGAGCATGTGTAAAACTCTAGCTAAGATGGAAGAAAGGAGATATGAATACATGCAGGCCATAGAAGATCTTGAAAAACAGATCAATGACTATAAGGATAATGAGATTCAAATGAGACGTGATAGAACATATCATGAGTGGGAGAAAAAGGAGTTGAATAAGAAAATAGAATCCTTAAATAAAAACTTAGATGAGACTGAACAAAAGGTGTTAGAGGCTAACAAGAAACTAGAATCTGTCAATATAGATCTAGGAAATTTCAAATTGGCAAATCAAAAGCTGGAACACCTAATGGAAGTCCAATTTAAAGATAGGGTAAAAGCTCAGCTCAATCCCAAAGAAGGTATAGGATACAGAGCCACTCCACCCCCATACAACAACAAATACATTCATCCAGTGAGTGAAGTTGCTGATAGGCTTGTTAATGAACCTTTAGCTGAGTCTATGACCACTGTAGATCCTATCCTTGAAAACAGTCCTGAATCTAAAGAAGATCTTATTCAAAATAGAGACTGTTAGTGCACAGAGGTTGAGAAAGAACACAAAACAATGAGTGCATCTATAGAAACCCAAATCCCCAATAAGAAAGGAAAGGAGAAGATGAGTGTATGCAATGCTGCTCCACAGGTTTCTGTACCTTCTAACTGTAATACTGCATCTTCATCAAAGAATCATAAAAAGGGTAAAAATGTTCCAATCTGCACATGCCAAAAGCATGGTGTCCAAAAGTTTCCCAAACAACAGCAGGTAAGGGGAAATCAAAGGAACAAGAACCAACAACTATCTAATAAAACTGGTTCTCCAATCCAAACAGTCAAAAAATGCTTCCATTGTGGCAGGAAAAATCACTTGGCCAGAGATTGCTTTTATAAACCATCTGTTGCAAAACAGACTGTGATTCATAAAAAAGACAAATTCTCAAAATTCAAAGGCCAAACTTCCTGCTGCATCAGTTCAAAAGAAAACAGTTGATCACAGGTTCTCAAAAGTCAATAAAAAACAGTCCACACACCAAAAACAAGTTTTGGCAAAGCCCAAATCCACTTTTAAACAGATATGGTGTGTTAAAAACAAATCCTCAGATCAAACTGTTAATACAAATGTTCAAACTGCTAAGCCAAGTGTTGAAACTGTTAGTGCAACTTCTGAAGCTGTTAGCACTAAAAACACAGTTCAAACTGCTAAGCATAAAACTGGAACTGCAAATGGATCATCTGAGACTGTTAAAGCAAAGGATGGACCTGGATACCTCATGTACTAACTAAATACTCCCCACAGAATCCATCAATGGATCTCACTAAATATAAAAAGTCAAAAACAGTATTTAGTTATGTCAATGCACAAGGACAACCCAACACCAACTTGGTTTGGGTTTACTCCACTACTAACTAAGCTTTTATCTGTGCAGGGCAACCACATGTCAGAACATAAAACAAGATGGCATTTGGACAGTGGATGCTCTAGGCACATGACAGACAATTCTGAGTGCTTGTCAAATTTCAAAGGCTTTGAAGGAGGGTTTGTTGCATTCGGAGGAAACTCCAAAGGAGGTAAGGTTACAGGAAAAGGTACTGTTAATGCAGGCAACATGATTTTCAATGATGTTTTGTATGTTGAACAACTTAAGTACAACTTATTGAGTGTGTCTCAAATCTGTGACAAACAAAATATTGTTTTGTTTACAGATTCTGAGTGCATTGTCCTCTCAAAAGATTTTAAAATTCCTGAATATCTTGTTTTGCTAAGAACACCAAGAAAGGACAATGTATAATGTTTGGACACAGAACTTTTATCCAAATCAAGTACTTTAAGCTGTTTGATCTCCAAAGCATCATCCAATGAGTCTGCTCTTTGGCACAGAAGGATGTGTCACATGAACTTCAAATCCATGAATGTTTTAGTCAAAAAGAACTTGGTAAGAGGTTTACCACAAAAGGAGTTCATATGTGATGATCATTGTGTAGCATGTCTTAAAGGCAAGCAACACAAAACTTCTCATAAGGCCAAAGAAGTAAATTCAATCTCATCTGCTCTTCATTTGATTCATATGGATCTATTTGGTCCAACATCTGTTTTGAGTTTGAATAAAAGGGCTTACTGTTTAGTCATTGTTGATGATTTCACCAGATTTACTTGGGTTTACTTTCTTAGGTCTAAAGATGAAACTGCTGAGCTAGTTAAGTCATTTATTCTTAAGATAGAAAACCAATTCAACTCAAAAGTTAAGGTGATAAGATCAGACAATGGAACTGAGTTTAAAAACCATATCCTAAACAGTTTTTGTGAGTCCAAAGGTATTGCTAGACAATATAGTGCACCAAGAACACCACAGCAAAATGGTGTAGCTGAAAGAAAGAACAGAACCTTAATTGAGGCTGCTAGAACCATGCCAGCTGCTTCAAAACTGCCAATGACCTTTTGGGCAGAAGCAGTTAATACAGCATGTTATGTTCTGAATAGGGTTCAGGTTGTTCAATCACAAGGGAAAACTCCATATGAGTTATTCCATAATAGACTACCCTTAATAGCCTTTTTCAAGTCTTTTGGCTGCCCATGTACCATTCTTCACACTAAGACTCACTTAGGGAAGTTTGAAAGTAAGGCTGAAGAAGGTTTCTTTGTAGGTTACTCAAATCAAAGCAAAGCCTATAGAGTATATAACAGTGTGTCTAAAACCATTGAAGAAAGTGCCAATGTTGAATTTAATGAACATACTGCAAATGTCAAAGGCACTGGTCCTGATTGGTTGTTTGACTTAGATTCACTAACAAATTCTCTGAGCTTTATTGAGTATACTGCAGAATCTGATGAAAACAGGATTGAAGCTGTCAACACAAATTCTCATGCTGGTAGCACAAATGATCAAGCTGGTGGCACAAAGTTTCAACCTGCTGCAGATTCACATAAATGGGATGAGTATACAGTTATACCTCTTCTGTCTTGTGACCCTCCAGGGGTTCTGAATGATCAACTTCATTCCAATCCTGACAATGAAGGGCAAATCCCAAATCCTGATAGAACAGCTCCAACACAAAGGGAAACAGTCCCAGATTCTAGTCAAGCTGTTCCAGAAGCTGAACCATCAACTGGTCCTGATGAAGATGATACAAATCTTGGAACCTCTTTCCAGACTGATAGAGAGCCTAAACTCAGGATTCACAAGTATCATCCTCTCAATCAGATAATGGGTGATCCACGCACACCTGTGCAAACAAGGACTATGGTTCAAAAGGAGTCTACTGCTGCTGAACCAACAGTTTCTGAATTCAGCCTAGCTGCATTTGAACATGCATGTTTCATGTCTCAGCTAGAACCTAAAAAGGCATCAGAAGCGTTGAAAGATTCATCTTGGATTGAGGCAATGCAGGAAGAGCTTCTACAATTCAAGATTCAGAGTGTATGGACACTTCCTAAGGGAAAGAGAGCCATTGGTACAAGATGGGTGTTCAGAAACAAGAAGGATGAGAGAGAGATAGTCATCAAGAACAAAGCAAGACTAGTAGCACAAGGGTATACTCAAGAGGAAGGAATAGACTATGATGATGTCTTTGCTCCAGTGGCAAGAATTGAAGCCATAAGACTGTTCCTAGCTTATGCAAGCTTCAAAGGGTTCAAAGTGTATCAAATGGATGTGAAGTCTGCTTTTCTGTATGGCACAATTGAAGAGGAGGTCTATGTATGTCAACCTCCTGGTTTTGAGGACTACAAGTATCCAGACAGGGTCTACAAACTAGACCAGGCCCTCTATGGACTTCACCAAGCACCTAGAGCATGGTATGACACTTTGTCATCCTACCTTCTACAAAATGGGTTCAAGAGAGGCACTCTGGACAAAACTCTGTTCACAAAGTCTATCAAATCTGAGATTCTGCTTGTTCAGATATATGTTGATGATATTATCTTTGGGACAACCAATGATAGTCTGTGCAAGGAGTTTGAGGCCTTGATGCACAAAAAGTTCCAAATGAGTTCAATGGGAGAACTCACCTTCTTTCTAGGATTGCAGGTCAAGCAGAAGCCCACAGGACTCTTCATCAGTCAATCAAAGTATGTTAAAGACATACTGGAAAAGTTTGGGTACAAGGATACCAAAGCTGCAAGTACTCCAATGGATCCTCACAAGCAGCTTCATACGGACAAAGATGGATCAGATGTGGACATTCATCTATACAGATCCCTTATAGGATCTCTTATGTATCTAACATCTTCTAGACCTGATATTATGTTTGCTGTTTGTGTTTGTGCCAGGTTTCAATGCCATCCAAAGGACTCCCATCTGATTGCTGTTAAGAGAATTTTTAGATATCTCAAAGGCCAACCACATTTGGGCCTCTGGTATCCTAAAGACTCTCCTCTTGAAGTAACAGCCTATTCTGACAGTGATTATGGAGGATGCAACATTGACAGAAAATCCACAACTGGTGGATGTCAATATCTGGGAGCAAGATTGGTCTCCTGGCAGTGCTAGAAGCAAACAAATGTCTCCACTTCATCTACTGAAGCAGAATATGTAGCAGCTGCAAGTTGCTGCTCCCAAGTGATGTGGATTCAGAATCAACTAAGAGACTTTGGTATGAATTTCCTATCCACTCCCATTTACATTGACAACTCAAGTGCAATTAGCATTGTACAAAACCCAGTAAAATTTCCCACAACCAAGCATATAGACATTAGATTTCATTTTATAAGGGACTGTAATGAGAGGAAATTAATCCAAGTTACCAAAATTCATACTGATGATCAGTTAGCTGATCTATTTACAAAACCATTTGATGTAGGAAGATTCACCTTCCTAGTATCAAATATTGGCATGGTTAATATAGATTAATTTGTTTTTCTTTATTCTCTCTTATTTTATGAAAATTATATCTATTACATATGCTTGATTAAAGGGGAGTCACTGTTTCATTAGCTGTTGCTTAATTTTCAACAAACAGCTTGTGAATTCATATTTCTAGCAATTCATACAACATAGAACAATTCATATGAACAATTAACAATCCAACACATTATATTGAATGATTAAAGAGAGAAATATTACATTGAGTTCTTGGCTATCTTGGACAACAATCTTCTTCTCTCACTACTGTTCTAACCGTGTATTTTTGTGTAATCTTCGATTCCTCCTATTTATACACAATACAAAGTATTGAGGATTTACACAAACACTCCTGAACTTTTACAATAAAATTGATTACAACTCTATATAAATTTGTACCCAACAATCTCCCCCTTAGAGATGAAATCAATTTTCAAATTAAAGTACATTGCAGGGAACTTGAACATTCTTTCTTGAAACTTTTCTTGCACCTTCTCTTCGATCTCTTCGATCTCTGAATCTTCTTCTTTATTGTCTCACTCTGATCTTCACATCTCTTCTATTCTGATCTTCTCTTTTCTTGTAAGCACACTCCCCCTTGGATCATGAATAGCTTTTAAATCTCTTCCTTGATCAATTGTCTTGAGATGATGTAGTAATTGCCTTCAGTTGATTTCAAACTACTCAACAGTTGTTTCTGAAATTCAGCTTTTCTCCCCCTCATGATGATCATAAAAAAATTATGAACATCATGCAAAAACTTCAGAAACATTAATTCAATGAAATTACAGTAGAAGAAATACAACAACAATTACAACTCAGAAATTATTACAAATTGATTTTCTCCCCCTTAAACTGACATCTCTCCCCCTATACAAAACAGATTTATCTCACCCCCTAAAAAAGTTCACTCCCCCTCATGATGATCATAAGAATTATGAAAATCATGCAAAATCTTCAGAGACATTAATTCATTGAAGTTTAAAGTAGCAGAAAAACAACAACAATTACAATTACAAAATATTTCAAATTGACTTTCTCCCTCTCAAACTGATATCCTCTCCCCCTATACAAAACCAACCTAACTCACTCTTCCTCAAAAATTTCACTCCCCCTCAAATTGATACTTTAGCTTTTCAGAATAAAAAACAAAGCTTTTCAACTTTGGGGAAAATGAAACACATTCATTTTGTGAGAAAACAAGTCCAGGTCCACATAGGATTCCTGTTTGCACAATAGACAAAATCTATGTGACCTACTTTCAGCGCTGGCGTGATGTTAACACTGGTAGGATTTCCAAATAGTCATCGTGAAATCCTTTATCATGAAAGAATCACTCTTATTTGTTCCGGCTTAGTCACTTTGGACTAGCAGTTTATAGTCACGCAGACTGATAGACTCGATGTGTCCTAAAAGTGTATATAATCAGCTCTAGACACAATGTGCATCAAATGAAGTGGGAGACCGGAGCAAATGTCTTCCTTGTTTCAATATCAATAATATCCGAATGACATATCGATAGAAATGTGCTATATCTCCGTGATTATTGAAACAGAAATCTTTTGAGAGATAACTGAGTAGTTGGTGGGGTTAAGTGCATGCGTCACTGGGTCCATGACGTCTTTTTCAATATCAAGTCACCTAGGGCTTGATAGATTATGTGGTTTACCCAGCAGACACAGTGTAGGTAGGATTTTATTTTCTTCAAATCCTTTCTCAACACTCAGCTCTCAGCATTATTCAACTAAGCTCCCTCCGGCTCACTTTTAAGAAATGAATTCAGTCAGCTTTATAGCAAAAGCATGACCTGATGCACCACCATCTCCTTTCAATATCAATATCCCTCTCATTTACATTTTATCTCTGCTCGACCCTGTCAGTATCCCGTGATAACTGACACTTCTCAACTAATAAACCTAAAGAACCCTCACCCGCACAATCTATAGATGGTTTGCTTCTTGGGTAGGTCTTCCGGTTCTGGTTAGACCATAGAAGCGATATTTATGCCTATCACTCAGATTGGTGCATAATCGGAGTCAGCAGAAAAATTTTCAGCTTTGAAAGGTCATGAGATATGATGAAATCCAACTTATATGGTATTGGAGATGATATGCAGATAATTTTGGGAGATATCAGAATGAAATGGAAAATCTGATATATGATATGAAAAGAATAAGATTTTTTTGAAAGAATTAGCACATGGGAGATAACGAGAGAATCCAGTATAAATTGGAAGAGTTCTAACAAAAAGAATCTCAGAAGAAATGAGATTATAAAAATCAAAGAGATTAGATCAATTAATCTCAATGATAGATTCAGAGATTCATAAAAAATTTCTTTTCAGCTCAAAAACTCTTTTTATGTGTGTATCAAATATTTTCGTGAAAAATCACACATGGTTTTGAAAAATGTCATCGTCAAAGTGCATCTGAAACTCCCCCTGGAAATAAGCACACACAGTTAGTCAACTCATAGAAATGAAATCAGGAGCAAAAAATTATAAAAATAAAACTCCCTCTAAATCAATGCAGCTTCAGAGTTGAATTTAGGGCAGGAATTCCAGAAATATTTGTCTTTCAGACTCGGGTTCTAATCTGAAGTGATTAGAAGTCATATGTCACGGAAGCTCGGGTTTCAGTCTGATGTAACTGAAAGCCTTTGACTCTGGTTCATTGAAGTCCGGGTTCTAGTCTGAATTAACTAGAAACCATTTTTGAGTTGAAGCACGGGTCTTGACCTGAAGTAATCAAGAGCCTATTGAAATGAAGAACGGGTCCTTATCTGAAATGATAAGAAACCTATAACATGCAAAATTTAAGATGTCTTTGGTATCCAAACAGATTTGGATCCAGACTTGTTAGCGCTCTTGGGTACCCATTTCAAAACGGGTTTTGGTACCCACTTGTACTTGGGTTTAGGTACCCATTGCATGTTATAACTATCAGCTTCTCTTTCAAACGCAGAAAACAAATTTCTTTGAGTATGATAAAATTGAATATCTGAATTTCTAAAGAAACTTGAATTTGAATGATCAGACTTTTGCGAACTCTTCTTTTTGAAAAACTGTCCGGTTCTTGCCTGTTTCTGATAATAATTGGTATTTTTCTGTGAAAATGTTTTCTGATTAGAATGACAAGTATTTTCAGAAACTTTAAGAAAATTTGACTTCGAAGATTCACCGGTGTAAATCTTGACCGGAAGTTGTTCAACAATTTTATCTTTGCCGCTGTGTATCTTTAACAGATACTTAAGTTTAAGATCTGAAGAAGAATCGAACTTAGCATAGTTAGTTAGATTCACTTCACTTTCAGAAGACAAACCAGAGTGATCAACATTGGATTTCAAACACACTGAAGAAGGGGTCTTAACCTTTGACTCAGTTGACGAAGTAAACACATGTAATTGTTTTGTAAGATGAAGTATCTGATCTTCCAAACTTTTGATAATGACTAAATTTGAATTTCTGTCATGATCAAATGATTGGTAATCAGATTTAAAAGATTGTTCTTTGATTAAGAACATTTGTCTTTCATCTTCAAACAATTCAGATTTTGATTTAAAATCTTGTTCTTTAAGTAAGAACTCATGTCTTTCCTTCTCAATCAAATCTTTAGTTAAAGACAACTCTTGTTGAAGAGCAAAAATTTCTTCATTTTTGTTTAAAATACAATTCTGATCAGTTGGTTTTGTCTTACAAAGTGTATCTTCAAGATCCTGAACTTTCTTGTAAAGATCAGATCTTTCAGGCAAAAGATATTTCAGTTGAGTTGCATTCTGAAAATTTTCTTGTTTCAGCTCATCAAGTTCTTTAAGTAATTCAGATATTTTCAATTGATGAGCACAACTCTCAGAGTTTTGTTTTTCTTTTAAGTTTTGAATTTCTTCATTCAGTATTTGTACGTCACGTAACGCCAAATGTTTATCAGTATTTAACTGAACGAGAATGTCGTAATTGTTCTTACGAATCTTTTCAGATTCAGTAAGTTTGACAATCAGCTCAGACTTTGACAATTGTTCAAATTCCATTATGAATTGCTAGAAATTGAATCTTCCAAGATCTTTTATGGAAAAACTGAGTGAATTCTGATAAAACTTTGAAAAACTATTTCAGTTAAAGATTACTTGTGAAAAATCAACTCTGAAATGACTTTTTGACGTTAAAATTTCAGCTTTTCTGTATAAAATTGCCCGTAACTTTTTTCTGGAGTGGATTTGGCGTATGGTAGGCCTTCTAACGATGTTCCAGTCAAAAGTTATGGCCAATTTAAGCAGCTAAGGTCAAATAGTCAATAGTATGATGAAACTCGAATGAATAAGGACTCAACTCGAATGAAGAATAATGAAACTCGAATGATCATGAATGAAACTTGGATGGTTAAGTGTGAAACTCGATTGAAAAAGAATGAAACTCGAATAAGCTTGATGAAACTCGAATGATGAAGCTTGAAACTCGATTAATGAAGCTTGAAACTCGATTAATGAAGCATAAAACTCGATTAATGAAGCATTAAACTCGATCAAATAAGCATGAAACTCGATCAAATAAGCATGAAACTCGATCAAATAAGCATGAAACTCGGTCAAAGCTTTATAAAACGCGGTCAAAGATTTATCAAACTCGATCCCTTCTTTTTAAAACTCGAATACAACTATGAGTTCAGTATTGCCCGAGTTTGATAAGAAACAGATAAAAATCAAGTTTAAAAACACAATTTTCAACAAAAAATTCACCAAATGACCTCAAATTATGATCGAGTGTGCGTTTTTCACACAGAAACAACTTTTGTTAAACAACTTTGTCTAATTTTAGATTAAAAATCCAAAAATAGACAAAAACGTGAAGAACACAATATTTTCAAAAAAAATCTGAAAATTCCAAATTAAAATTTGTATGTTTGGAATTAAAATTTGAGATTTATCTCATTAGATTCACACTCAAAAAAGGTCACCTTCGATCCAAAATTCAAATCATTTCATCCACAGAATCAAAATCCAAAAATGATATTGGAATTTTTAAACTTTCTATGAAACAGTACTTCGAAAAATTACATATTCAGAATCAAATTCACTCAAATTTAGCCATATTTGGCTCTGATACCAATTGTGAATTCATATTTCTAGCAATTCATACAACATAGAACAATTCATATGAACAATTAACAATCCAACACATTATATTGAATGATTAAAGAGAGAAATATTACATTGAGTTCTTGGCTATCTTGGACAACAATCTTCTTCTCTCTCTACTGTTCTAACCGTGTATTTTTGTGTAATCTTCGATTCCTCCTATTTATACACAATACAAAGTATTGAGGATTTACACAAACACCCCTGAACTTTTACAATAAAATTGATTACAACTCTATATAAATTTGTACCCAACACAGCTTGAGTCTTTTCTCAAGCTGCTAGTTCATTTTCTCGGACTGTTAGTTGTTTCACTTGATCTGTCAAAGTGTGCAGGGTAATTTCGTAATTTCCATAAGTGTGTGCGCGGGATTAGATATTTTCGAAACCTTTAAAGGTTCCAGTTTCGTTCAATTGTAACTACCAGTTGCAAAATATCTTCCACGACCTTCTTTTCTCTCTGAGTGATTCCCACACACATCTCTGAAACCCTAAATCACCGATTGGTTGTAAATGGAGTTTGTCAAAGAACATATCTGTCTTCCCTATTCTCTCAAACACACTGACCTTCAACCATTCCACGAGATGATGGACTTCCTTCGAAGTTCCCACATCCATCATGCTCTTACCATAAAGCCCACGATATACATATCTCATATAGAACAGTTCTGGAAATACGCCTCAGTCAAAACCGTTAATGGAGTCACATCTTTGACATCCAAAATTGATGGCAACACTGTTTCTATCACTGAGGAGATCATACGCCAACATCTGCATCTTCAAGATGCCTCAGGTATATCAGACCTATCTCTTACTGCTTTACATAATGGTCTTTATGCTATTGGATATAGGGGCCCTGCTGATTCTTTCACATTCTTTAAAGCCCATTTTTCTTCTAAATGGAAGTATCTTGTGCATATTATTCAGCAGTGTTTAAGCCCTAAAAGAACTGGTTGGTCAGAATTTTCTTCAAATATAGCCACTGCCTTAGTGTGCTTATCAACGGGCCAACAGTTCAATTTTACAAATATGATTTTTCAGGGGATGTTAAGGCATCATTCTCTAAAGAATGGGAAATTTTTGATGTATCCTAGATTTTTGGCAGAAATAATTGCAAAATCTTGCATTAATTTTAATATACATAAGAGGATACATGTTTCTCATAGGCACTCTTTATCATCTATCAAAAGGCTTTTAAAGCCAAGTGCCAATTTTTTGAGTGTAGATGTCTCATTGCCTTCTGTAATGTTGGGCATCAATCCAAGAAACATAGGAGAGGGTCCTGAGCAGGCTCAGCCTAACATTACTGCTTCACCCCCAGGACCCCAACCCACTCCTCATGATACAAATATGCCATCTGTTACTGTTGACAAGCCCACATCCCCACTTATATTATACAAAAGAAAAAGGGGTTCAGGAGCTCCTTCCTCCTCAGCCCAATTACAAGAGCCAAATGTCCCTGTGCAGGAGGACACTCCTGCACAGAATATCCGAAGGGCACCCACTGAGGACTCTCCCATCCTCAATTTGGAGGTGAACATCTCAACAGAAGATGTTCATATGGGTACTGTGGCTGACACTACTGTTGTTTCTGCACAAGAGGCACAGGACAGTGTCAACATAATTAAGACCACTCCCATGGCAACAGAGGGTGTGCAAGCACCTTCTGGAAGTCCCCAGAACCAAGAAAAGAGGGGCCCAGAAGCTTCAACTTCTGGAATTCCTGCCAGTGATAGATCACAAGCACCACACTCGTTTGCTGATCTTGAGGCTAGTCTGCAACTTATGCTTTTGACGGATCCTCAGCTGAAACCTGTTGTAGCAATGTTGGAATACTATCAGTCCATTATTGTTGCACAGGGGGCACAAATCATCTCACTTAGACAGACAGAAGCTGCTCAGAATCAAAGAATAGATTATCTTCATAAGGGGTTCACCCTTTGTGGACATAAGATCATTAAATTAGAGCAATTGATTCGAACCCAATTGGCAACGGTTGTAGGTCCTCCTGACCAAACCAATGCTTCCAAAAAGGGGGAGAATCAGGAGTTTCCTCCATCAGTACAAGCAGTTCAAGCAGCTCCTTCTCCAACAGTCCAAGATTCTAGGCTAGCAGTCCCAACAGCTGCTCAAGCTGTTAGCCTAGAAACTCATGCTGCTCCTACAGTAACTACTGGAGTTGTTATCAGAGAAGGAATTCAGGCTCCCATCAGTACAGTCCAAGCTACATCGTCTGCTACAAAGGATAAGGGCAATGGCATTCTCATTGAGTCTCCAAAGAACAAATTTTCATCTAAAGAAGCCCAGATTGCCTATGATGCTAAAATTGCAAGAAAGATAGCAGAAGAACAAGATCAGGCTTTAGACCAGCAAACCCAGGTCCCAATGCAAGATGATGAAACCTTAGGAGATTACCTAAGAGGGTTTGTGGTCAAGCATAATGAGAAAAAGAGGAAAATGCCAACAGGGCATTTCAAAGGCTGAGCACAGAAGATTCTTGATCAATTTTGCCTTTTCAGCTGGTGTTCCTAAGAAAATGGCTCAGTCCATGACTACAGAGAGGCTGCAAGACATCCATGACAAAGAGATGGAAAAACATAAGGTAGCCAAAGTCTCCCAAGAAGTTCAAAGTCAAGCTGATATAAGTAATGCTCAAGCTGGTGTGAGTGATCCTGCTCCTTCTGTTCAAGCTGATGCTTCTGTTTCTCATTCAGATACAATTTCACAGGCAAAGCTTGATCAGGTTAAAAGGGTACTATTTGAGCATCAAATTCAGAAGGTGATGGAAATTGAGAAGTCCTTAGACCAGCATGACTTCACAAAGCCTCTTATAAATTACTGGTATGCTAAGCCAATGGACAACATTGACTTAAGATATCAATTTATAGTAAGAAGAGAGTCTGGTCCTGAGGAAGAGTATAAGAGCTTAATGCATATAGTCCAAGGGATGACCAGAGATGAGCTCACAAGGATGCACCATGTTGGGTCTGTAACCCAAGTCAGATCTTCTCTTCCACAAGTAAAGCAAGCCATTAAAGATCTAAAGAGCATTTTTGATCCTGAGTCAATAAGGAAAGATATAGAAGATGCCAAGGAGATGAAGATTGCACAAGTTGATCTGTTTGTCAAATCAAAGACTTACAGACTCAAATTTGCAAATGGATCTGGTATGTAGTTCAATTTTGAATTTTATGATCTTCCAAAGGCTTTGTTACTTCAGATGAGATCAGTGAGAATATATTGTGATAAAGAAGATCTGAAGAAAGAATTTTTGAAGGCTGTCAATCAGAAACTTGCACAGTTATAAGTTTTTGAAAGCCTTGGTTTGTAAATAACAGTTTCACTTTGTTTTATTTCCTTATTTGTATAGAACTTAAAGTCTTGTGTAAAGAATTTAAGTTACGGGGAGATTGTTGGGAAATATTCTAAGTAGTTCAAGCTGTTAGTTAGATTTCTCAAACTGTTAGTAGATTTTCTGTGTAAGTACAAAGTTCATGCTGTTAGTTGAAGAAGTTTGAGCTGCTAGTGTAAAAGTTCAAGCTGCCAGAGTAAAATCACTCAAGCTGCTCTGTTCAAGCTGCTCAGTGATTCAAGCTGCTCAGTAGTTTCATAAATAGAAAGTGCTGATATTCAGTAAGACATATTACACGAAGATTCCAGCATATCTACTATCAGAGAAGTCAGAGTCCTTCAAGGAAACAAATCAGAAAGCATTATAAATACATAGAATAGGTTTTTCTATTGTAATCAAGTTTTCTGCACATTCAAGTTTGTAATTTCTTTTTGTTTAAGTTTTCATAGAGCCTCTAAGGTTGTAAAACCCTAAGAACAATTTGTGTTCTTCATCTAATCAAACAGATTAGAGGTGATTGTAATCATTGAGTTCAGCAATACAAGCAAGTTTGTTTATTCAATTATTTTTATCTGTTATTGATTCTGGAAGCTTTTCTTAAAACAATTAAGTGTTATTCCGCAAACTTCTTAATTGGACTTTGATTCAATACAAGATTATTGGTTTATACTCTGATCAATTCAAATCAGTTAATCCTAGGTAGTTAAAGTTTTGATTCCTGATAGGGATGTCGTTTCCTATGAGTAATATGTCATCGACATACAATACCAGGAAGACTACAGTGCTCCCACTGACCTTGACATATATGCAGGACTCATCTTCGCTTCTAGAAAATCCAAACTCTGTGATTTTCTCATGAAAGCAAATATTCCAGCTTCGAGAAGCTAGCTTAAGTCCATAAATGGACTTCTGAAGCTTACACACTTTCTTAGGATACTTTGCATCTACAAAACCTTCGGGTTGTGTCATAAACACATCCTATGTCAGTTTCCCGTTAAGGAAAGCGGTTTTGACATCCATCTATCAAATTTCATAGTCATGAAATGTAGCTATGGCTAGCACTATCCTGATAGATTTAATCCTAGCTACTGGTGAGAAGGTTTCCTCATAGTCAATCTCGTAGGTTTGAGTATAGCCCTTTGCCACCGTCTTCAGACCAGGTGCGGGATCAACCAAGTTCTAGAATTTGTTGCCATACATGGATTCAATCTCGCTATCCATAGCGTCCTTCCACTTGGCTGCCTTAGGGCCTGCGATCACTTCCTGGTAGTTAGCTGGTTCTCTAAGTCGACTAGTGTACTGTCACTAATCATATCATCCTGTTCAATATGGAAACCATAGTAGAACTCAAGAGGATTGCTAACTCTCCCGGATTTGCGCAATGGTAAGGATATGTCGTTAGGTTCAACAGGCATCTCAGCCTCACGTTGATGGTCAGTGTTTGTAGTTGGTTCTTCATCGGTAGAATCTTGAATCTCATCAAAATCGATTCTTACTCACACTATCCTCTTTAGACATTATTTCCGTCTCGAGGAACACTCCTCTTCGAGATACAAACACTACATTTTCATGTGGTCTGTAAAACAAATATCCAAAAGAGTCTTGTGGGTAACCGACGAACAGATACTTTTCAGATCTTTGTGCGAGCTTGTCAGGAGTTTCTCGTCTAACGAAAACCTCACAACCCCAGATTTTGATGTGACTAAGGGATCGTTAGATATTTAATTTCGATGTTGTGACTTTCTTTTATAATAATTATTATTAGTTTATTTCCTTGTTATTTATTTCTAGACTTATTTTAGTTGTATCTTTTATTTTACAAGTTGAGGGGGCAAATGTGTAATAGTATGTAAGTTGAATTAATTCCATGTAAAAGGGGAACCCACCTAGGGTTTCCCACCAGTTAAACGAATATTGAATTCACAGCCGCCGACATTTAGCAAACATTCTCTCTGACATATTCATCTTTATTCTTACAAATCATAGAGTAATCATTTTGTTTTGTTTGAATATTGGTGTGATTATTACTGAAGTGCTGATATAATACTGGGAATACGTTTACAACAATTGGTATCAGAGCTCAGGAGGTGGATTTTCAACTAATTCTCATTCGGATTCTGCTACTGTTCTTCGTGTTCTTCATAATATCCCACAGTTTGATCCATTTTTTCATCTTAATATTTCTGGTTTTCGTGTTTATTCATCCTATAAATCATCTAGTATTCATCATATAGTGATTTCGAGCTGTTTAGGTTCAATCATTACGTGTTTTTGTCATTAAAAAACTGATTATTATCATAAAAATATGGGTTTTGGTTCGGTTTTGGTCACTTTTTAATAGATTTTTAGGTGTTTTGGTGTGTTTTAAGTACCTAAAAGTGTTTAAAATATTTTCCCAAACATTTAGAAGTAATTTTTAGGCTAAAACACTGCTTGTTTTAATTCTGTGAAAAATCTAGAAATTCATAACTGTTCAACTTCAGACCATATTTCGGACCACCTCAGACCTAATTTTAGTCCAATTCGGATCCAATTTCGGCTCATTTCAGACCAAACTTTAACTCATTTCGGACACATCCGACCTTCGGACCATCCGAAGTTTTGTAAAATTGTTTTTACAGACTTAAACTTGCTTGTGCTTCATTTTAAAATTCCATCTCAGACCATTCGAACTTCGAATCCCATCCGAATTCGGTCATTTTAAGTTGAAATTTTTTTTAAGTGTCCATCCGAACTTACACTGTTCATCTGAGATTCGGTCCATCCGAATTTCATTCCATCCGAGTTTGTTCCATCAGAATTCGGTCCATCATATTTTCCACAGTTCATCCGAAGTTCTGACCATCCGAACTTCACTATTGATCCGAAATTCCTCATCATCCGAATTCATCAAAATCCATCCGAACTCGGACCAACCGAAACACTGTTCAACCGAGTTATTGTTCATCAGAGTTCTGTATATCCAAAATTCAGTTTTCACCTTGAAGATGTCATTCTTTATAATCAGCACTATTAACCATGTCCCGCAAGGCACTTGTTCTAGGATCTGAGAACAAACCACCTGTTCTCTATCCTGATGAATACGAGCAGTGGAAGTCCAGATTTGTAAAATTCGTCGGTATGAAACAAATGGAAATCTCATGCTACAATCCATTACCGAAGGCCCTGTCATCTACTATCGGGAAATACCAGCTAGGCTTGAAGCCGACCCACCTGTTCTAGCATCTAAAGTTGAACGTGAACCTGCAAATGAGGCTGAGAGGAACAGACAGCATGCAGATAAAAGGGAAGAGTATCTCATCTACCAAGCCCTTCCTACCGATATACTTGTTGGGGTGGACAGCAAGATGTCTGCCAAAGAGATGTGGGATGAACTCGAAGTTCAAATGCTAGGGGCTGATTTAGATGATCGAGCTAAATCTAGGAGGCTAAGGTGAAATTCACTGAGTTTAGAGCTAAAGACGGGAAGTCTCTTCAGGCTACATTCACCAGATTCTGTGCAGTTCTGAACGAATTGAACAAGCTGCACATCAATAAAGATAAGGATGACATCAACATCCAATTCTTTGCTTCCTTAGCCCCTGAATGGCAAGTTGCATGTCGTGCCACTAGACGAGTTTTGGTCATTCCAAATGTATCTATTAATGTGGTATTCAAGGAATTGAAAAAGTATCAGGGAGATGTCGATCACCAAAAGCATATGGTTAATCAGTTAGCATCCCTGTTACTCTCTGCAAACACGGCATCAAACCAGCTGATTCTCTGGCCCTTATCTCAAACAAGACATTATCTTCTGCACCTTATACTCAAGGTTCCTCATCATCTCAGTGTAGATATGCTTCACCCCCGCATGAGCCTTACGATGAAGAAGAGGGAACGATTGAAGAACAGATTGCCTTATGGACTAATCGTCTTCAACAAAGACGTAACAAGACAAACAATCAGCTTCGCTATGATATAGGCCCGCGGAGGTCTTCTGATGATCGAAGGGATGACAGGAGAGAAACTATCGGAGAGATGATAGGAGGGATGATTATAGAAGAGATGATAGAGACGAACGGAGATATGATGACCGAAGGGACTATCGAGACGATCGCCGTTATGAAAGGCGTGACGATAGAAGGGATGATCGCAGAGACGATAGACGAGACTACAATCGTAGGTATGATCGGAGAGACTATGACCGTAGATACAATAGGAGAGACGACAGCCGCGAACCTCGTAGAGCTGACAAGAGGCCGGTTGAAAGAAGAGATGATATGCCCAGAGCTGATGAGCCAAAAGCGAATGATGAACGTCTGTGCTATAAATGTGGGAAACTGGGCCATTTTGCTCGGGAATGCAGAAACCAGTTTGAAAGAGACGTTGGTTATTATAAGCGGAAGCTAGAGGCCACTAAAAAGAGATCTGATGCTATGGTTTTGGTTGCCCAAGAGGATTATTGGGATGATGCGGATTCTGACGAAGAGGACGACAAAGGAAAGAATTGCTACATGGCGGATCGCATTGGACTGGCCGACTATGCTACAACGTCAGATTCAGAATCAGACATGGCTGCTGAGGGGGAGACAAAGCAAGATACACCAGCATGTCTGATGGCCAGGTCCGGGGATCCTGAATGTTCCACGTCAGATTCTGAGGCACATGAGGTACATTCCTTTTACATTCAAAAGCATGTAAGTACTTTATCTGTACAATATCTTGCACACACAAGTACTTGATCTAGAAGCTAGATTAAATGCAGAAAACGGAAAAGTGTGTCAAGGTTGAACATCTAGCCCAAACCTTAAAAGAATCATCTGACTTATATGAAAAGAAGTGGTTAACTAATCATGACGTGATAAAACAGATGGTAATTGAAAAGGTAGATGTTCATGATAGGAATACACAACTTGAATCTTGTATGAATAGTCTATCTAATGAAAAGAACTCTCTAAAACCAGAAATATATGTTCTTTCAAAACAATTAGAGACTGTAATTATGGAAAACATAGATAGTTTAGAAAAATATAAAATAATAGAAGAAGAAAGAGTAGGTTTGTACTCTCGCATAAAGACCCTAGATGATGAATTTCTAAAACGGGGTCAAACAGAACAAACTATTCATTTAAACCAACCCAAAGAAACTAGGTTTTTCCATTCCAAACAAGGAATTGGTTTTAAAAATCCTAAATATTTGGAAAAGGTTTAGCAAGTTTTACCTATTTTATATGACATAAGATATATGGGTGCTGGGTTGAAATCTTTCGTTTATCAATCATCTGAAGAAATTTTAACTCAAGAGGATGAGAAATGAAATGAAAATAAAGAAAAAGAAACGTCTTTTAAATATGAAGAGCTAAACGAGAGTAGAGTACCCACTCTAGAGGAAGATTTCTTGTCATTCAGAGGCTGAAATGAAAGCAGAACTAGTCAAACCAATCCCTCATCTTTATATTCCTACAAAAGTTCTTCAACATAAAATCAATGTTTTAGAAAAGGAATTAAAGTCAACTCGAAAGAAAGCTCTTGATTATCAAGAAGCTCTTCTTAAGAGTGAGGAAAAATTGGCAAACCAAAGTTTTCAACAAAGTGTAGGATTAACTGTCTACAAAGAAAAATTGGACATGGTTTCAGAAAGTTTAAATTTTCATTTAAAAGAGCCAAAAGTTTCTCATCCTATCAAAAACCCACTCATATCGTCTGAAAAAGGTAAAGCCAGCTTGGAAATTTATTCTATCAGTTTTAAAGGTGAGTGTTCAAAACCTTTCAAAGCTAAGGTGTCAAAGAAGACCCGGATTCAATCCAAGTCTTCCAAGAAACCCACTCACCAAGAAAAAGAAAAATCTTCAAAATCTAAGTCTTCCATGTGTATTTACTCTTGTTGTTTTGTTCCTATCGATCATGTGAGAAGAGTGCCCAAAACGTCTATGCAAGATTTTTCAAGTTTTTTTTTTTGTGAAGAAGGCTGTTATGCCAAATGAATTTGTTTCTAGAGATAGCTTACATGTAATCTCAGAAAACAATATTTGTAATGATGTATCGAATTCTATTTCTTGCGTAAAGTATTCGTTTGGTGACTTGTTTAAATTATGTCCAACTCGTTTTAGACGTCAAGTACCGGAAATGAATGCTTTTGTGCCTTATCCTACTAAGAGAATTCGGAAAAAAAATAAAAAATGTTGCATCATCGGCCTCCACAAAAACTGAGACGTGTACTTTGCCTAGGCCCAAAACCAAAGCAAATGTCAAACAAGTCTCAAAAAGTCAAAAGCAAAGGTAATTTCATCGCCTAAGGTTCTAAAGCCTGTTAAATCCAATTATCAATGGATTCCAAAAGGCTCTGCATTTGGTCCACACATAACTGCAAAATGGGTTCCTAAGACTGCACACGTGCCATATTCACCTTAAACACCTAACCCAAAAGGACCCATCCTAAGATGGGTACCCAAAGTTGTGTGATTTTAATGCAGATGGTTCTTGGTTACTTCAGATCAAGACCCGAACTTCATTGAATTGGCTATCAGTTATCATAAGCTAGGACCCGTTCTTCTGCTTGTCGGTTGTGCTTAAACCAACATGTTTGGCTTCTGTGCACTTAGCTCAGGACCCGGTCTAAAATCTTCATGTTTTCTGAACATCTCGGTTAAGAACACGGTTTCCATATTATCTTATGATGGATATGTTTAAATGCCTATAGATTTTCATTGCATGTATTCTTTATTTTTCAGGCAAAATCCATCAGGTATATGGATTCGGGTTGCTCTAAGCATATGACAGGGAGGAGAGAATTGTTGTCCAACATAGTAGAACAATATTGTGGGACAGTCAAATTCGGGAACAATAATCATGCTCACATAAAAGGATACGGGGATTTAGTCTTGAATAATCTAGTCATCAAGGATGTTGACTATGTAGAGGGGTTATCACATAATTTGTTTAGCATAGGTCAACTCTGCGATAAAGGGCTAGAGGTTACATTTAGGGCTAAGAACTGTAGTGTTAAGAGTATGGATGGAAAAGAAATCTTATCCGGTTCTAGTAGCTCGAACCTTTACACCATAGATGTATTTAAGCTTATGGTAAAAGATAGCATCTGTCTTTTGTCAAAAGCCTCTTCAAAAGACGCTTGGTTATGGCACTGTAGGCTATCTCACTTAAACTTTGAGAACATCAACAAGCTGGCTGCAAAACAACTGGTGAAAGGACTCCCAGAACTGAGATATGAAAAGGATCATCTATGTGGAGCGTGTGAGAAAGGAAAAATGAAAAGATCATCTCACAAGACAAAACCCAAACCATCGTCGAAGAGAGTATTGGAGTTACTTCATAGGGATTTGTGCGGTCCAATGCGAACTCAAAGCATAATTGGGAAGCGATATGTGTTGGTTATCGTTGACGACTATTCATGGTATACCTAGGTTAAATTCTTGCGATCCAAGGATAAGACAACTCAAGAGATCATTGATTTTATAAAGAGTGTCGAAACCCAACAGCAACTATCCGTTCAATCAATCCGATCTGACAACGGCACGAAATTCAAGAACTCGGTAGTAGAGAGCTTCCTTCGATCCAAAGGTATTCATCATCAGTACTCTGCTGCTTGAACACCTCAACAAAATGGAGTCGTAGAAAGGCGTAACCGTACCCTTATGGAAGCTTCTCGTACAATGCTGACATATTCAAAGCTACCTCCATTCTTGTAGGCCGAAGTCGTGTCAACAGCTTGCTACACACAGAATCACTCCGTAATCCATAAGTGTTTCAATAAAACTCCATACCAACTCTTTCAGACTGAAGTTCATTTTATCAAGTACTTACGTGTAATTGGTTGAAGGTGCTACGTGCTTAATGACAAAGACGACCTCAGGAAATTCAACGAGAAGGCGGAGGAAGGGATCTTCATTGGAAACTCATCCAACACGAAGGCATATCGCACATACAACACTCACACCAGAACAGTCAATGAGAGTGTGCATGTCACATTCGATGAAACGGCTGAACTGACACCCGAAGTTGATCAATCAGGACCACGCATTACACCAATGCCTGGAGACTCTTCTTCTCAATCTACTTCTTTATATCCTTCTACTTTAGTTAATTTATTTGATCCTCTTTATGTAGAATTATTTGGTCATAGTACTAATACTTCTAATGTTTCTTCTTTTGTAGTTAACACATCCAACGATTCAACTGCGCAACAAATTCCATCTAGTTCTTCTACCACTTTATACCCACATCCATCCACTTCATATACTGATACATCTCCAGTTGATTCTACTCAAGAAATGCCCTCACACATAATGCCAAACATCATTCCTGCATCTGATCACCCTGAACCCGAACCGGAACCAGTGGTACCTTTTTTCGAAACCATTGACCATGAATCATCCTCCATTCCCACACTCACCACTGAGGTTCCATCTCGTTCACCCCTTCCACACGAGACAAATTGGACACGGAGTCACCCAACCGAACAAATTATTGGTGATCTCTCGACCGGTGTCCAAACTCGAAGGGCGTCTGCTAATGAATGTCTCTTTGCGTCATTACTTAGTATGATAGAGCCGGCTCGTGTGGATGAAGCCTTGAAAGATCCTGACTGGAATGTGGCAATGCAAGAAGAGCTCAACCAGTTTGATCAGCTCAGAGTATGGCGGTTAGTTCCCAAGCCCAAAGACCGAACAATTATCGGAACAAAGTGGATATATAAGAACAAACAAGACGAAAACGATATTGTGGTAAGAAACAAAGCAAGACTTGTTGCCACAGGCTACCGACAACAAGAAGGCATAGATTATGACGAGACCTTCGCTCCAGTTGCATGGATAGAAGCAATCAGAATCTTCTTGGCGTACGCGGCACACAAAGATTTCAAAGGGTACCAGATGGACGTCAAGACAGCCTTCCTGAACGATGAACTTAATGAAGAGGTGTATGCTGAAGAACCACAAGGATTTGTTGATGTACATAAACCAGACCTTGTTTATGTGCTAGACAAAGCCCTCTATGGTTTGAAACAAGCACCTCGCGCATGGTATGATAGTCTTTCCAACTTTCTTATCTCTGCTTACAGAGGGATGATTGGATCCTTATTGTATCTTACGGCCAGTAGACCAGATATAATGTTTTAAACATGTCTTTGTGCTCGTTTTCAGACCGACCCAAAAGAATCACACCTACTGCGGTAAAATGCATTTTTTGTTATCTTAAGGGTATACCCGATCTTGGTTTCTGGTATCCAAAGGGAACCAATTTTGATCTTACTGCCTTTTCAGATGCTGATTTTGCAGGTTGTAGAGTTGATAGGAAGAGCACATCAGGTGGAATACAGTTTTTGGGAGACAGACTGGTGAGTCGGTCCTCCAAAAAGCAGAATTGTGTTTCAACATCCACAACAGAAGTTGAGTATGTAGCAGCCGCAAGCTGTTGCTCTCAAGTGTTGTGGATGAGAACACTGTTACGTGATTATGGGTTCTCGCTCACTAACATCCCAATCTACTGTGATTCTAGAAGTGCGATTGCTATTTCTTGCATTCCCATGCAGCACTCACGAACAAAACATTTAGATATCATGTATCATTTTATTAAAGATCACGTTGAAAATGGAACAATTGAACTGTACTTTGCACGAAATATCAACTTGTTGATATTTTTACTAAAGCTTTAGACGAACCCCGTTTTCAGTTTTTAGTATCACAAAAATATTATTTAATTCACTTTATGTTCAATTTAGTTATTATATTCTGCATTAATTTTATTTTTCAAAGAAAAATCAGAAAAACACAAAAAGATTTTGTTTGAGCTACATTTTTTTTTTGTTTTCTTTTACTTAGACTTTTCTAAATATATTTTTTTGTTTGTGTTGGCTCATTTTGGTTTGAATTAAAAATCTGGTTGGCCCAAGTGTTGTGGAAAACACACAGACCATTTTCAACCGTTTTCTTTCATTTTTCTGGCATTTTTGAGCTTCTGCATCATTAGGTAACTTCTTTTCTCTTTTATTTCAGTTTCTAAAATCATTTATAGTGTTTTTAATTTTCGAATTATTTAGGTTTTTACTTCAGTTTTTAGACATTTTAGGTCCTTTAATCTGTTCCTTTTAGCTTAGTGTAGTTATATAAAGTGTTCATCTCATGTTTTTACATTAGTATCTGCATTTTCATGCATTTTTATGAGTTTTTTAAACTGTTCAAATTGCATGTGCATGAACATTAAATGCTGGAAATTTTTCTATGTCCCAAACTCGGACCATCCGAAGTTTGGACCATCCGAACTTCAGATGACTTTCCTTAGAAAATTTTCACATTTTTAATGGACCTATCCGAATTTCGGACAACTGTACATCCGAATTCAGACAGCTGTTCATCCGAATTCGGACCACTGTCCATCCGAATTCGGTCCTAATCAGCATTGTTCATTCATGATTATTTTTCTAAGTATTTCCATTATCACCACCATCCGACTTCGGTCCCCATACTTATATTTTTCATGCATATTTTTTCATCCGAATTTAGGATTGAACCGAATTCGGATCACTGTTCATTCGAATTTCGGCTCATCTGAAATTCAAAACTTAGGATTTTACAATTTTTGCATTTTCGCATTTTTCTCAAAAATCAAAAATCTCAAATATATTTCATGTCCTATGCACCATTGATTAGAGTTAGGATCAGTGTTTGAGTGGAAATGTCTATTCTAACATTTGTCTCTTAACGATTGACTTTGGACTTTATTCAGTAGAATTCACATTCTACTGATAAAAGACCCGATGCTTTAAACAGAATAGACAGTTTCAAATTCACACTTATCTCCGACTTAGTATCAATGTTCTATTCTTTTAAGTCTGCTTATCTAACACTGCTGCATGTTTACAGGACTCATGGAACCAACAATCATCCTCACCCTTCCCCATTCACCTCTCCCAAATATAACGCCCAACTCCCCGAGGAATCCCTTCTACCCCAATCCCAATATGTTGAGTTTGCCCCCACAATTGGCAACTGGTCATTTCGACCCTCCGCCATGAAGTCGAGGATATCACATTTGATATCCTCAAAGGCCACCCACTCTTCTATGCCCTAACCACCGCCATATCCATACCGTCCATTAACCTTCAACAATTTTGGCATCATCTCACCTTTGTGTCTGATGCTGAACCCCACTTCCTATCTACCATAGACTACATTCCAGTCAAAATCACCCACGAAGCCATCCGCCACATTCTTCGCCTCCCTGTTGAAGCCTTCTCTGTCACTAAATATGCCTTCGCCCCCATACCTTCCCTTCTAGAAACCCTTGACGAAATCAAATCACTCGGATATGATGGCCCACTCTCCAAGCCATCTGAATTCAGAACCAAGCACCTTCAAGCCCACTAGAGGGTACTGTTCGATATAATCAACAACTGTTTCACCGGGAATCATTCAGGCCACGACCCTGCTTCCATCCAAGTTCTATCCATGTTTTCCACATTCGCGTTCGACCTACACTATGAATACACGACATTCTTATTCGAGGAGCTGAAAAGAGCAGTCCTAGAGAAAAGGACAAGACGCGGGCGAAAGTACATACCATTCCAACGGTTCTTGCAATTAATCATACAATTTGCCATGTACAAAGACGATGACATTCATGAGCGTCCAGAAGCAGACGTCTATCTCACCGCCGCGCTACGAAGGATAAAGATCCCAGCAGCAACAGCGACTGTTGCAGTAATGGCTATTCCACTCTCATTGCTACAACAAGCAGCTCAGACCGACATGGTAAGGGACTATATAAGGGCTAAATATCCAGATGAGGCTCAGTTAACACCGACTGAGCCTAATCAGTCCGAAGGTGAGGAGAGAATGAGTGAGATTGAGGGAGCAGTAGCAAATATCTTGGGTTTGGGTAAGCGGGAGTTGTCTGAGGTAAGGGAGGGAGGTGCAAGTAAGATGGAAGAGGCAGTCAATTCTGAACGGACCGTATCTATCCAACTAAGAGCTGAAGAAGCTGCATCTGAGGGATTTCTTAGCCCCCAAAGCTAGACAACCCTCCATAAGACCACCCGTCCAATGGTCGAAATCACCCTTACCATCCACTTGGTATCCCTTCATAGGGAAACCACTTCATTACACGGGGATATTGCACATACTCCATCACCCTCTCACTCGGAGAGCCGTGATGTTGAAACCGGTCATATGTCGCCCCTAGTGACCATCATTCGTTCAACCACAGCTCACACCCCACCCCATACACATAGCACGACGCCTCCATGGTTTCCACCCTCGAAAAAGCCGCCTGCGTGGCGGCTCAATAAACTTCCAGATCTGAGCATCCCATAGTGGAGCCAGAAATGATGGAAGGAAGTCCTGATGTTGCCACTCAAATGCCATCAACATCGGGCCATCCCGAGATCTCTCTCGAGATGTTAACAGCAGATCTACGTGTTGCTGGTGTTGTCACCCGGGCTGACCTGGACGCCCAAAAGGAAGCTGCCGTTGAACGACATACCGCCTTTTTATCACTCATCAAGGGTAAGGGTGTTGCTTCGGAGTCATCAGACAAAATGGATGCGCTTACACAACTAATCCTTCAAGTCCAAGAGCAGATAAATTCCAGAATGGCCGACTTGAATCGGCAGTTATTGAGCTCCAATGCCGTCCCCAGGCTGACTCCCATAAGAGAAAACATGACGATCAGGACGACCCTGATCGCCATGAGGGGGAGAATCGTCAAAGAGTTCAGTCTGTGGACCAGATGCTTATTGTAGGGGGAGCAGAAACAGAAAGAGTAGAAGGATCAGCTCAAGGGTTTGGAGGAAAAAGGTTCCGGGGGTCAAGAAATGATTGAAGACAATCCTCTGGTTGAAGGCCCAGCTCCCTTAGATCCTCTCTCGGCTATGGTGGAGTATGAGCCAATATTTGAATAAGTTGAGGTCATTTTAGTGTCTGATACAGACCCTGATAATGACCAAGACTATCATCCAATTAATCCAAAGCCTGAACCTGAATCACCACAGAAATCATCATCCTCGTTTGAGTTTTTGAATTCCCTAACCCACGTGCCTCAAGAAGAAATTATATCCGATATCCAAACCACATCCACTACTCCCATAGAAACACCACCAATCCAAACCACCCCAGCAGTCCAACAAATCCTACCAATCCAAACTACCCCAATAGTACAATCAACCCTTCCAGCTCAATTAACCCCACCAGCCCATACTGCCGAGTCATCAGGACCCCGAACAGTAGACTGTTTTGATGTAACAGCCCGTAATTTATTAAATATAAATTACAGCATCAGACTTTGGATAATTAAGCAATTTTGTCCAATTATTAGTAATTAACCGAAAACAAGAATTTTAAATAGTTAATTATAATAAGTTATAATTAATTATGAAAATTGCCCCAAATTAGCTGAAATAAATTAAATAATTAAATTTAGCTAATTGACAAATTAAAGACGTGAAAATTGACGATATGGACTAAAATGAATAAAAGT
Organism: Centrapalus pauciflorus; assembly: GCA_020465985.1. Taxonomy (NCBI): domain Eukaryota; kingdom Viridiplantae; phylum Streptophyta; class Magnoliopsida; order Asterales; family Asteraceae; genus Centrapalus; species Centrapalus pauciflorus. The sequence continues at coordinate 845,989 of JAANYP010005086.1, forward strand.
TGGTCAATTCTTGAAATTCAATAGAAAGTCTGATTTTTCTCTAATTCCTATAAATAGAGCTTGAACCCTCCTTTCCTTAGTTTGGAAAATCCTGAATTCTTCCTTGAGACCCTCTCTCTCTACAACATAAACTTCTCTCTAAATTTTCTCCTAACCGGTTCGTCGGATTCTCGTGATTTATACGTCATCGGATAGATATCGTCGAGCTCTACAATAATCTGTCATTGCATGTTCGTTTTGGTCCCGATTTGAGGTAAGATCGACCCCTTTTCTGTCTTCTGGTTCAGTTTTGAAAGAGCAAACTCGAGTTTGCTCAAATTCTATTCATTCGAAACTGATTTGCTCTCGTTTAGGACCTGTTTTGGCTTGGAAAACACCTATAGTCGAAGGATATAGCTTGGACGAAGGTTAGTAACTATTTTTCCCTCTTTTATGTTCAAGTTGAGTTGTTAAAACCTGGGAAAAACGATGAATAGAAAGAACAAATTCGAGAAATTCATGTATAGACTCGAAGGGTTGAATTCGAATCTATCCTCTCTAGACTCGAAGACCCTAGTTCGAATCTATCCTATTCGAATCAATTCCCCCTAGACTCGAAATTGTGGACTTCGAATCTGATTGCCTAGACTCGAAATTGTGGTCATCGAATCTGATTAATTAGACTCGAATTATGCTCATTCGAATCTAAGCCATTCGAATCTATGCTTATTCGAACCTGTTGCCTAAATTTCGAATCTGTCTAAATCTGATGCTGTTCGAATCTGGTTTTGTTCAAAGCCTAAGATTAATTCCTAAATCAGATTAAGTTATTAAACAACCTTATGTTATTGAAAGTATCTCTTGATTATGATAAAAATCACAAGTTTCAAGTGCATAACTATTTTATGCACAACTAAATTATCAGGCCTTGTATGAAATCTTAGAAATCGTATGTCATGATTCACCTTGCTAATAATACGATTGGCTTTGTTTCAAGGCCATATATCTGTAATTATATGGATCGTATTAATCTGATAAGAATAGACTCACTTTGGGACGATAGGAACTACCACAGACTCGACAACAAGGAATGACAATAACCTGATCATATAATTAAGGATTATATAGGTCATGTTACAATCTCGACATTAATATGTCAGACTTGAAACCGAACTGCAGGAACCCGCCGATTTGACAGAGTAAATTGAACAGCTTAATTCGTTAAGCACTATCTGACTAAGGACTACTGTGAGTGACAGATTTCATTAATTACTTGCATATGTTATGATACTTATTGGTGAATGTTACTGAACTGTATGGAAACTTTTGTTACTGCTGCATATTTTCTTGAATACTTTATTGTATCATAGAGACTTACTTTTGACATTATTGAAGCTAGATATCTGAAATGCCTTGGATTGCATGTGCACTTTTACATTTTTGTAAATACTTATCATGTTTACTGCTTACTTGATTGTTGATACATTTGCTTCTGCATACTGCATAATCTGATCGGACCAAATGCGAGATCTCCATTCACAGGAAGGAATTCTGCAGATTCCTTTCCTATCTGACTCGTTTCCATACACTTCCCGTAGGGCTTCGGCCTTACACATGGGAATACAGATTGGGTTGACTCCCAAAACTTTGCCGTCTCTGACGTGTTGACTTACCGGCATGAACTCATAGTATGTTATATATGTGTGGTAGCTATTGGTACTCTGTTAACTCACTAAGCAATGTAGCTTACTCTGTCATGACATCTATCTTTACAGGAAAAACCGATAAGGCCAAGGCTATAGCAGGTAGTTCGTCCCAAGCTAAGTGAACATTGATACTGGATGATTGTTGACTTTTGGAATTATTGCTGATGTCTATTTTTTAAAGATAATTGCGGTCTCGGGTAGCTTGTTCAACCTTCCGCACTCTGATTGAAGATTTTAGAAGCTAGATTAGACCACCATCTTATCTTTAATATTTTTGGTAATTAAGTATCTTGTAACTTAAATTAAATCAGGCATGTGGACCTGTGGTATCAGACAATATATTTATTACTTAAAGAAATTATGACGTGTACTGTTTGTGGTAACTCGGGTGTTACAAAGTTGGTATCAGAGCAGCGGTTTAATCATCGGATTGGCCACCTGATACTTAAACTACTGGTATGGTATGGACTATGTGACTCTGAATTCCCGAACAAATCACCAAGGCCTAGGGTAACCTAATTAGTAAAGGACTACCCACACAACTTGACCTAAGATAGGCAATTGGTGACTGATAGGACGGGGGAAGGACTGTCTGCTTGATACTGACTTGACTTGGTGTCAGCCTGACTGGCTGCTTTTATGATAATGTGATTATCTGACGTAGGCATTATGATACGAATTGTGCTTAATTGAATCAGGAAATGATAGTTATTTCCTTTATATTTTCAGCCAATGGCTGATAAGAATCCGATTGTTGCCGGTACCTCGACTGTTGGTAAAGCTGCTGATGCTGCGGCTGATCAACATAAAGAATCTGTTCATGTAGAAGACCTAGGCACTGACCCTGAAAATACTGCTAATGACTCAAGCAGTACTGCTACGCCTGTGCCTCCTCAGCAGGCTCAACTAATTGATCTAGTTCACAAGCTGAATGAGGATAATCGTAGACAAATGCATCTTATGATGGATAAGAATCAACTGCAGACTGATATGGTGATTGAAAGTCGTTTTAAGGAAATTAAGGACTTACTTACTAAGGGTAAGGCGGTTGTGCAAACTGATGAGGAAACCCAACGCGAAATAGACTTTAAGCGCCGTGAGGAAGAACTTAGGTTACGAGAACTTAAGTTGCAGGAGCTGGAAGTGAAACATAGAGAAGAGATGTTAGCAAAACCGAAGAAAGACCGAAAGAGGAAACATAGGCATGTGTTCTCTGATGAAAGTGAGACTGATTCCTCTGACCATCACGTTAAGGTGGGACGAGAGTGTACATTTGTTGATTTTAAGAAATGTGGAGCTCGTACGTTTGCTGGGTCATCAGATCCTGTAAAAGCTATGGACTGGGTTGCTAATGTGGAGAAAGCGTTTAAACTCTCTAAGTGTAACGAAGAAGACAAGGTCACGTTTGCAACAGGAATGTTAGAAGATGTAGCTGGGCGATGGTGGAAGTCAATTACAAATCCAATGTCTGATGCAATGGGGAAATCCATTACTTGGGATCAATTCAAAATTCATCTGAAGGAGAAATACTGCCCTCAAGATGTTAAGCGCCAAATGGAGAAAACTCTGCTATCTTTTCAGCAAGGTACAAAGTCCGTAACAGATTATGAGCTGGAATTTACCAGGCTCTCGCTATTATCCGATCACCCTGTCGATACTGATGAAAGACGAATGGATCTATTTGTGGATGGTCTGGATAGAGAAATTCGGAAGTTTGTGAAGTCTGGTAGACCGAGAAGTTATATAGAGGCGGTTGAAATTGCTAGGGTAGGTGAGCTTGAAATCTATCCTGAGCGAGCATGTCCTTTGATTGCTAAATCTAGTAAGGAAAAATCTGAGAAAGCTGGGAAGGAGAGGATGGAGAAGAAGAATGAAAGTTCAAGGAAAGGAGATAAGCAGTCTTCTAAGAAGGCTAAATCATATGCTGTGACCTCGGTGCCAAAGCCTGCTTGTCCTCGCTGCAAGCAAATTCATGAAGGAAAATGCGATCCTGCGTTCGTTAAGTGCTACTGCTGCAGACAGAATGGTCATGATAGGTCAGAATGTCCCAAGCGCAGTGAGGCTTGCCGTAACTGCATCACGTTGGGGCACTGTGCTAAAGACTGTACTCGGCCCCGATTTGTTCCTCCGCCTGCATCTTCACCCCAGCAATCAGGCAAGGGTTCTTCTGCTCCGAGGAATCAACCAAGATCCTTTCAGATGACAGCTGAAGAGGCAAAAGAGACTGCTGATGTCGTCACAGGTACATTTCTTGTTAATGATATACCTGCTTTAATCCTATTTGACTCTGGCTCTAATCTGTCGTATGTGTCTGAAAAGTTTGCTAAACAGTTTGATTTTGCCCCTGTAATGTTACCTGTACCCTTAGACATAGAAACTGCTAGTTCAAGCTTTGTGACTGTAAATAGGGTCTTTCGCTCTTGTAAGCTAGTAATCGATGACCTCTCCTCGGACATTGACCTGATACCGATGTGGATTAGAGAATTCGATGTTATTATAGGAATGGACTGGCTCATGAAGAACAATGCTGAAATCCTTTGTGCCAAAAGGATAATTAGAATTAGAACCCCCGAAGGAAGCGAACGTTATGTTTATGGCGATAGAAAGACTCGAGATTTAGGTCTCATTCTGTAATGAAAGCCCGAAAATGCCTATCCAAAGGTTGTTCCGCCTATTTAGCATATGCCATAGATGCTAAAGAAGTTAAAAAGACCTTGTCTGATGTACCGGTAGTTCGAGAATTCCCTGATGTATTCCCGGATGATATTTCTGGATTGCCACCAGATCGTCAAATCGAATTCCACATTGACCTTGTACCGGGTGCAGCTCCTATCGCAAAAGCTCCTTACCGTCTTGCTCCGAATGAAATGAAGGAAATGATGAGCCAGTTGCAGGAATTATTGGAAAAAGGGTTTATTCGTCCGAGTACTTCTCCTTGGGGTGCTCCGGTTCTTTTTGTTAAGAAGAAGGATGGTACCTTTCGCATGTGTATCGATTATCGGGAGCTAAATAAAGTAACTATTAAGAATCGATACCCTCTGCCTAGAATCAACGATTTGTTTGATCTTCGATCTGGATATCATCAACTCAAGGTATTTGAGTCTGACGTACCGAAGACTGCATTTCGTACTCGATATGGCCATTTTGAATTCCTAGTAATGCCGTTCGGTCTCACAAATGCCCCGGCCGCATTTATGGACCTCATGAATAGGGTATGTAGACCAATGTTGGACAAATCAGTGATAGTCTTCATTGATGACATTTTGATTTACTCTAAGTCTGAATCTGACCATGCGATGCATTTGCGAGAATTGCTAGAATTGTTACGAAAGGAGCGACTCTATGCAAAATTCTCCAAAGGTGAATTCTGGTTACGCCAGGTGCAATTTTTAGGACATATTGTCTCGGGTGAGGGAATAGCCGTGGATCCATCAAAAGTTGATGCGGTTCAGAAGTGGGAAGCGCCGAAAAACGTATCTGAAGTATATATTTGACCAAAAAGAGCTGAATATGCGACAAAGGCGATCTATGGAATTGATTAAAGACTATGACTGTGAGATCCTCTACCATCCAGGTAAAGCAAACATAGTAGCAGATGCCTTAAGCCGCAAAACCGGACAAGACCATTATACCCGATGTTATGCATTGACTTCTGTCGTTTTGGAGTCTGCTCTGCCTGAGTCAATAATTGCCGCTCAAACCGAAGCCATTCGGGATGAGAACTTGAAATCCGAACGTATGGTTACTTATGTGACCAAGCTGACCCTTGATAATCGTGGCCTTAGACGGTTCATGAATAGAATATGGGTTCCCAGACTAGGAGGTGCTCGTGATCAGATTCTGTCGGAGGCTCATATGTCAAAATTTTCGATACATCCTGGTTCTACTAAAATGTATAAAGATTTGAAGACGGAATATTGGTGGCCTAGAATGAAGAAGGACGTAGGTCGATATGTAGAAAATTGCATGACATGTTTACAAGTCAAATCTGAACATCAGAAGCCGTATGGGGAACTACAACCATTGCCAATCCCGGAATGGAAGTGGGATCATATAACCATGGACTTTGTGACGAAGCTGCCCAGGACTAAGCGGAATCATGACTCTATATGGGTAATAGTGGATCGACTCACTAAGTCAGCCCATTTCCTACCCATACGTGAAGATGAACGCCTCGAAAAGCTAGCTGAATTGTACATGAAAGAAATCGTGACTAGACATGGTGTGCCATTATCTATAGTATCTGACCGTGACAGCAGATTTACTTCTCGCTTTTGGAAGGCCTTTCAGAATGGACTAGGTACTGAACTCAAGATGAGCACCGCTTATCATCTAGAAACCGACGGGCAAAGTGAGAGAACGATTTTGACTTTGGAAGATATGCTACGCGCCTGTGTGATTGATCTCGGTGGAAATTGGGATACTCACCTTCCGTTTGTAGAGTTCGCTTACAACAATAGTTATCACTCGACTATTGGTATGCCTCCATATCAGCTTTTGTACGGACGTCGATGCCGAACTCCAACATGTTGGAGGGAAACAGGTGAACGCCCGATCTCAGGACCAGCCATTTTGCAAGAAGCCCACGACCGGTTACAGTTGATTCGACAGCGCATACAGGCTTCTCAAGACAGACAAAAGAAATATCATGATCGAAGACGTAAGCCAATTGTGTTTGAGGTTGGCGATAAAGTGTTGTTGAAGGTCTCGCCAAGAAAAGGGATAGTAAGGTTTGGTAAACGGGGGAAGTTGAGCCCGATTTATTGGTCCTTTTGCAATTCTCGAGCGCGTAGGATTGCAAGCCTACAGATTAAAGTTGCCTGCCGAAATGTTTGGGATTCATGATGTATTTCACGCGAGTAATCTTCGAAAGTGTTTAGTTGACGCTGAAGCTGTGATTCCTTGGAAAGACGTGCAAATTGACGAGCAGCTGCGATACGAAGAAGAGCCCGAGCATATAATCGATCATAAGGTTTCGAAATTGCGCAACAAGGAAATCCCAATGGTGTTAGTTCAATGGAAATACCATAAGGGATCTGCGCAAACTTGGGAGCGAGAAGACGAGATTAGGCAAAAGTATCCGAAGTTATTCCTGTCTTGGTCGATTCCGAGGACGGAATCAATTTAACGGGGGAAGATTGTAACAGCCCGTAATTTATTAAATATAAATTACAGCATCAGACTTTGGATAATTAAGCAATTTTGTCCAATTATTAGTAATTAACCGAAAACAAGAATTTTAAATAGTTAATTATATTAAATTATAATTAATTATGAAAATTGCCCCAAATTAGGTGAAATAAATTAAATAACTAAATTTAGCTAATTGACAAATTAAAGACGTGAAAATTGATGATATGGACTAAAATGAATAAAAGTTGGTCAATTCCAGAAATTCAGTAGAAAGTCTGATTTTTCTCTAATTCCTATAAATAGAGCTTGAACCCTCCTTTCCTTAGTTTGGAAAATCCTGAATTCTTCCTTGAGACCCTCTCTCTCTACAACATAAACTTCTCTCTAAATTTTCTCCTAAACGGTTCGTCGGATTCTCGTGATTTATACGCCATCGGATAGATATCGTCAAGCTCTACAATAATCTGTCATTGCATGTTCGTTTTGGTCCCGATTTGAGGTAAGATCAACCCCTTTTCTGTCTTCTGGTTCGGTTTTGAAATAGCAAACTCGAGTTTGCTCAAATTCTATTCATTCGAAACTGATTTGCTCTCGTTTAGGACCTGTTTTGGCTTGGAAAACACCTATAGTCGAAGGATATAGCTTGGACGAAGGTTAGTAACTATTTTTCCCTCTTTTATGTTCAAGTTTAGTTGTTAAAACCTGGGAAAAACGATGAATAGAAAGAACAAATTCGAGAAATTCATGTATAGACTCGAAGGGTTGAATTCGAATCTATCCTCTCTAGACTCGAAGACCCTAGTTCGAATCTATCCTATTCGAATCAATTCCCCCTAGACTCGAAATTGTGGACTTCGAATCTGATTGCCTAGACTCGAAATTGTGGTCGTCGAATCTGATTAATTAGACTCGAATTATGCTCATTCGAATCTAAGCCATTCGAATCTATGCTTATTCGAACCTGTTGCCTAAATTTCGAATCTGTCTAAATCTGATGCTGTTCGAATCTGGTTTTGTTCAAAGCCTAAGATTAATTCCTAAATCAAATTAAGTTATTAAACAACCTTATGTAATTGAAAGTATCTCTTGATTATGATAAAAATCACAAGTTTCAAGTGCATAACTATTTTATGCACAACTAAATTATCAGGCCTTGTATGAACTCTTAGAAATCGTATGTCATGATTCACCTTGCTAATAATACGATTGGCTTTGTTTCAAGGCCATATATCTGTAATTATATGGATCGTATTAATCTGATAAGAATAGACTCACTTTGGGACGATAGGAACTACCACAGACTCGACAACAAGGAATGACAATAACCTGATCATATAATTAAGGATTATATAGGTCATGTTACAATCTCGACATTAATATGTCAGACTTGAAACTGAACTGCAGGAACCCGCCGATTTGACAGATAAAATTGAACAGCTTAATTCGTTAAGCACTATCTGACTAAGGACTACTGTGAGTGACAGATTTCATTAATTACTAGCATATGTTATGATACTTATTGGTGAATGTTACTGAACTGTATGGAAACTTTTGTTACTGCTGCATATTTTCTTGATTACTTTATTGTATCATAGAGACTTACTTTTGACATTATTGAAGCTAGATATCTGAAATGCCTTGGATTGCATGTGCACTTTTACATTTTTGTAAATACTTATCATGTTTACTGCTTACTTGATTGTTGATACATTTGCTTCTGCATACTGCATAATCTGATCGGACCGAATGCGAGATCTCCATTCACAGGAAGGAATTCTGCAGATTCCTTTCCTATCTGACTCGTTTCCATACACTTCCCGTAGGGCTTCGGCCTTACACATGGGAATACAGATTGGGTTGACTCCCAAAACTTTGCCGTCTCTGACGTGTTGACTTACCGGCATGAACTGATAGTATGTTATATATGTGTGGTAGCTAATGGTACTCTGTTAACTCACTAAGCAATGTAGCTTACTCTGTCATGACATCTATCTTTACAGGAAAAACCGATAAGGCCAAGGCTATAGCAGGTAGTTCGTCCCAAGCTAAGTGAACATTGATACTGGATGATTGCTGACTTTTTGAATTATTGCTAATGTCTATTTTGTAAAGATAATTGCGGTCTCGGGTAGCTTGTTCAACCTTCCGCACTCTGATTGAAGATTTTAGAAGCTAGATTAGACCACCATCTTATCTTTAATATTTTTGGTAATTAAGTATCTTGTAACTTAAATTGAATCAGGCATGTGGACCTGTGGTATCAGACAATATATTTATTACTTAAAGAAATTATAACGTGTACTGTTTGTGGTAACTCGGGTGTTACATTTGATACCTGAGATGTTACTCCAAGGTACAATGTAACCGATATAGAATGGGTCCGGTGGTATTCGAAGGGTAAAGTGCAATCTCTGGCTGGAGAGATCAAAGAAGAGATGAAGCAGGACCGGAGGGCTCGAGTTTTGAAACTTCTTAAAGCTCCTCCCACTGAATTAGAAGAGCCTCCGGTCCAAGGGTTCAAAGATTTTTTAAGAAAATTCCCGGCAGAGTAGTTTCAAAACCCCTTTTTGGAAGGAAGATTTAAAATGGTCTTTAGATAGAGACCGGGGTCTTACAGCAGACGTCTTCTCATGGTCATGACCGATGCATCCCGAGCTGAACAAGCAGAATATAATCAGATGATGCTGAGGGAAAAGAGAGATAAAAATAAATATTGGTCTAAATCAAAGATTGTAAAGATCAATAACATTCATATGTATAAAAGAGCCCGAGTATTCACTCCCGCTTTTGAAGTGCTCAGAGAGGACGGATCTGTTCAGGAACTGCATGAAACTGACCTAGAATTTGCAAACATAGACGACATCGAGTTTCTACACAACAAATTGAAAAATAAGATTAAGAAACGTGTAACTCATGTCACTGCTGTTGCCGCCCTGGTCAGAAGCATGAATCACCATGTGCTTAAGAGACTGTCAAATGGCGATTGAGAGTGCGTTGGTTAAAGTTGGTCTAAGAGCTCCTGAGCAAGATACCTTCCTTATAGTCCACTACCCAGCGTTCAAAGTTTTAATGAGAGGAAGTCGGGAATCATATTTTTGGACTAGAAATGGAAGAAAAAGTTTATGCGCTTTGAGGATTTGCCTTGCTACTCCGATGGAAAAATCAGATTAGCCAGAGCTAAACTCACCAAAAGGATACAAGAAAACGATGCTCAGACAATCCTTGAACTTAAACGCAAACCAAAGGAGATTCAAGACATTCTCAGTGGCATAGAACTGCTGAACGAGAGACTACATTTAAGGCAAGTGATTTGATGGCTCGATGTCGTCCTTGGCCTCAGAGAAATAACGGATCACACCGGAGTTCACTCACAGTGATTGAAAAGGGGGAGATTGTTAGATTTTTAATTTCGATCTTGTGACTTTCTTTTGTAATAATTATTATTAGTTTATTTCCTTGTTATTTATTTCTAGACTTATTTTAGTTGTATCTTTTATTTTACAAGTTGAGAGGGGCAAATGTGTAATAGTATGAAAGTTGAATTAATTCCATGTAAAAGTGGAACCCACCTAGTGTTTCCCACCAGTTACACGAATATTGAATTCACAGCCGCCGGCATTTAGCAAACATTCTCTCTGACATATTCATCTTTATTCTTACAAATCATAGAGTAATCATTCTGTTTTGTTTGAATATTGATGTGATTATTACTGAAGTGCTGGTATAATACTGGGAATACGTTTACGACAGCGATGGACGTTTTCCCTTCCACATCTCGTACGGTGTCTTTGAAACCTTCTTAGTGGGTACTAGATTTAGGATATGTGCCGCTATTTCTACTGCATAGCCCCAAAAACTTACCGGAAGTGTTGCTCGACTCATTATAGATCGGACCATGTCTAACAAGGTCCTGTTTCTCCTCTCTACAACTCCATTGAGTTGTGGTGTTCTAGGGGGAGTTAACTGGGAAACTATTCCGCAGCTTCTAAGATGATCGAAAAACTCGATACTAAGGTACTCCCCTCCCCTGTCAGAATGGAGAACCTTTATCTTTCTGCCCAGTTGATTCTCCACTTTACTTTGATATCTTTTGAATGTCTCAAAAGTGTCAGACTTATGTTTAATCAGATAAACATATCCAAATATACTATAGTCATCTGTAAAGGTGACATAGTTCCCATTTTCCCCTTTTGTATCACATCGGAATGGCCCACATACATTTGTGTGGACCAAGTCCACTAGTCCTTCACCTCATTCACACATTCCTGTGAATGGTGATTTTGTCATCTTGCCCAGTAAACAAGATTCGCATACATCATCCGATTTTAGGTCGAATGATTCCAACACACCATCCTTTTGGAGTTGGGCGATACATTTCTGGTTAATGTGCCCAAGACGACAGTGCTATAATTTGGACTTATCAATTTCGTTAGAATCAACATTAAATAATAAATTGTTATCACACTCAACAGTTTCATATATGCCATTATAAGGACAAGCTTTGAATATAAAAACATCTTTCAAATAAACCAAAATACTTCCATTATTATTATCAAAGCTAAAAGTGTATCCATCCTTATACAAGGCAAATAGAGAAATGATGTTCTGATACATATCGGGTGAATAACAACACTTATTTAAACTAATCCTTACTCCTGAACTAAACACGAGCTGGAACCTTCCGACTTTTATCACAGACATGATCTTTCGATTTCCCATGATTAGGTTCAGCTCCCCATTCTTCAGACTTCTACTTTTTCTTAGTCCCTGCAATACAGAGCAAATGTGATTAACAAATCTTGTATCAATAACCCATGAATTGAAGATAGAAGTGTTATGGAGTTCGAACATGAACATATCTGAAGTGCTAGCCTTTTTGACCTTACCGTCCTTAAGGTCCTTCAGATATGTTGGGCAACTTCGCTTCCAGTGCCCCTTGCCATTGCAGTAAAAGCATACTACTTCATTCGGGTCTTTTACAGGCACAATTCCGTACTCTGTTTTCCCTTGAGAGCCTTTCTTGGACTTTCCTTTTAGGGCCTTCCAGGACGACTTCCGTTTCTTTGAAGCCTTACCTACAGTCAGCACAGGGGCCACATGGGTCTTATCTTTCTTGGTGCCCTGTTCGGCGGTTCGGAGCAGATTATGCAGTTCCATAATGGACGTCTCCTTCTGATTCATATTCATTTGATAGGAGAGTACAAACTGATTATAGATAGCGGGCAATCCAGAAAGAATGATATTAGTGGAAAATTCAGAGTTGAACACCATATTGAGTGCCTCCAGCCTATCGAAGTACCCCTTCATCTCAAGGACGAAAGTACAGATAGAAGCTCCAGGCTTCGGCTTGCTGGCCATGAGGGATCTTACCACATCATGGTGCTCTTTGCTCGCCTTAGCCTCGAAGATCTCCTTAAGCTGCTGATTCATCTCAAAGGCCCATGTATTCTCAAAGGCTTTAACAAGCTCAGGAACCGTGGATGACGCCATGATGCAGGACACTTTGTTTGCATCATCGTAATGCTTCTGGAGTGCGTCAATTTCCTCCTGGGTGGGATTCTCACTCAGTGTGGGAATCTGTTTATCGAGAACATACTCTTTGTTCTCATACCTCAGCGTAAACATGAGGTTTCTCATCCAGTCCACATAGTTCGGACCGGATAACTTTTCCCTACCCAGAACGGAAAGGAGTGAGAAGTTGGATGCGTGGTTGGGAGCAGGAGTGGGTGTACCATTAGAAGTAGACATTTGTGAGATAAAGTTTTAGTTACTATGAAGTATTCCTTAAACAATTTGCCTAATGTGAATTAAGGCTAGGATCGATATTTTCGATTCATTTTATGAAAAGGGTCGCCGTAATCACGCCACGAATTTATTTTAGATGGACAAAACTCTTGTGATATATCTAAAATGTGATTAAAAACTCATGGGTAGTATACTAATTCACTTTTGATATATCTAAAACGGGATTTTCTTTTAGTACTTTAGATTATACTTTTAATCTGAACATCATCCAATAGTCCTCGGTAGCTCCATTGAACGCACAACGAAGCGGAGGAGACAAGTCAGCGCGAAGCTGTTAAAAACCTACTCCTTTAGGGAAGCAGAGCGACCCACCTTATACCTCGTTTATAGTTTGTTCACTATGGGTGAGCCGATTTATCAATTGACTGACGACGTAATTAGATTTAAATGATATATATATATATATATATATATATATATATATATATATATATATATATATATATATATATATATAATCAATAATACATATATAAATGTCTTTTAAATCTTAGGGGTTTAATTTTAAACTTTTAAATTATGGGGTCTATTTTAAACATTTTAAAATACAGGGTATAGTTTAAACAATTTAAAATATTAGGGTTTAAATTAATATTTATATATTTGGTTTTAATAAATAGATTAAATAAGAAACTTTTAATTATTAACTATATATATATATATTAAATCCGAAACCTATATATATAACCATATAAATCCTCAAAATTTAAACCTAGGATAATACAAGTTTATCCTAATAAATTATAATTTTCTAAAACCTTTAGGATAAACACTTAATTTAAATTAAGGCAACTTCTAGATAAATAAGATTTAGGATAAACCTAGAAAATCAAGCTTATCTCTAAGGCATGTTTATCTAAAATCATAAAAATCAAATCCTTAATTAAATTAACAAAATCCTAAAATTTAAAATAATAATTTATTTAATAATTCGGAATTATCCTTTTAAAAATTCAAAAATCTTTGAAAAATAATTGAATAACAAATTTTTTTCAAAATTTAAATAATTAATTTAATATTAAAACACTATTTTAAAATTAAACTAATTATCCAAAATTCCGAAAACTTATAAAAATTTTGGTTAAATGTATGAAAATAATATTAGGATATTATTTAAACTTTTAAATATTAATTATTGAATTTAAACAATTTAATTTAAAAAACAAAACTCAATTTAAAATTAAATTAAAAAAATCCAAAAATAATTAAATACAAATATTCGAAATTATTAAACTAATTTTCGAAATTCATCTCTCAAAATTAGTGCAAATCTCGTTAGGTTGACTTGACTCTGATACCACTGTTGGGTTTTCCATACCCTTGCTAGGTTAATTCAAAACTTTGCGGAAAATTAAATAACCTAACCATGCAAGAATGTAAAACCTTAAAGGATCTAACCAAACTATAACACCCCTCCCGTTCCCAGAAATGCCACGTCAACCCATAATCATAAGTGGCAATATCGCAAGCACCCCATTATGCACATGTCAGGGGGTTAACTATTAACACTGATATTTAAACCTTTATACAAACAGGTTAACAACGTGATCGCAACTTAACACATTTAACAACTCTAGATAACATACAACAGTTGACGATTACACAAAATCAGGTTCGCAAATCTTCGAAACATCCCAGTCCCGATCTGGCCGTTACTGCTACCAATCTCCTTTCTGATTCCCTGAACATGGTAGACTCGAATACGTAAGCTCGGAAGCTCGTGAGTATGCGAGGGTTAGACTCTGCACAGTAAGCACGTAACACATATACACATAGCACATACACGCAAAGCAATCTCTAACTATGTCCCTGGCAATCAACATCACTATACAGGTATGAACACATAACATGAGATCCAAGGCCCTGCACATAAAATCACTAAGGGGACACTTCCCCAGCTAACAACCGTGTACACCGGTGGTTAGCGAAAACCCTGTAGCACGGCCGCGAACCGGCTACAGGCCCTGCCGTGTATACACGCCCCAAGGACTGCTAGGGGCAGTCAACCCGCGCGATCACTCATCGCGAATCACCGTCCGTATGGAACTCATCACAATATACACAGATAGCACAACACAATTCAGAAAAATGGAGCGCTCATTTGGGAAAAGGCTCGGGTACTCACGTGATCAATCCACTATTCCCGGAATCTTTGACTCGGCTCTGTTCGCTGACTCGTCCCTGAAATCACACAGATTCCAATTATTAACATAGACTCAATTCAACGGACACATAACAATTTATACCCTGACCACGCAACCGACTCGAACCCGAAAGCAACCCCACGGAACTCCGAAGACCCAACCGAAACCCGACCGATAGATAACATAAAACCGAACACATTTTCATAAGTGGACTCGACTCAAAACACGGCCCCAAACTAGCAACCAACGCCCAAAAACCCACCGGACCAAGCCCAGCCGCCGCATCGCGCCCGCACTCAGGCACCGCGGTCGCGCCGCGCCCATCGCGGTCACGCTCACGCTACAAATGCAGCTTTCCTGTTTGATTTCCATGGCAGAACCAGGGGCTTCAACCCCCAAATCTCGACTCCAGCAATCGAAACACCCCACAAAACACATATATAACTACCCAAACATTTCAGAATCCAAACCCACGAATTTACAACAATCACATACAAATTTCAACACCAAAATCCATAGATTCTTACCTTCACACTTCAAGAACTCAAAGAGAGGAAAAGAAGATCAGATTCAACACTCAAATTCAGTTATGATGGCCAATTCTTGCTGGACTCATACACCACACACAAGTACACCTTCACACACACATACACAAACCTTTCTAGATAAGGAAGGAAGGAAAAAGGAGACGTGTATATATGTTTTCCACTTTTAGACGGGTTCCGACCCAATACCCGAACCCGATACCCTATATTCACAATTAATATCCACTCAACCCGATTAATTCCGCGAACCCAAACATACAATTAATCCACTAAATTAATTACCCGACGCCACACAACTCAATAACCCGACACGTATAATCCACTACTCAGGATCTCATTGGACCAACACGATAATAATTTTTTACACGCAATTATCTAAAAAATAGGATGTTACACAAACAAGCTAAGCAACAAATTATAAAATAAAGAGATGAACAATAAAAACTAACCTTGAGAAAATTTGGAATTTTCTCCACGAAGAAAGCTTCCACGAGCAGCCTTTGAACCGGATGCCAAGCGTTTAAAGCAAGAACGCCTCTAGCTGTTCACACCCAATGAACAAAAGAGAAAATGACTATAACTTTTCTAGCTTAGATCTCAGAGTCCAAAACTGGTATATCTTGTGATCGTCAGATAACTTAGAATTGAATGAGCGTAGGAATGAAGCAGGCAGGGGCTCCCTATTTATAGGGATTGAGAAACCCTATAAATTCACTCCCAAACCCATGTGGGATGGGTTCAAGGGCCGGCCCCCTTAACTAGGTTTAAGGGATGCCCTGTTGACTATCAACTAATTGCAGTTTGGCCCATGTACTTCCTTAGTTAATTCTATTAGCTTCCGGTTAATTTATTAATAAATTAACAAAGTAACCCATTAATCTTATATAATCAAATATTTGGTTTCCAATTAATTTATTAAACATAATAAATGAACAAACTAATTAACATTATATCTTTAAGTTAATTACCTTCTCTTTACTATTCATTGCACGCACCCAAAAAGGATCCAGCCTTATAACAATATATTTACAAATTAGTTGTGACTTGGACACTAATTCCAACACAATACTTATAGACGAACAGGTTTGTCTTGACTGTATTTTGAATAGTTGTTTATGGTGGTTTCTTTCTATTTTCACCAGCTTTTGAGATGGCTTAATTCATCTCTAACTTGCTTTTAGGACACGGGACAAACAAATGAGTTACTCCAAGTTTGAATATAATACTCCATGTTTTTATTGCATCAAGATAAATCACATAATTCTTAAACTTTTGTTGATTTCTTAGATAGTAACTCATTTGTTTGTGGAAACCACCTGTCACCGTTGAAAGTAGTATGCCATCGAAATTGTGCTTATGGATAAACATGTATTATTTTTAATGAAATGATATGAATGTGTGGTCGTATGATATTTGTTGATTTTCTTTGATTGATTTTCTTATATATGAGACCAATACATAGTTTGATTTATAAATCTGATGCAACTCGGAGGATTAATTATTGTAGAGCGGAACCTGTTTATCATTAGTGATTTATAAATCTGCTGCATCTCAGAGGATTAATTATTGATTACTTCTAGCATTTACGAAAGAAGTGGTGTGACATAAGCTTCGTCATCTAAATGTTGCTAAGGTCATATTTTTAATCATACAAACTTTTTTGGAAACATGTTCTTTAGAGTGATTGAGTTATTGGTCATCCTTATTCACACATTTCACTGCTTTAGTCCTTCTAATCTCCAGGTTTCTTTTGTTCTACTTTTTTTACTTTTTTTGGTTGCGAAGATTTCTTTTACAACTTGAAAAGGGGTTCTTTCTATTCATAAAGCTTCGATTTTTTATTTTCTAATGATACTCATTACACAACATATCATGTGCTTTAGGGTTGCTGATTGTATTTATAAAGATGATTGATTAGGGTTGGTAATCATAAGAAAAACACAAATTTGAGTAAAGTATGAACAGAAGCATGGTTACTTTGGCACTTTTGATTAAAGATGACTGATTTTGTTGAATACTCAATTCACTGAATTGGGTTTATTTTTCCTTGTTACAAATCAATTATTCTTACAAAAATCATAAGAAAACTTTTGAATAATTGAATTTGTTGAATACTCAATTAATTAACGATAAATAGAACAATTTGTATTACTTAAAATTATATGTCTTATTCAGCCTTTAGCACCCTATTGTTTGTGTAAAGCTGTGTCGATGGCATCTTTTACCTTGTATCCTTGCTAGAATATAGTGTATATACATGTGATTTGGGTAAAGTTCTCTTATGTACAAAAGTTCTAGTGATACAACTGTTACTAGGACAGTTGTTTGGTTTCGGGTGATCAAATGTTGTTGATATGTAGTTGGTGCTGTTAGTGCTACTGTTATGTCACTCGCTCCACCAATTTGCCTATGCACTTACTTTTTGCAATATCTCTTTTTGTAGGAATTCACAAATGTTTGATGAAAGAATTTAAGTTCACTTGTAATGAAAGAGTTATTGGTATATTAGTATATTTATCAAAAATCTGCTTTATATTTCTTACGAGATCAGATTAGATTTTAGTTTTCTTTAATTAAAGTATATGTCATTGATCAAATTATACAAAATTTTAGTTTTTCAATACGCGTTAAGATTATCGTAGAATGTTTAAACTTCGTGCTCTTTTTTATGTTAGAATGCAACTAAAATCACCATTGAGAATAATGAAAACAATACTAACCAAATTGGTGACTATTCTGCTTTTGATTTTTTAACTTATTGAATTTTAAATTAAAAGTCACTAGAATCTTTGTTTGACTATAATGGCCTTTAAATTTTTAAAAGAACAGAAAACTGTTTTTCGGTGTCAGTGTATATATTTTTCCTTTCTCCATTGAAACTCTTCCTAAGTGACAAACATGCATGCCAAGTTATTTTTTAGAAGTAGTTGTGCCTGTTTTTTATACATATAGTTGTGCCTGTTCTTCGGTGTCAGTATTCTAGGATATATTCTGTGAGATATTTTTTGATGGATCACACTGGGTATTATGCCTGACACTGCTATATTTCTTGGTATCATGCCTGACTTTGCTAGATCTTTAGTTCTTAACAAATATGGAGATAAGAAAACAAACAAAGATGTAAGGGTTTGGTAATTTATACAACACTTGAATCCTCATGGTAGAGTATATCGACCAGCTCATAATGACCTGGGAATACAGTCACTGAATTATTAACTATGTCAGGATCAAAATCACCTAAAATTAACTGGTTTCAATAGATCAGAGTTTAAACCAGTAACCTTGTTTTGAATCAAAGTCCAATTAAGAAGTTTGCGGAATAACACTTAATTGTTTTAACAAAAACTTTTAAAATAATAAGAACAGATAATCAAACAAACACAATCAATATCAAAACCTTTATATTGCCAAATCTCTAATTACAATCACCTCTAGTCTGTTTTGATTAGATGAAGAACACAGACTTCTTCTTAGGGTTTTACAACCTTAGAGGCTTTAGAAACTTATATCAGAATGCAATTACAATATGGAAAACTTAAGCACCACAATTAAATTAGAAAGACCTAGTCTATCTATATTTATAGCCTTCTGATTTGTTTCCTTGACGAACTGTGATTTCTCTTGAAGTAGATATGCTTCGAAGATCTTCAAATCTTGAAATATATATCACTTCCTGAATTTTAGCACTTTCTGTTATCTATCTATTGACCAGCTTGAACTTTTAACTCTGGCAGCTTGAACAATTGAACTAGCAGCTCGAGTTTATTGAAATGGCAGCTCGAACTTCGTAATTACACAGAAATACTACTAACAGCTTGAGAAATCCTAACTAACAAACTATATATTATTTTTTTCATTTTATAAATGTGATCAGTGATATTAATCACTTGTGTTTTGTGTGTCTTTGTGAGTTAGATGCAAGAAATTGGTACTGCTAATGTAAGTTGGTTGTTGTAGGTGATTGGCAAGAAAAGAAGCATATCGGTAGTTTGAGGAGTTTAAATGCCTGGGCGTCCAAGGCAGCGTCTTAGACGCCAGAGAAGCGCATAGAATGTGTAATTACAGAAGCTGGGCATCTGCATAATGGCTGTTAGAGGACCTCGGCGTCCTGGCTACGTCCTAGACGTTGTGGTCGATGCTGGTGCGTTTGTTTCAGCAGAGTAGTTGCTTTTTGAAGGGGAAGGTTACCATAATTAAGGGTGCGGTCTGGAGTTCGTTTTTCACTCACGAAGGGCAGTTTTTGGAGACGATCAGAAGGAGAAAACAACAAGAAGGATCAGTGATCAAGCATTCGGCAACCAATTCCTTGTGTTTTAGACACTTGTTGGTAGTTAGTATGTACTTCATTATGTCAATTGTTGTTTGTGTGCAGGTCCAAGTCATGTTGGGCTAAATACATTACTGTGTTTGTTCTTGAGTTTGCATATTATGGCATGGATGAATTTTATGTTATATTCAGTTTTCGTTTGTAATTAAGGGGTTGTGGATTATACGTTTGAATGAATGAACTTGATTAGACAGTGGATGTTGTATGAAACAGTTTATATTAATATCATTGGTTGTGCTAACTTAGTATGAGAAAGGAAGACAACTAATTGAGCAGTATACGTTGTCTTAAGAGCATCGGTTGTGAAGTCTAGTTCATTCCCAAGAAAATTGTATCTTGAACATTCCGAATTGCCGTAATATGTACAACGAGAGAGCAAATGTAACATTCTCAAATTTAAAATGTTGTAATTGAGGTTAATTAGCTTAAATTTTGAAATTATGTAATCAAGTTGGAAATTTAAAAGTTGGTTGTTATTTTAAGGAATTAAGAAATTTTAGAATTTCGAATTATTATTTTTAAGTATGATGATTTTAAATATTAGTGATGGTATTATTAAGATGGAAATCAGTATTTAATGAAATCAGATAAGTGGAGGGGCCACTTATGTCAATACCCGAAACTTGTGAATAAAAGACTCTTTGAGTCTTTCATTCTCATTTCTTACAAACACCATAATAGCTCTCTATAACTCTCTCTCTCTCACTAAAATCTGCTGGAAAACGAATTTGTTGAAGAAAATGTGTGGAATTGAACTGATTATTATCAAGAATCAAAGGGAATCAAGGTAAGAAAATAATTTCTAAGTTTGAGACTTTATTTTAAGAGTTTAAAGTTCAAAAATCGGATTTTTAATCAGAGAAATCGTTGTTGCATGTTGGATAAATCAGTTGGAAATCATCAATTGAAGTTCCTAGAAGCTTTAGAAACAAGAATCAACCGTTGAATCTACCTAATCGGTAAGAAATCTGAATTTTTGTAAAGTTTTATGTTCTTCAGAAAATATGAATATTTTGGTTAAATCTGGACTGATTAGCACGTTTTGGTTGGGGAAATTAAGTTAGAAACACCCCAATTATGTTAATAAAACATTATTTCAAGTTGCATGTGTTTAAAATGGATTTTTGGCGATTTTTATGTTAAAAACCCGTAGCTTCGACATGATGAACTGCATGTCAACTCGGTGAGTCGCTCAAGGTGACTCGGCGAGTCGCCAAGAACACCAAGAACAAACGGGTAAAAATCTCTAAGTATTGTGTCCGAACTCGGATGAGACCCGAACTCGGATGAGACCCTAAATCTGGATAGGTCGAATCTCGGGTCAAGGAAATTTCGGATCGCAAATCAGGTACACGCGAAATTCAGTTGGGAACTGAAATTCGGCCGAGGATCCGAAATTTGGACCTCGACTCGGCGAGTCACCTGGACTGACTCGCCGAGTCGGCCACTGTGCATGTGAATTTCGGATGGAATTTTAAGGACCCAAATTTATGGTAATTTAAACTAACTTTTTGGATATCTTTTGTATCATATTAAGGTATATAATGAAAGGTTATTTGGGAATAATAACACAACAAATGATGGGTTTTAAACACGAGTTTCGGACATCGGTTCCAAATATGGTAAAACTTTAATTGTAAAGAATTGAAGCAAATTGTCAGCGAACATACAATGATGATATGTTTATTCCATGAAAATGTAACAGATCCCTTGTGGTTTCGTTTAACCCACAGTGGGGTACTTTGTGAATCCGGTTGAAATTCCGATGAGAGATAATATAACTTGAAGTTAATAAATGCACCCATAGTGAGTACCTATGATTTCACATGTCTACATTTGTTTTATGTTTGCTATTGCCTGCTGAGGCATGTTGTTTCACTTTCGTTTGACACTCTACTAACTTGCTTATATGTTGATGCACATTGTTGCTTGTTGCATTTCCATTTCTTTGTTGTGCATCTCTTTGATGGACCTGCGGGTCGCATCTGTGATCTGGTGTTACTAAGGCTATATGACCTCAGAGTGAGGTCCTGAAGAGCATTGTTACATCCCCGATGACTTTCTGCCTCGGATGGTTGGTTTTTATGCCAAGCGTCGTCTCGAAGGAGCTGCGGCTCGGGTCCGTACTTTGGGTACGAAGAGATTATACGACATGTGTTGTCGGTGTTACTCTTGGGTGGCATCATAAAGACTTGTAGAATCTTTTGTACTCACTAAGCTATGCTTATCCCCTGGTTGTTTATTTTTTTTACAGGCAAAGGAAAATCCGCTGCCGGACCATCTAGTTAGTTCAACACTTGAAGTTTTGGAAGAAATCTACTACTCATTTGGTAACTGAATCATGGGAACATTGTTGTAATACATTTGGGATGTTGTAATAATTATTGAGTATGTAGACTTAGATTTGAAACCTTGTAGCACCATAGGGTGTTTGACACTAGTATTTTAATTTTGTATTATCGTGCTTCCGCATTTTATTAAGTATTCAGATCATTAATGTATTGTGTGATGTGATTAATCCTCGGTGATCTAATTGTGGTTATTGTGGCAAGGGTGTCACAGCAAACACCTGTTCTCCTTAAGTGAAACTCTATAATCCAACTCTTTTGTGTTAGACTGCAATAGTAGCAATCAACAGTAGTTTATTAATTCAAAGAAAATGATTAAAAATTTAATCCAAACAATCTCTAAAGCTAAATTAAGGACCTGACTTTCGCTGTGGATTAGATCCCACTTACCTATCTATATAGTGTGTGTTGGGTTATTTTTGGTACTCATACGACTGAGTCTATCAAAATGGCGTCGTTGCCGGGGATTGACAGCGCTTGTTAAATTAGTTTTTGAGTAATTCTTTCTGTAAATACATTTGTTTATAGTAGTTAGTTAGTTTAAAATGTTTTCTAAATTTTAGTTCAATTCTCGTATTCTTATTTTGCTTTAATCATTCTGAACAGCAAGTTCAGAATATTCTCTGTTGCAATACGAAACAGAGATAGAAAGAACTGCTCATTCACCTAGAAAGCTACATAGAGGATATTGGAGTAGTGGTGAACTTGCCGGTGATTTGAGTGCAACGGAGACATCTAATTCAGAAGGGCAATCTGTACATTCAGAAGAATCAGGAAGTGATAGTGATTTCCACGTAGATATGGGGGATGAAAGGAGGACTGTTGAGTCGCATTACAGGCCTGGTGACTTACCTGATATGTCACCTACTCAGTATCCAGATATTGAGAATGAGCCAGAAATAAAGACGCACTTGTTCAGTATTCTTCCTCAATTTCATGGAGCTAATAGCGAAGAACTATATGATCACTTGGCGAAATTTTCAGCTATAAGTAAAGCCAGTAGAGTACAAAGACTGCCTGTGGATTCTCTCAAGCTGAGACTTTTTCCCTTTTTCTTTGAAGGATAAAGACAAGCATTGGTTCACATCATTGTCTGCGAATAGCATTCACAATTGGGAAGAGATGAAGAGGGCCTTTTTGAATGAATTTTACTCTATTAGTAAGACTACTGAGAAGAGGAACAATATTACAAGTTTCAAGCAGAAACCGGGGGAGCAGTTCCGTGAGGCATTCGAGAGGCTAAATGAGATGCTACGAGCTTGCCCACATCATGAGGTGCCTAGGTGGATGTTGGTAAAGAACTTCTTTAATGACATTAGTCAGGAGAGTAGGAATATGATCACATCAGTATCGGGTGGTAGATTTTTGGCTAAGGAACATGATGAAGCATGGGAGTTACTTGGACAGTTGGCTAAGGGGTCTAAAGTACAAGCTAGGTCTGATACATCGATTGGAGTCCAAGTTCTGGGAATTGATAACGCGTTGAAGAGAGATGTCACTTCGAATATGGAAGCCCTCTGTAAAAAGATGGATGCCTTGATGAGGAAAGAGAACACAGAACATAGAGCTCCTATTATGTGTGTTACATGTGAAGAGAATACTCACACATCAGAGTTTTGTTCTCAGGTACATGGGGAGCAGGCTCATGAAATTTCTTGATTCAGGCCACGACAGGATCGGTTTGACCGTCACTCAGAGACTTACAACCTTGGTTGGAGGCGTCATCCCAATTTTCATTGGAGGGATGACCAGAGAGGAGATGAATATGTAAAACCCAAATTTGATTAGGGGAATAGATACCAGCAGAATAGAAATTTCTATGGTGGCACGGCATCTGGTACTAAAGAGGAGAAGGAACCAGTAACCCATGAAGCTCCAAAAGACTCAAAGATGGATAAACTCTTGGACTATCTTAAGCAGCAATCGTATGTTCAAACAAAGTCTATGGCAAGTCTAGAAAAGCAGATGGGGCAGATTGCAGATCATCTCACAAAAAGAGACGAGGGTGAGTTGCCAAGTAATACTCAAGTAATCCTTCCCATTCTAAGGGTAAGGAGAAGCAATCAGTAAATGAAGTGGAGGAGCTGAATGAAGTCAGTGAGCTGCATAAGGTGAACACTCTACGTAGTGGGAAGAAGGTAGACAACAAAGTGGTTATGCCAGAAGTGGAAGAAATGGAGAGTGATGTTGAAGAGGTAGTTGATGATGGGAAATCAATCCCACATTCAGAATCTGAGCGAGAGGCCAAGTTGAAAAAGAAAGTCCACTTTGAAGAAGTAATAGTGGAGGAAGAGGAACAACCGAGGCCTAAGCCAACACCTCCGTATCCGTCGGCACTAGAGGGTCCAAGCAGGCCAGCCTTTGGTAAGAAAGGGCCGCAACTGGAGGAGCTATGGGAGATGTTCAACCAAGTGAGGATTAATATTCCGTTGGTAAAAGACTTGCAACAAGTTCCAACCTATGCTAAATTTCTGAAGGACTTGTGCACGCAAAAGCACAAATTCAATACGGCATTGCAAAAGCAAATCAACCTTACAAAGCAGGTAAGTGTCGTAGTCTCGAGCTCTCTACCTCCAAAGCTAAAGAATCAAGGTTCACCTCTCAATCCTGTCACTATTGGTGATGTTAGGATCAAGAAAGCATTGCTAGATTTAGGTGCAAGTGTTAACACACTACCAGGAAACTTATTTGATCAGCATGATTTGGGAAGCCTAAAACACACTGATGTGGTGTTACAGCTAGCTGATCGATCTACTTAGGTTCCGAGGGGTATGTTAACAGATGTGATTGTAAAATTCGAAGATTTCTATTACCCAATAGATTTTCTAGTGTTGGATTCAGATCATAGGAATCGGGACAACCAACCCGCAATTATTTTGGGCAGACCATTTTTGGCTACTATAAATGCCCAAATAAATCGTAGGACGGGTGTCTTAGACTTGGCTTTTGGGAATAGAAAGTTGAAATTGAATGTTTTTAATCTGCTCCTAACGTTTCATTTGATTCAGAATGCTATTTGATTGACTGTGTTGATGAGTTAGCAGGGTCCCAAGCACCATTGATGACTAGCAGGGACGAATTAGATTATGTGTTGTCATGTCAAGAGCAGGAAGTGGGTGAATGGGGATGGTTGATGAGCCTAGAGGAGATGATAGGAGGGACAAAGCAGAATAGGCAGCCCCCATGGTCATTGAAGTTTGAGAAGCTACCTGAAAACCTACCTGAAACAATAAAACCTTCTTTAGAGCAAGCTCCCACTTTAGAACTTAAAGCTTTACCTACCCATCTTAAATATGTACACATGAAATCTTGCCGGTGATTATAGCCTCAGATTTGTCGGAAAAGGAAGAGAAGGCATTAATAGAGGTTTTGGAGAAGCATAAGGCTGCCATGAGTTGGACAATCTCTGATCTTAAGGGGATAAGTCCCACGATTTGCATGCATAGAATCATAACTGATGCTGATATTAAACCTTCAAGGGATGCACAGTGAAGGTTAAATCCAAATCTGAGAGAAGTGGTGAAGAAGGAGGTATTGAAGTGGTTGGATGCGGGAATTATCTACCCCAATTATGATAGCCAATGGGTCAGTTCCACCTAGACCGTACCTAAAAATTCCGGGGTAACAGTGATCAATACTCAGGATGGTCAGATTGCAACTAGACCAGTAACTGGCTGGAGGGTATGTAATAGACTATAGGAAGCTGAACACAGCCACATCGAAGGACCATTTCCCATTGCCTTTCATACACCAGATCGTTGAAAAGCTAGCCGGGCAGAAATAGTACTATTTTCTAGAAGGTTATTCGGGGCACAATCAGATTCTGATCCACCCTGATGACCAAGAGAAGACCACGTTTTGCTTGTCCTTATGGAACATTTGCTTATCGGCGAATGCCATTTGGGTTGTGTAATACCCCTGCTACATTTCAGAGGTGCATGATGGCGATATTCTCTGATATGGTAGGAGGTTCTTTGGAAACCTTTATGGACAACTTCTCCATTTTCGACAAGACGTTCGAAGGATGTTTACACCACTTGGAGCAAGTTCTGAAAAGGTGCACCGAAACTAATTTGGTGTTGAGCTGGGAGAAAAGCCATTTTATGGTCAAAGAGGGGATTGTGCTAGGCCATGTGGTTTCTGAGAAGGGAATGGAGGTGGATAAAGCAAAGATTCAGCTTATATCATCGTTACCACCACCAACAAGTGTGAAAGGGGTTAGATCATTATTAGGGCACGCCAGATTTACAGGAAATTTATCAAGGACTTCAGCACTATCTCCAAGCCACTGTGTATTTTGCTGGTGAAGGACATATAGTTTGTATTTGATGAGGCGTGTGAAGGCATTTGAGCTGTTGAAGGCAAAGCTTACCGATGCTCATGTCTTGCAGTCACTGGATTAGACCAAGCCATTTGAAATCATGTGTGACGCAAGTGACTTTGCGGTGGGAGCAGTGTTGGGACAGAGAGTAGATAAGAAACCACTGGTAATCTATTATGCCAGTAAGACGTTCTCGGAAGCACAACAAAACTACACTACTACAGAGAAGGCGTTATTAGTTGTAGTGTATGCGTTGGATAAGTTTCGTGCTTATGTATGGGGGGCAAACGTGATAGTTTATTCTGATCATAGTGCTTTGAAGTACCTCTTGAATAAGAAAGATGATAAGCCCAGGCTGATTCGATGGATTTTGTTGTTGCAAGAATTTGATCTGGAAATTAGAGATAAGAAGGGTTCAAAGAATGTAGCGGGAAATCACTTGTCTAGGCTGCCTACATCAACCTCAAATGTGATTGAAGTCATTAAGGAGTCTTTTCCTGATGAACAACTCTTGTTTGTGTCTAAATTACATTGGTTTGCTAACCTAGTTAATTATTTTGTGTCAGATTAGACACCAACTCATTGGAGGTCTCAACAGCGGATGTGTTTCTATGCACAGGCCAAGATACACCTCTGGGACAAACCTGACTTATTCAAGATCGGTGCAGATCAGATTCTTAGAAGATGTGTTTCGGAGGCAGATCAACTTGATATTCTCACACATTGCCACAGTCTAGCATGTGGGGGGCACTTTAGTGCTAAGAAAACAACTCATTAGGTTTTAGAGTGTGGTTTCTTTTGGCCATCCTTGTTCAAGGATGCTTATGAGTTCGTCAAATCTTGCCTTAGATGCCAACAGGTTAAGGGGGGATTTACGAGAAAGATCAAATGCCGATGGTTCCCATTTTAGAAGTAGAAATCTTTGATGTTTGAGGAATAGACTTCATGGGCCCATTTCCTGTTTCCTTTGGATCTGAATACATTCTAGTAGCTGTGGATTATGTGTCCAAATGGGTTGAGGCTAAGGCAACAAGTCAGAATGTTAACAAAGTAGTGTGTAAATTTGTTAAAAAGAACATCTATTCACGCCATGGGATTCCCAGAGCTATTATTAGCGATGGAGGAAACCATTTTAATAATTTTCAATTTCACACTCTGTTAAAGCATTACGGGGTCACTCACCGTGTTGCCACTCCTTACCACCCACACACGAGTGGTCAAGTTGAGGTGTCTAATAGGGAGGTTAAAAGGATTTTAGAGAAAACTGTAAAGCCTAGTCGCAAAGATTGGTCCTTAAGGATAGATGATGCATTGTGGGCTTACAGGACTGCATATAAGACCCATATTGGCATGTCACAGTACAGATTGGTCTATTGGAAACCTTATCCTTTACCTGTGGAACTAGAGTATAGGGCTACTTGGGCTATTCTAAATGCTAACTTTGATATTGTGGATGCAGGTAAAATGAGGAAATTTCAGTTGGCAGAGCTGGAGGAAATCAGAATGGAAGCCTATGAAAGTGCAAGGATCTACAAGAAGAAGACAAAGCACTTCCATGATAAGCACTTGAGGAAGAAAAGTTTTGTTGTTGATAATAAGGTCTGGCTATTTAACTCATGTCTTAAGTTGTTTCCAGGTAAGCTGCAGAGCAAGTGGACGGGACGATATGAAGTGGTTCATGTGTACGAGAATGGAGCAGTGGAAAGTAAGGATCCTAAACATGGGAACTCATTTATTATGAATGGCCACAGACTTAAGTTCTATGTTAAAGGTCCTATCAAAGCTGAAGGTGAGCAAGCAACTTTGATTGAGGTGGTGGCTCTTGAGGAGCCAACCTATTTATCTCTGTAAGTAAAGCAGGTAACGAATTTTATGGGTACATTCGCTGCAAACCCTCACGAGACTAAAACTCATCCATCCAAATAATTGGATGGTTCAAAGGCTTGCTACACATGCTAAGTGTAGCCGTGTTCCCTACGAAAATGGTTGTTTTTTTTTGTGTTGATGTTGTTGTTGGAAAAGTGTAGTTTAAATATTTAATGTGGAAATGAGCGGGAGTGTCAGTTATTAAGTGGGTTAGAGCGGTTCGGTACATGTATTGAACGAATTTGAGTAGAGGCGTTGAAGTGGGCGTCCTAGACGCTGATAATAATTTCCAAATAGAAGGATAGCGTATGGTAGAAGCTTGTTTGGGGTTTTCGATGCTGAGACACCGTATAAGACGCTAGAGAAGATGCCGCAGGACCGCTTTGAAACACGCATAAACGACACGGCGTCGAAGTGAGCGTTCTGGACGCTGGGAATAATTTCGAAACAGAGGGTTAGCATACTCTTGATGCTTTAAACCGCATGTGCCTACGCTCCCTCACCGTCGAAGACGCCCAGCAAGACGCTACTTCACCTGCTCCCATTATAACCCTTTTGTCGTCATTCTCCTCGCTTTCACCATTCTCTTCTCATCTCAAACGCTCTCATAATCCTTCCGGACGGTAGGCGGTTATCACTTCTTCGTCATCCCTTTGCATACTCCTAACTACTTCGTGATCAGGTAAATTGTTCTTGCCACATTCTTGTCTTGAAAAGCTTCCATCGCTCCTTAAGAACTCGGTTATGATATATGATATGCTTAAGTGATTGTTAATGTTTATATGTCGATTAAGCATGTGTTGAGTCATATTCTTCATATATATGTGCATTTCATGCATATTTGAAGTTTGGGGAAGTTAGGGTTTCCATTTCTGAGTTAGGGTTTTGCGATAGAGGTACGAGGTGTGTTGAGTGCAAAGTTTGGTATGTGTGACTTGTGAATATGAGGGATGTATGCAAGATGATATAAGAACATGGTGGTTAGTATGTTGTGTTTTGTGCATATTGTCATATGTATATGAATCTGTATGTGGGTTATGTGCAGTTGGTTTTCCTAATCTTTGGGGTTTTCTTGCTTATTGTTGATAATGGAGTTCAAGGGGGTATAGGATGAGACCCATTCTTAGTGCCTAATTTGGGGAGGGGTTGCTCTAAATTCTTTGAACAAGTATGATTGGATGTGCAGTATAGGGATACATTTGTTAGATGGTCTTTGAGTAATACATGTCGCTAGATTAGGGTGCCCGCATTGTCTTAACTGCTCTTAATTGTGTCACGCTTGATTAACATCATGCAAATGCAGCCTAAGCCTATCTGATCTTTGTCTTGTATACCCTTAGCACCATGACATGCGCTTCTGCTAGAAAGAAATCGGCAAACCCAGTCTCCAGGAAAAGGGCAAAGCAGATTTCCTCATCCTCATCTCACTCAACATCAGCACCTCAACCCACTCCACCACCTGAGACTATTATGGTGGAAGATGATGTACGTTTTTACTTAGAACGGGATGTTAGTAGAGAGGAGTTCAAAGATTATGGTGTGATCGATTATTTTTGCAAAATGGGCTGGATGGAAGCGATCGAATGGAAGAAGGACGTGATATACTTTGAGGCATTACGAGAATTTTGTGCTACAATTAAACGAAAGAGGGACGCTACCCAGGAGTCATTGGTTTTACAAGCCACAGTTGGGGAGCATGATATTGGACTCACAACTGAAAAGGTATAGCAGCTGATGGGTTTTGATAACGGGGTTGATCGGGAGGATGACCCAGTCCCCTTTGAACTTTGGGACGAAGAGAGTATGCAAGAAATCCCTGTTGTAGCCCCAGAAATGTGGCAGAAGTACCTCACTACCATTTTTGATCTAACTCCCACTCAGGAAAAGACGTACACCACATTCCACAGGAAAGATCTAAAACCTCTTGCCAAGGTCATTTGGAAGCTCATTTTGTATAACATCTTGCCCCGCAACCCAGATACTACGAGTATCAAGGTGAAGGATGTTTTTGTCGTTAATGCTCTTTTGACTGTGAAGCCCTTGATTTCTATAGCCCATTTATGTCTGCACAACATTTGAAATCTGATTCCTTTGTCCCACAGAACTGAGTTAGCCCACGTAAGGCTACTATCTGATATGTTCGACCTAATGGGAGTACTACCGCCGAACCCAACATTTTTGGCCATCCAAATAACGAACGTTGTTTCATCAAGGCACTGTTCGGAAGGATGTCTTTTATCCGAGCGGGTAACTTTTCGATCATAACTTTTCAAGCAAAAAAGTTTGAGACGAAATTAGATAGGCCCCACTCCCCTACTCCTGAACCACAGAACCATGTTGGTTCTTCGTCTGCTATTTCTTCTACGTTCACAGATGATTTTATTAAAGCAACTAAGGAGTTGGCCATGATAGTAGGCAAGGTTTATCAAGCACTTCAGACAGTTGTACTGCCGGTGTTAAAATTAAATGCTGAAAACTGGATCATTTGACTGCCTTGATAACTGCTACTAAGGAGGGGGAGCACAGTGTGACTCCACTACCGGAGCCAGAGCAGCAACATGAAGAGCAGCAGGGAGAAACGAGGGGACCTCAATCAGCTGGACGTGTGTACATCGGTTTTGACGGCACCACACTCATGTAGGGGTGTAATTGTTAGGTGTATTGTTTTGAAACTTTTACTTTTGGTTGATTTGGATGCCTTTAGGGCACTGAACAAAATACTTTGATCTTTCTTTTGTGTGGTTGTGATTGTGACTTAAACTCTGTTTGCATGCCGTTTCAGTGACATTTGGGATTGCTTATATGATATGCTAGTTGGATGAATGGGTTGTCTATTTGATGTGTTGTTACTGATCCAGTTTCAAGTATTGGGTGATATGCTATTTGATTGATTTGGTATTTTTATGTGCTGAGGACATCACTTCCTTCTAAGTTGGGGAGGCGGTGTCTAATTTTTTGATTTTTGCATGGTTTGCATAGTAGGGAGTTAGACCTAGCATTTAGACACTGTGGTATTGGAAGGGAACGCAGGAACCATTTATATGTGTTTAAGTTTAGTCAGCTCACCATATATGTTTCTTTTCTGTTTGATTCATTGTGTGCAGGTTTGAGATGTCTGGGTGAACTTCCCGAAGGGTAAAAAGCATAGCAAAAAGAAAGAAAACTACATTAGGAGCAGTGATTCGTACTCCAATTGAATGGGACCCTACCAAGCTTCTCTCCGAACACGATGAGCATATATGTGCTGAATTGTTTATGGAAAAGTGGGGAGAGATACCAAGTACATTTACGAGAAGAAGCTAGACAGAGACGAGTTTGGAAATTATGGTGTGGTAGACTTGTTAAAGGCTTTAGGTTGGGAGAAAGTCTTAGATATGGGGGGAGAGTCATTGTATCCGTTTGTGGTCGCAGAATGGATATCGATTTTGAGATTAGAAAAAGGAGCAGATGCCAGTGACTTCACATTAATAGGCAGGGTAGGAACTCGAGATATTAGGACGACTGCAGCATATGTGAGGAGTATTTTTAAAGTGGATACAGGTTGTATCAAGGACGGAGTGACACTAGAATACGTTTACCGATCCGAGGGGTATCTAGCTGAGACAGGGATGATGTATTCTGAGGTTTGGCAACAGAAAGTGGCAGCAGCGTTCGATATTCAGCGCAATCAGGTGTTTAAGTACAAGGAGTTCAGGAGAGGTGATTTGCAGCCGATGGCCAAGGTGATTCACAAAGTTCTGATCACCAACATTTTGCCAACATCTGGGGATTTGAGCAAGGTGAGGCTTAAGGACGTGAGCATTATCCATGCTCTGTTGACTAAAAGAGGAGCCCTTGTTTTTGCCTGGATTATGATGGATGACCTCTGGAATATGTACAAAACCCGAGAGAGACGCATTATCCCTCACATGTGGATGTTATCCAATATTCTCCAAGTGAAAGGAGGCATTGCTGAGACAACCGCTGCGAAGATAATCAAAGAAAGTAGCATATGGATCAAGGAAAGTTTGATGAAGGACATAACTTTGCGGGAAGTAGACGAGGGCTATGAGATCTATGACACGGAGAAGAAGAAAGGGGTAGTCACATCATATCCCGAAGAAGAAAGAACAGAAAGACAACAAAGCAGAGCTATCAGACGAGGTGAGGCAGGGAATCTGAGTAATATTGTGCAAATGTTGTCTAACCTGAGTACAGACATGGCTAGTATAAGGAGCGAGCAACAGGAGAGATGGCAAGGTCAGGATAGAAGAATGGAAGAGCAACAGAGGCAGCTCAATTGGTTGCAATCAGAAGTAGGAGCACAGAGAAGGCAGCTGGATGATATCTATTTGGGGGTAAGAGCAGGAACATTTCTTAATGCGTACATGAATAGCCAGTAGTGGCAATATTTCGACGAGGTACGACATTACACAGACTACAAAGCAAACATGCCCTATAGGCCATTTGAGAGATATCAGGCTTCAGATTTTTCCAACATTGCCCGAGGCATGGGCCCTCCTATTGGTCATCCTGCATTGGCGCCATTCCATCAACCTCCGTCTACACCACAAGTAAGAGATCAGCAAGGATCCGCTGCATACTTTAGTGGTATCTTTGGGCCACCGTCACAGTGAGGAACCGCAAAAGATACCTTGATAGATGGTACTTCTGTTTCATTTCTGCTTCTGTTATTTTATTTTTAGTTTTAAGTTATTTTTAAGTTTATTTGTTTTTATATATGCATGCATGTTAGTATAGTGATGGTGTCATGATCATTCTTAGCCTCTTATATTTGGATTATCTCGTGCAAGCATTAGAATGAGGGAATAATGGGTTAAGTGAAGTGGATTTTGTAGCCTTAAATGTTGAAAATTTTGAGATGCTAAAAGGTGTGTGTGGATAGAAGTTGAGTGTTTAACATGTTAAATCTTGGTTAATATCTCTCCGATAAGTCTTTGAAATTGATGGCAATAAGGAGGAGAGTAAATCGTGCATAGCACTAGAAAAGAAAAAAAAAAGGAGAAAAGAAAAGAAAAGAGGAAACTAACATGTGGCCTAGTAAGTCCGGGAAATTAAGTCTGTGGGGTACCATCATGCCTAATCACCTAAGACCGCGTGGTTTGGGATTGATTGACCCAAATCCCGTTACATGGACTTATTAGAAAGTCATGATTGCAAGTGTTAATGGAAAGAACAGGAAAAAAAAACTCAATAGAATAAAAGCATGCATGTAAGCTCAAAGTGATATCAGCTCGTAACCTTGAGCTAAAAATCAATTCCTAAGGATTTATTCTGAGGGAGAAAAGGCCATGGATTGAAAGATGTTAATGCTTGAGTTTTATTTCATCGCTGTCTTTAGCATTCCTGGATTTTACATTTTTAAGGTTAAGGGATTCAAGTTAGTTATCATTTTGGCTCTGTTTTAATGCCTTGTTCGAGATGATCAAGGTGTAAGTTGGGGAGGTTTGATCAGTGATATTAATCACTTGTGTTTTTGTGTGTTTTTGTGACTTAAATGCAAGAAATTGGTATTGCTAATGTAAGTTGGTTGTTGTAGGTGATTGGCAAGAAAAGAAGCAAATCGGTAGCTGGAGGAGTTTAAAATGTCTGGGCGTCGAAGGCAGTGTCTTAGTCGCCAGAGAAGCGCATAGAATGTGTAATTACAGAAGCTGGGTGTCTGCATAACGCCTGTTAGAGGACCTCGGCGTCCTGGCTAGCGTCCTAGACGCTGTGGTCGACGCTGGTGCGTTTGTTTCAGCAAAGGAGTTGCTTTTTGAAGGGGACGGTTACCATAATTAAAGGTGCGGTCTGGAGTTCGTTTTTCACTCACGAAGGGCGGTTTTTGGAGACGATCAGAAGGTGAAAACAACAATAAGGATCAGTGATCAAGCATTCGGCAACCAATTCCTTGTGTTTTACACACTTGTTGGTAGTTAGTATGTACTTCATTATGTCAATTGTTGTTTTTGTGCAAGTCCAAGTCTGTTGGGCTAAATACATTACGGTGTTTGTTCTTGAGTTTGCATATTATGGCATGGACGAATGTTATGTTATATATTCAGTTTTCGTTTGTAATTAAGGGGTTGTAGATTATACGTTTGAATGAATGAACTTGATTAGATAGTGGATGTGGTATGAAACAGTTTATTTTGATATCATTGGTTGTGCTAACTTAGCATGAGAAAGGAAGACAACTAATTGAGCAGTATCTTAAGAGCATCGGTTGTGAAGTCTAGTTCATTCCCATGAAAATTGTATCTTGAACACTCCGAATTGCCGTAATATGTACAATGAGAGAGCAAACACCTGTTCTCCTTAAGTGAAACTCTATAATCCAACTCTTTTGTGTTAGACTGCAATAGTAGCAATCAACAGTAGTTTATTAATTCAAAGTAAATGATTACAAATTCAATCCAAACAATCTCTAAAGCTAAATTAACGACCTGATATTTCTAGTAGATTCGATCTCACTTACCCTATCTATATAGTGTGTGTTCGGTTATTTTTGGTACTCATACGACTAGGTCTATCAAAATGTCATTATTTGTTTTCTTCAATTTACTTGAAAATGAATGATATCTATAGTTACACATGTTATATTATTAAAAATATTTAAACAATCATCGTCAACATGTCATTAAACATAAATTTAAACATACATTTTTTCAAACTCATATTTAATTAAATTAAATGATTCTTACACTTTTTTGTTAGTATATAAAGATAATTTATACAATCATCGTCATCATGTCAACCTGTTTCATATATAGTTTGGTATATTCGAAGTTGATCTTCATTGTGAGCATAAGTTGGTTCCTCATTCTAAATAAGGCATATGTGCCATAATTGACAATTTCACATCTCTTCCTCTTTAACCTGAAATCGACCACTTGATATATATGATCCCAATAGTGACCGCTCACTTTTTATTTTATTAGAACTGCACATTCCAAAAGGTTCCCAAGAACAAAATCTTACAGTTTTGGGATTGTTTTCACCTTCTGTTTGATATACAATTTAATGACTTAATAAATTTTTTTCTCATGCTTCTCTGTTTTCTAATGACTTAACTTACATTTAATAGTTTATTTGCAAATAAATTTTTCAGATACTAAATTAATTCATTTGTGTTTTATTAACTTGTAGTCATACATTTTGCTGGTTTATTGTGAAATTTTTCTTACATTTGTTTCTGCCACATTCAAGCTGGTTTGACAGTTTTATATTTTATTTGTTTTTACTATGTTATTTCTTATTAGTATGTTTTTAGTGTCTTTTGTGTATTTTCCAACAACAATAAAAATACAAGGTACGGTAGTCAAACAATGGCTTCCAAGGTTTAGTAGGTAACTTGTAGAACAAAGTGTAATTCTTTCGTCTCGATTTCACATTAACTACAATGATGGCTCATTCAAATACGTTGATCATAAATACAAGATATGCTTCTGGTATGACACAAAGGTATCTAAGTGTCCCAAATTTAGTGGATCGTTGTACGGTATTTCACTTGTAAGTTACGAGTCAATCTTGGATAGATACAGACCTCAAAATGTGACATTAGGTTTGTATATATTTGACCATTTAAGTTGAATACTTTATGAATTGATTTTTTCATAATAATGCGTTACACATATGTTTATTAGATGTTGAAGGTGTTATTGATACTTGTGACAAGATACCACCTAAACATGACGACGAAAAAATAACTAGAATGAAAATAAACATCAAGGATGCAACGTGAGATATTTTATCTTGAACTGTTAATATATTTGTTTATAATATTGTACTTTCATCATTTTTTAAATAATGTTTACAGTGGTCAGAACATGCCTATTACTTTGTGGGAGCCATATGTTACTCAGATGTCCAAATATGTCTGTAACAATCGGAAGGAAGGCCCAATCATTATTGTCTTGCAGTTTGCAAAAGTATACATATATGATGGTTAGTTACCATAGATGGTCTAATTTTGTTTTTCATGTATTTTCTTTAGGATAATTGTTTTTGTTATTTATGACTCTTCACGTAACAAACCATCATATACTAGTATTTTTACCCGGTCGGTGACCGGGTATACCGTATGAGAAAAGTTAAAAAGACTATATATAACATTACATAATTAGAATTGTACATATATATAATAACAAATAAAAGCATACAGTTATTTAAAGGTAAATGGTTGGTACACTTATAATGGTATTTAACATTATCATGTATCATGGCAACACTTGCAACACTGATCGCATAATACAAAAACCATGTTGGTACAAATTTTTTCTTTAACACGTCATAAAGTTCAATGTTACATGATGATTTTATAAAAAATGATACTGTAAAGTATAAATATAAATATAAAGTTTACCAATGAATACAAATAATGATTATGATTAGTTTTTGTGAGTTGATGCAATCCTTTCATAGAAAACATGGTATTCTGCTCATAATATGTGTTTTTATTCGTTTAAATTTGAAATTTTTTTATAATAATATAATGTCTGTTTACATTGAGATGTATATCTAATGAAAATATAAATTTATATATTGACAACTACCGCTAGAACTGGACTTTACTGGTTTAGTGTGTGTATATAATGTTGTATCAATTTTTTTCATAGTTTTTGGAGTAAGTTTATAGGTTGTTACGATGAATAGTAGTACGTATTTTTTTAGGAGAAGCTACCATACAAAGAACGTTCGCATTAGCCTTTTACGTTACAATTACATTTATTTATTTCAAATTTCACAATATAATATTTAACTTCTTAGTATTTTTTTTAAACATGTTATGTTTAAGTTACATTTTTAAGCTTTCAAGCTATTAAATGTATTTTAGTGTTTTATATGGATCACATGTAATTATAAAATATACAAAAACCATCATGTTTTTTCAGAACGTACTAGCATATATATCACATATGAAGTAACCTTAGATTTTAAAACCTTTAACTTATATTAAATTATACTTTGCACCTTGTAAAGCATACTGTTTTTGTAAGTATAAGTTTGATATGTTTAGTATGGTTTTTTTAGGTATTATGTAATTAAGTTTACGATTCAATTAATTTGAAGATAGAAAACACATTACACGATTAGTAACACATCATAGTAGTGAAATACACATATGGTGGATGACATGCTCATTGTTTGTAAAGAATGGACGTGTAAAATATAAACCATTAAATAACATAAGATATACATATATGTAAATGTAACATAACTACTAAAACAACATAAGATATACATATATGTAAATGTAACATAACTACTAAAACAACATAAGATATACATATATGTAAAATATAAACCATTAAATAACATAAGATATACATATATGTAAATGTAACATAACTACTAAAACAACACATGAAAACATTCCAGTTTCAAATGAAACAACAACATATATGTAATTGTTCATTACAAATTAATAACACTTCAATCCGACAACATTCTTTTTATTTTCTCTGCTTCCGGCATCTTCGGTTCGAACGTCACGGTAGTTAAATCCGTAGAAAACAGCATATTAACTGACAATCATGTAAAACTACAATAAGCATAAATGACAACTTTTAATAACGCATGAAGTGAAAAAAAATGTAGGTTTATATTGGAACATACTTGAATCGAAATGTCGAAGAGTAACTCTCGAAACATATATAATGGAATTTGTTATCATAGCACGATAAAACCTGACATGTTTCGTCTGTCTATTATCATACAACTTCATCATTATTTTATAACCCCTAGACATATTAAATAAAATACATTTGTTTAATACATTGTAGATAAATATGAGAACATCTAATAAGTATGGAATATATAGACTTACGTGTCGTCCTGTAAGAATATTTCAAATGAAGAACTCAAGTTAAAATATGTAGCACTCATTCGACGGCCGAATACGATTTTTCCAACAACATCTAATAGAAAACATGGATAAGATCAGAAGTTAAGTTTTTTATGATGCAATATATACATAAACTGAAATCATAAAGATAACTGTTGTAAACAATAGAGATGTACCGATCATCAATCGTGAACTCGTAGTTTTCTCTAGCAGACTTCAAATTGAAGGCACCAACGGATATAAAGGAAGCATGCATTCGATGTCAGTCCCGATTGGTGTAATCATTATATTTTTACTGATGACTATATACCACTCAGAATGTAAAAAATCAAATGATTCATATCTTGGAAATTGGTAACAGGTGTCTTCGAGTTTAAAACGATGCAAATTAAATACACGACCCTCCAACTTCATCGACGTGAAAAGATGCATGACATCAGATGTGTTGGTACACCCTGTGTGACGATAGCAGTCTAAGTATAGTCAGCATTTTGTGTAAGTCAAGTTAAGTAATATTGAATATTGACTAGTGTTTGATATATGTGATTATGTGTGTTTGATATTGGTTGATTGTATGTTTGAACTTGATGTAATGCATTACAAGAAGTTCAAACATAAAGTTCAAAGATAAATTCAAACATAAGTTAAAACATAAGTTCAAATATAAGTTTGATATGTGAAATTCTAATTTGTAGTAAATTCGAATTTGTCATTGAAGGAAATTCGAATTTGTAGTATATTCGAATTTGTCATTGAGGTAAATTCGAATTTGTCAGGTGGACAAATTCGAATGGGCCTTGGGCCTGTTTCGAATTTGTCCTAAGAAAAATTCGAATTGGTCAGTATAATTAAGGATTAACTCGAATTATTATGAGACTTTTGCAGAATTTGTCAGACGATTAAGCAAAAGGCGATCTCGAGTTTACTAGTAATCAGAGAGTGTTTTCGGAGAGAATCATCGTGTAGGTACGTTCGTAGTCGTTCGTATAGCATTTTGGTAGTCTCCGTGTTTCGTGCTTGTGATCTTACCATCAAGCCGCTAACGAGGATTCCGCACTCGTTGGACGGTGTCGCGTCTAGATAGATCCGTAGAGTGAAGACCTTACAAGTGGTATCAGAGCTTTTGGGGTGTTATTCGTGTTCTTCGTGTTCATAAGATACATCCTAGGTTTCTTGACGTTTTGGACGGTTTTTATCACGATTTATGAGGTTTTTCGAGCTTATCAAATTAGATTTCGGGAAATACTTTGTTGTAGTTCAAGTTTTTGACCAAAATCAGTATTTTTACTTGTAAAAATATTGATTTAATCTGAAAAACTTGAAAAACTCGAAGTATTAGCCGTTTTTCGAATTTGTGGCGCTCGAGTTTAGTAAGGGGGTATTAGGGTTTTCTTAAAATTTCGAGTTTGACCAAAATACGCTCCTTTCGAGTTTCCTTAAAGTTTGCTTTGAATTTGGCCAATTCGAATTTGCTTGGATTTCGATTTTACAATAAGATCGAATTTGGACATTCGAGTTTAGTTGGGTTTTCGAATTTAATTGGGTTTCGAATTTAGTGGACATTTGAATTTAGTTTCGACTTTGTCATTAATTTCGAACCTAGCTGGATTTCAAACTTAATTTCGAATTTAATTCCAAACCAGTTTAAAATTAATTAAATTCGAATTTATTCAAATTCGAAAGAATTACTTTAAATTAATTTTGAATTATATTAATTAAGTTTGAATTCAAATATATTTGAAACAATGACAAGTCTACAGAGGTTTATGGAAATGGATCACGAGGTTGGAAAGGTGAATTCACCACCGAAGTTAATGAAAATTGAGGATTATTACTGGTGGAAGGATAGGTTTGCCGACTTCGCAAGGTTTAATGATATGCGGATGTGGATTTGTATCGACGAGGGATACATTCCACCTACTGCAGAGGTTGAAGGTCGTCAACGAGTCTTAACATATTCAAAGATGAAAGATGAAGATAAGAAAGTTGATGAGGCCGAAAACCGTGCATTCACTATCATTAGAATGGTGTTACCTCAGGAGATCTTAAACACCTTCCGTAATCAGAAGACAGCAAAAGAGCTGTGGGATGCGTTAGAGAAACGGTGTGAAGGTAACCCGAGGGTCAGAAAGAATCGAATGGAAATGCTCAAGCAGCAGTTTGCAATCTTCAAAGCCTTGAAGAACGAAAAGCTGGATGAGACTATTACACGATTCTACCATTTGCTAACTGAGTTAGACAGCCACGACGTGGAGTATAGTGAAACGGAGAAGATTAACAAGATTCCAGATGCTTTACCAGCCAAATGGGAGATGCATGTGGCCATAATAAAGCATGATGAAGACAAATTCTATACTCTGACTCTAGAAAATGTTGTAGGAACGCTGAGGGCATATCACTTTGAGTTGCTG
Source organism: Centrapalus pauciflorus (assembly GCA_020465985.1). Classification (NCBI taxonomy): domain Eukaryota; kingdom Viridiplantae; phylum Streptophyta; class Magnoliopsida; order Asterales; family Asteraceae; genus Centrapalus; species Centrapalus pauciflorus. Next base: position 886,400 of record JAANYP010005086.1, read on the forward strand.
AAGAAGGAAACGGATTATGACCAAGTTCAAGATCCTGCAATGTACTTTGGGAAATCAAAACCTTCAGTGGCAGCTGATTTGAAGACAGCTACAGCTTTCTTTTAAGGAGAAACATCGTCACCGGCTGAAACAGAAGACTCAGTAAGTAGGGCTTTCTTAGGGTTTGCAAGACCAGAAGAAAAGCAGCATCAGGCTACTCCGGCATCTACATCTCAAGGGTATTCAAAGATTCCTATGAGCACAAAATCGGCTGAAGACCATCTGAATCTGTTGGCTTCATTCATGGCCGCATACGGCAATTGCGTTCAGGGCGAAATTAACGATCATGCACTTTGGGATGAGGATTACGATAAGGTAGACCTTGATGATCTTGAAGAGATGGATCTGCAATGGCAACTGGCCATGGTAACTCAGAGAGTTAAAAGGTTCATCAAAAGGACGGGTAGAAATCTGAATGTTAGTAACAATAAGATTGGATTCGATAAGTCCAAGGTTAAGTGTTACAACTTCAGGGGTTAGGACACTTCGCTAGAGAGTGTCAGAGACCGAAAGTAGAGAACTACCAGGGACAGTATCAGAATCAACAAGGACAGTATCAGAATCAATCGCAAGGGCGATATCTACCGAGTAGTTCAACCAGTCAAGCGAATATAGCTGGTCTGTTATCCAATGTCACATCAGACAGATAGCTAGATGGAACTTATGACTGGAGTACACATCCAAGATCGAATGCTAGAGCCTTTATGGCTGAAGTGACTGAGACTGGGAGTGAGGGAGCAGAGGAAAAGACAGAAGACAGTAGTCAGAATGAAAGTAGTTCGATGTGGGTAGAAAAGTCAGCTGATCAGACAATTCTGGAGTTTGCCGCACAGAGGGCCAACGTGGAATCAGATCATGCCAAGGTAACACTAAACTTTTCTCTTTTCCATGATCTATGTGTTTTGTGTGCTACATCTAACGATAGGTTAAATTTAGTACTTGAATCACATCAAACAATATCTGCACAAAATGAATTGTTAAAAACAGATAATGCTAGCCTGATAGATCTACAGCAAGATCTTAGGGATAAGCTTAAGGCAGATGCACAAGATGTTGTAGTTCTAAAGGACAAACTGAGTGAACAGTGTGTTAGGTTAGAACTGATGTATGAACATGTTGAGGCACTGACCAAGGAGCTTAAAACCAAAGAAGTAGAGCTAGCAGAGTCTAAGGTTAAGGTAGCCGAGGTCAACAGTAAACTTGAAAAGTTCAGGATCTCATCGCTCAACCTAGGGAAAATCTTAGATGCACAGCGCCAGTCTAAGAAGCCGATAGGTCTAGGGTATCATGAGAGTCCTCTACCTTTCAATGATAATTATGTACATCAACCTCAGGAGAAAACTGAGAAATCAGTTGAATCAGAGGAAATACCGGAACCAGTGTCTGAAATAGCAAAGGAGAATGAAACTAAGGTGACTGCAAATAATATCAAGATTAAGAAAGTTAAATTTGTGCCATCCTCTAGTGATAAACCTGTAGGACAACACAGAATTGACTTTAATGATCAGGAGGATGAACCAGTCGCTATAGTTGAACCAAAAGAGCCAGACACTAGTGAGACACCTAAGTCAAAGGGCACAGACAAAAAGTCGATTGACAAAATGTCTTGCTTTAGATGTCACGAAAAGGGGCATGTTGCGTCTAGCTGTCCACACAGGAAAGTAGATTCTACACCTAAGAATGGAAAGCCAGCACAACTTAAGCCTTCTCCAAGTGTAGCAAGCACTAGTAGTTCTCAATCTACCGAGAAAACTGTGCAAGCCGCACCTAAGTCTGCTGTGAAACAAATGCCTGGGTCAGGTCAAACCAAAGAAGTGATTAGGACCAATTCGCCAAATCAAGTCCATAATCAATCTAGGTCAGGACCACCACAACAATATAGGAGTACTACACCTAGCATAGCTTACACTCTGGTTAGGTCTCGCACTCCTGTAAGACATCAGACACCAGGAAGAGCCCAGAGATATCAATCTGAAATGCCCTATAATAAAAATTATTCTAGGGCTCCACAGCAAATGCCTAACCAAAGGTCAAGAGTGAATTTAAATCACTCTGCACCACAGCAGGTTCTTAATCAAACACCCAAGTCACCTGAAAGGAGAGATGGGTATTTGAAGGAGTTCACGTATGTGGATGAGAACGGTATTACCAAGTCAGTCATGGCTTGGGTTCCCCGTGATAACTAACTTGTTTTCTTTCATGTGCAGGAGTTAACTACAGGTCTCAACAGCAAGTGGTTCGTCGACAGTGGTTGCTCTAGGCACATGACTGGGGAAAGAAGTCTACTCACAGACTTCAATGGAGGGAACAAGGGTTTTGTATCATTTGCCGGAACAAAGGAGGAAATATCACTGGAATAGGAGTGATCACTAATGGAACTATCACACTTGATCAAGTATATCACATTGATAGACTTGCTCATAGTCTCATTAGTGTCTCTCAGATCTGTGATCAGAAGAATTCAGTGTTGTTTACTGATACTGAAGCGTTAGTGCTGAAGCCGGGACTGAGGCGTTAGTGCTGAAACCGGGATTCACGGTACCTGAAGAATGGATACTGATGAGGGCTCCAAGGAAGAATGACATGTACATGCTTGACATGAACAAGACGGAATCTTCGATGGGACCAATTTGTCTACTATCAAAAGCTTCAGAGACGGAATCGGTTTTATGGCACAGACGCATGACACATTTGCACCTGAGAAAGATGAACTACATTACAAAAAATGGATTGGTGTAAGGTGTTCCCATGAAGAGTTTTCAGTTCGAGGACAAGTGTATCCCGTGCAAGAAAGGAAAGCAACACAAGAAAGCACACAAGTCCAAGACTCAGAACTCCATAGCTGCCACATTCGATTTGTTGCATATGGACCTCTTCGGACCAATCAACAAAAGGAGTATAGGTGGTAGTTGGTACTGTTTGGTTATTACAGACGATTACTCACATTTTTCTTGGGTTTTCTTTTTAGGTACAAAGGATGAGACGGCTGCAAAGCTCATCGGGTTCTTCGACCAAGTGGAAAACTCTTACGGAACGAGGGTTAAGCGTATTAGAAGTGATAATGGAACAGAGTTCAAAAACACTGTTATTGGTGTATATTGCCTATCAAAGGGCATAGTGCATCAATTTAGTGCACCATATGAGCCACAACAAAATGGGGTGGCCGAACGGAAAAACAGGACATTGATTGAGGCAGCAAGGACCATGCTTTCGGATTCAAAGCTTCCTACCATGTTTTGGGGGGAGGCAGTGAATACCGCTTGTCATGTGTTAAACAGGTAACTTACTGTCAAATCTTTGAACAAAACCTGTTATGAAGTTTTGAATAAACGCCCACCTAATTTAACTGGCTTCAAACCCTTTGGAGTACCATGCACTTTAATGAAAACAAAACATCAACCTAAGTTTGGTGAAAAGGCTGACGAAGGATATTTCCTAGGTTATGTGTCGAATTCGCCAAACAAACGGGTTTTTAATAAATCTAATGGTATAGTGGAGATTGTGTATAATATTGATGTTACAAGTTGTACACATGAACCCCAAAAAGGTTCGGAATGGCTATTTTATTATGATAAATATTTGAGCCATTTAACATTCCTTGTAAGGTCTACCACTACGAGATCTATCTAGACGCGGAACCGTCAACGAGTGCGGAATCCTCGTTAACGGGTAGACGGAAACAACTCTCACCAAGAAACACGGAGACTATCAGAGGCTGAACGAACGACACACGAACGATCCTACGAACTGCTTCTCTCCGAAACTGCACTAACACTGATGATAAACTCGAGATCTCCTTTTGCTTAATCACTCACGATTCTGCAAAAAGTCTTCTAATTAATCGAGTTTATCCCTAATTATAGAGGCTGATTCGAGTCTATTATGGGCCAAACTCGAATCTGGCCCAAGGCCCATTCGAGTTTGTCCTCATAGACACTCTCGAATCTGCCTAGCTTCGAATCTAGGTCTACATTCGAAACTGACGCAGATTCGAATGCCAAACCTTATATAATTCAAATCTACTATTTCACAGACTCAACTTAGTATTGAAACTTATGTTTTTACCTTATGATTGATTTTATCTTTGATCTTTATGTTTGAACTTCTTGTAATACGTTACATCAAGTTCAAACACACAAACAATAATAATTATCAACCATATAAAAACATATATAACAAAAACTTGCTAGAACCACAATGTAGGATCACTTAGACTGCTATCGTCACACAGGTGTACCAACAGACTCCCCCTTGACGATAGCTTCTAATAATTCACACATTTGATCAAGAACTTTGTTTATTATTTATTCAAACTACTTCCAGCATACAAGCCTTTTTCAACACATACTTTGACTACATTCTCATATTTCCTAGCCTCGCTATCCATATGAGCATCACTAGAAATCTTACAAGCATGCAAAATATGAAGATCATCTCTAGAAAGGTTTACCAGGTGAAGAGGATCGTAGACTCTAAGAATAACTTTTTCTTCAAAATCTTCCATCACTGCTTCTCCAGTCTCACTCTCAGCATACCACCAATGCAGATTCTTCAAGACATTCTGTGGCATAGGCTTGAGCGGCACCTTCCTAAGACATCTTACTGGTTTGTAATGGATCTTCATCCAAGGTCGCCCAGTTAGAGGCGTGAAGGATCTTCTACTCTTTTTCCAACCCTTGGATTCAGTCGTTCAAACTTCCTTGATCTTCCCTCTTTTCTTATGATTTCTTGCAATTACATCTGCGTAGGGATCATTGCCAATATTAATCAGATCTTTCCATGCTAACGCTGTGATATCGATCTTTGGCAGTGAATTGAAAGCTTTCAGAGTTCGCCTCAGATACTGGAGCCCGTCTTTCCTCTTAATTATGAATAGCTGCAGTTCTCGATCAAAGAACCAGCTTAATATGCTTCCAGACAACTTCCCAGTACCCGGCACCCTCATTTTCCTTTTAAGCTCTAACTCCTTCTGTTCAGCCCTGAACCACAACTTTCGTTTTTCTTCATTCGCTAGATCTCTGGCTGGTTCCTCTACTGATGGCTCAACATTTAACGCAGCATTCACTACTTCTACGTTAACAACATCATTGCCTTCTATGATATATGTATCAGTGATAGGGTTTTGATGCACGACGATCTCATCAGCTTCATCGTCCTCATCAGCACATACCTCGTCATCTGATTTCTAGTCAACAATATCTTCAGGCACAAACTCACCCTCTTCCATCTCTTCCATTTCATCTTCAAAATCGAAACCCAAATCCATCGGATCATCATCAAGATCCATGAGAGCGTCTATCATCTCACTAATCTCAAAATTCGTAGGCTTAGATGAACTCGCTTCTCCTACTTCTCCTCCTGCTAGACTAGGCTCCCCCTGAGATTGAGCAGTCTGAGCAGCAGAAAAATCTACTGGCTCATCCTGTCTTTGAGAGCTGGGATCATTGCCTTGGTTATCATCTTCATCATCATCCCTTGGCCTCTATACTTGTTGATCTCGGCACGACGTCTCCCCCTGAGCCTGTAAACTTTTCATTAACTGCTCAATTAGGGAGCACATCGACCTCATCTCAGCTGCCTGATCTGCTACAAATGATTTTAGCTCTGTGTTCTCTTCCTGGACTTTCTCCACAATGTTTTTCAAATCGGCATTCTCCTTATCAATATCTGCGTTATGCTTCTGAAGCTCACCGATTGCCGTTGTTAGCCCAAAGATTTGGATTTCCTTGAAGTCAACTCGATCTTTTAAGCGTAAAAACCTTTGATTATCGGCATATGTGGATGAGGTTGATGGGATGGATTGTAGCGGAGTTGGAATGATTGGTGATGGGATATATGGTTCATCGCGAGGTGGTGGTGGAGGAATGGTGGTTTGAGGTTCTTGAGGTGAGGGTTTTGAGGTTGAGAGATTTCTGGTTGTTCTGCGGAGGCTGAAGATGATCCTTGCATGAATCTGTGACGCTTGGCCCGTTGCCTTGTCACTAAAGGAACAATCTCTTCTTCAAAATCTGAGTCATCAGACTCTCTTGTTACTCTCCTCCTCGAAGCTTCTTCATTAACTACCAACCTTGATCCATATGTTCCTCTTTGAACATGAGGTTCAGTAGACACTGACTCTGGAGCTTCAACTTCAATTTCCTCCATTTCCTCTGATTCGGTGGCAGATGATGACTCATCATTACCAGTCTGCTCTGGCACATATTCGTCCACATCTCTCAACACATCATCTTCTCCCTCTGGAGGCTCAAGTAATTCTCCCACTAACGCTGCAGCTATATCTTCATTTGCATGAGGACCTGCCTCCCAAATTTCATTAAGAGTTTGGCACAACTGATCAGCTTCGCTTGGGACATTTGAAGGTCCGACCTCTTGTACTTCTGGCTGTTGGCTTGTAGAAGGCCTTGATGCCTGTGTTTGACTCGCAGCAGCTCTTTGTCTTCTCCTTTGAGGCTGTGCTCGCGGTTGTTGTCTTTGTTATTGTGGAGGCTGCCTGGCTTGAACTTCAACTTCCCCTGCCCAGTTGGCAGTATCTGGGGCTTCAAAATTCCTATCCAAGATGGCTCCAAACAACGGACGCTCAACTGGAACAGCCAACCTTCCTCTGTGCGAGGAACAATCAGCAAAGATCCTCTTATCCATTACAGCTACGCTTTGAATCTCATTCGACTGAGGCAGATTCGGCAAGAAATGCCTGATAAGCATCATTATGAACCGTGGATACAGCAGAAATTGTTGATTTTCTGGAGCGGTGATTTGATGAACAAATTCGGAGAAAAACATTTCCGAAAAACTGAATGGCCGATTATATACTAACGCGATAATCCCAGACTGGATCTTCGAGACGATGTAATCAAAGCCAGCTTTCTTTGCTGCAAAACAGACCATGAAAACATGAGCCAAAAATCTCCATTGGCCAATTAGCCCGCTCTTCATATAGGACGTTTTCGTGACATCCAAACTGTAACCCATTCTTTGAAATGCCGCTTGCCTGATACTCAGAGGAAAGTCGATTGGCCCAGACTCCTCTTCCTGTGAACCCAGCTGCAACACCTGACGCAGCATATCCGCAGAAAACACTAGCGGTTGGCCAGCTATTCTAGTTCTTAGCACTGTCGGGGTGACAGAGCAGTCTACCTGAAGATGATCATAAAATTGACGAACATATGGTAGAACAATCTGAACATTATGGGACAAAGCAAAACCAATCCTAGATTCTACTAGGAAATCCAACATTTGTCTGAATCCCTGCGCCTCAGGGATATGATGGTCGGGGTGAAGGACCATATTGTGCTTTGGCACAAAAACTCGAACAGTCATATCTGCACAAAAAATAAACTATTAGAATTAAAAAATCAATAAACTTTCCTAAATTCAAATTTGTTTAATTTTGAACTTGATTAAGTACAAAATCCAACACAAAAGAATTTCTACAAGTTTACTAAAATTTAAATTAAATAATTCAAATAAAGTAACAGATTCGAAATAGACATATTCGAATAAGTCCCCCTTTCGAGTTTGATGACAGATTCGAATCTAGTGTCCTTCTCGAGTTTAATGACAGACTCGAGAGACCTCAGGAACAGATTCGAACTGTCGACCCTACTCAACACCAAATCTCTTGATTTTAACCATGTTGGACTCAGAAAATTACATTCATTAGTCCTACTAGTTACTAATCACAGATATGTGTATTTAATTTGACTATTCATCGGTCCAATCTTGGTAATTTTGAAAACCACGATTTATACCCATAAACCTTCAAAAATCGATGATTTTGCCTAAAATGGTGTATAAAACTACATGAATCTTGTACAACCAAGTTGTTTGTACCTAGAAGTAACAGTAGAATCGAACACTAAGACAAGAAACTCGACAAATTGTCGTTTATGTGAGAAACGGTAGACTCGAGGAATAGATTCGAAATCTCCTAAATAGATTCGAGGATATAGATTCGAAAACAGTAAGGAGTTAATGACTTCACTGTTAACCTATATATACCACCTACCTTCGAATCTAAGGCCAGACTCGAATCTACTGACAGATTCGAAGCAACCCAAATTCGAGTCTGTCCTAAACTCGAATAACACCAAACACTTAGAAAAATTTCAAAAATTTTGAAATAACTTCAACTTTTTCAACTTTTTCAACGGTATTGTGTAACGAGATAAACTATGCCAAGTCTTTTACCCTAAGCATATGATTTTTCACGCAGTGTTTATTTTATCCAACTTTGAATGCACCCTCAGTAATTTTTGACCTTTTACCTAAGTAAAAATTAAATTAAAATAAAATAAAATAAAATAAACTAAGGTAAAAATAAAATAAAATAAAATAAAATAAAAACTAAGTAAAAATGAAATGTTAAAATTTTGACTAAAAATTTAACTTAGACTTAAGCTATACCTATTAGAATTTACAACCTAAGCTAAATACTAAACAAAATATTTTTTATGAGTATAGTCTAAGAAAGGTTCAATCAGATAGCGATGTCAGAGACTCACTTTCAGTACTTAAACTTTCACACTTCGGAATTTTTGATTCCTTTGATTGTTTGTCGTGAAATACCCATTTAGCCGATTGTTGGTATTTTACCCCTTTAAACATTCTACATTTTGGAATATCCCTTGGCATTTTTATTTATCATGAAATTATCTTACGTGACTCAGACATAGACATACTTTTATGATCAAGGCACACAGACAAAGATTCTAACTTGTTAGTATTTGCAAACTTTCTTTAAAAGACAAACATCGGACACAGGTCTGTATTTTCATACAACAAAGTGTCTTAGTTTGACTTAAGGTTTATTCTTAAAGCTAGCAAGACAGTGGTGACAGGTCTGTACTGACGTACAACAAAGCGACATATCTTGCTAACCCGAATCTAAACAGAGGCAACAGGTCTGTACTTACGTACAACAAAGTTACATGTTTTCGACTCTCAATTTTGTATGATTTTTCTATTCTTTCCATTTTAAGATGTATTTGATGTTGCCATAAATCCCCAGAAAGTTTGCATACCTCATTTAGACTCAAAGTTTGTATGTCTTGTACATAAAAATTAAGACCGATTGGTCATACATCTAAGTTAGTGACACGTTTGACTTTTTCTTGAATATTTTATTTGCCTTGAGACTCCCTATATGTATTATGCCTACCAACACATCAAACTAAACTAAAGTATAACACTTAGAATTTAATTGCATTATGTGTGAAAGCCTAAACACTTAGAGTTTGTAACGACTGTGCTAATTTTCGTCACTTTGAACCTATGTATCTAAGACTTAACTCTTTTTCTGATATTCTCTTTTTTTTGTATTTTTATGATTTTCTCTCTTTTTTCTTTTGTTTTTCATAAAGAAATAGCAATAAATTAAGATAACCTACTAACTTACTGAAAATAGAAACTTACTAAAAATAGAAACTATCCTAAATTAGCAGACTTACTATAAAAAAAAGAAATACTACTACTATAAAAGGAAATAGACTACTACTAAGGCCAAATTACTCTGGGTTGCGCATTCCATTTAGTTGAATTAAATATTCAAACCGTGACTTATCAAATGCTTTGGTAAATAAATCAGCATTATTATCTTCTGTTGCCACTTTTACCAATTTGATTAAGTTCTTTTCAGCATAATCACGAATAAAATGATGCCTAATGTCTATGTGCTTTGTTTTGTTGTGTTTAACTGGATTATTAGTTATAGCAATTGTAGATTGATTGTCTATCCTAATTGGAGTTTGAGTATAAGCCAAACCGTAATCCCGCAATTGTTGTTGTATCCACAGAACCTGTGAGCAGCAACTACCAGCAGCAACATACTCGGCCTCGCACGTTGACACGGCTACCGATGTTTGTTTCTTGCATTGCCAGGATACCAATCTCCCTCCTAGGAACTGACAACCTCCAGTTGTTGATTTGCGCGTCAAGCTGCATCCTCCGTAGTCAGAATCTGTGAACGCCTCCAACTCTAGATCTCCCTCCGCGTGATACCAATGTCCCAGCTTCGGTTTCGACTTGAGGTATCGTAGAATCCGCTTCACAGCTTTCATGTGCATCTCCTTCGGATTAGCTTGAAACCTAGCACAAATACACACAGCAAACATGATGTCAGGTCTTGAAGCAGTTAAATACATAAGTGATCCAATCATGGCCCGATATAAAGTCGGATCCACATCGGTATCACTTTCAGTACCCGGTCTGAGATTGTGATTCACTTGAATCGGGGTGCTGAAATGGGCAGTCAATTTTGTTCCTTCCATCCCGAAACGTTCCAATATGTCATAGACATACTTCGTCTGATGGATAAACGTCCCTTCCTTCTTCTGGTCAACTTGTAACCCCAAAAAGAATTTTAACTCTCCCATAGCACTCATCTCGAATTTCGACTTCATCACCTTCTCGAAATCTTTGCACATCTGTTCATCTGATGATCCAAAAATGATATCATCGACGTACACTTGTACCAAGATGAAATGTTCTCCCTTCCTCTTAACAAACAGAGTACTATCTATCCTACCCCTTTCAAAACCGTTCTCTAATAAATGGTTGGATAGCGTCTCATACCACGCCCTTGGTGCCTGATGCAATCCATATAGAGCCTTATCTAAGCGATATACTCTATCAGGATATTTTGGATCTGTAAATCCGGGCGGTTGTTCTACATACACCAACTCCTTCACTTTCCCATACAGGAAAGCACTCTTAACATCCAATTGATATACCTTAAATCCCTTGAAGGAGGCAAAAGCTAGAAACAACCTAATGGCTTCCAGCCTTGCTACTGGTGCAAAAACCTCGTTGTAATCGATTCCCTCCTCTTGGTTGAAACCCTTTACAACTAGCCTAGCCTTGTTGCGCGTGACAATACCCCGATCGTCTCTCTTGCACTTAAAAACCCATTTGGTTCGTATGGCAACTTCCCCTCGAGGTAATGGAACTAACTCCCACACTTCTAGTTTCCTAAACTGCGAGAGTTCTTCCTGCATCGCTTCAACCCAGGAGTTATCCTTAAGTGCCATTTGCACATTCTTAGGCTCCACTTGCGATATGAAACACGAATAGAGAAAGGTATGATATGCCTCGGAGTCGTTTATCATCGACAACAACACAGTGTTGTTACTTACACTACTCCTAGTCCTCACACCTTCGTCAGGATTTCCTATGATGCTTTCTATAGGATGGTTCTTGTTAATCCTAGAGGTCTCTATCTCATCAACCCTTAGATTATCTCCTAGGTTAGATCCTATTTCACCTAATGGGGAAACAGGCTCAGTCTCTACATTTTCCTCCTCGTGGACATTTTCCTCAGCTTGAGTCTGATTCTCAGTGGTAGGTGCTTCTTGATCATCAACTTCTGGAGATCCATCTACAGTCGCAGTAGGCTCGGATGTGGATTCAAACGTAGTTCTCGGAAAGATATGGCCATCGTCATTCAGATGCAACGTCGCCATGTCCTTTTCGATTGTACCTGCATTATCATCCAAAGGAATGTTAAATGACTCAAATAATTTATCATAGTCAAATATCCATTCCGGACCACTTTGGGGTTCATGTGTATAACTAGTGACTTCAATGTTATACACAATCTCTACCGTACCATTTGTTTTATTAAAAACCCGTTTGTTTGGTGAGTTTGGCACATAACCTAGGAAGTATCCTTCGTCAGCCTTTTCACCAAACTTCGGTTGATGTTTTGTACGTAAAAGAGTGCATGGTACCCCAAATGGTTCGAAGCCAGTTAAATTAGGTGGCCGTTTGTTCAAAATTTCATAACATGTTTTGTTCAAAGATTTGACTGTAAGGACTCGGTTTAAAATATGGCACGCGGTATTCACTGCCTCCCCCCAAAACATGGTAGGAAGCTTCGAATCCGAAAGCATAGTCCTTGCAGCCTCAATCAATGTCCTATTTTTACGTTCGGCCACGCCATTTTGTTGAGGCTCATATGGTGCACTGAATTGATGCACTATGCCCTTTGATAGGCAATATACACCAATTACAGTGTTTTTGAATTCAGTACCATTATCACTACGTATTCTTTTAACCCTTGTTCCGTAGGAATTCTCCACTTGGTCTAAGAACCCGATGAGCTTGGAAGCCATCTCGTCCTTTGTACCTAAAAAGAAAACCCAAGAACAGCGTGAGTAATCGTCAGTGATAACCAAACAGAACCAACTACCTCCTATACTCCTTTTGTTGATTGAACTGAAGAGGTCCATGTGCAACAAATCGAATGTTGAGGTTATGGAGTTATGCGTCTTGGACTTGTGTGTCTTCTTATGTTGTTTGCCCTTCTTGCACGGTAGACACTTGTCCTCGAACTGAAAGCTCTTCATAGGCACACCTTGCACCAGTCCATTCTTCGTTATGTAGTTCATCTTCCTTAGGTGCAAGTGAGCCATGCGTCTGTGCCACAGTACCGATTCCGTCTCCAAAGCTTTGGATAATAGACAGATTGGCCCCATCGAAGTCTCCGGTTTGTTCATATCTAGCATGGACAAGTCATTCTTCCTTGGTGCCCGCATCAATACCCATTCTTCAGGAATCTTGAATCCCGGCTTTAGCACTAACGCCTCAGTGTCTGTGAACAACACTGAGTTCTTCTTGTCACAGATTTGAGATACACTAATGAGATTGTGAACCAGTTTATCAACGTGATAAACTTGGTCCAACTTGATCGTCCCATTGGTGACCACTCCGGTACCCGTGATGTTTCCTCCTTTGTTACCGGCGAATGATACAAACCCCCGATTCGCACCCTTGAAGTCTGTAAGTAGACCTCTTTCCCCCGTCATGTGCCTGGAGCATCCACTGTCGACGAACCACTTGTTGTTTGGACCGGTGGTAATCTCCTGCACATGAAAGAAAATAGGTTAGTTATCACGGGGAACCCAAGCCATGACTGACCTGGTTATACCATTCTCGTCCACATACTTAAACTCTTTCAAGTACCCATCTCGCCTTTCAGGTGACTTGGGTCGTTGAACAGGAGTTTGTTGTGGTGTCGAGTGATGTAAATTCACTCTTTGCCTTTGAGTAGGCATTTGTTGTGGAGCTCTAGAATAATTCCTATTATATTGCATTTCTGACTGTGATCCCTGAGCTCTTACCGGTGCGTACTGTCTAACTGGAGTATGAGACCTAACTGGAGTGTGTGACCTGCTAGGTGTTGTGCTCCTATAGACTTGTTGAGGTGCTGACCTAGATTGATTAACGACACGATTTGGTGAATTTGTCCTAACCACTTCCTTTGGTCCAACCTTTACCGGTGTTTGTTTCACAACTGGTTTTGGTGCGGCCTGCACAGTTTTCTCGGTACTCTGAGAACTACTAGTGCTCGCCACATTGGTTGAGGGCTTTACAGGTGTTGGGTTCGCTGTCTTAGGTGTAACATCGGCTTTCCTAAGTGGACAGTGAGAAGCAACATGCCCCATTTCATGACATCTGAAGCAAGACATCTTATCTAAGGACTTTTTGTGGGTTCCCTTAGATTTAGGTGTCTCACTAGTATCTTGGTCCTTTTGTACATCTATGGCGATTGGCTCATCGTCCTGATCAGCCCAATCAATTTTATGTTTTCCTGCAGGTGTTTCACTGGAGGAAGTCACAAATTACACTTTCTTAACCTTGACAGTTGTGTCAGCCACCTTAGGTGTATTTTCTACTATAGGCTCAGATTTAGGTTCAGGTGTGTCCTCTAAGTCTACTGATTTGTCAGTTTTCTGCTGAGGCTGAGGCACATAGTTTGCATTAAAAGGTGGAGGAATTTCATGAAATCCTAGACCTACGAGCTTTTTAGATTGTCTTTGGGCATCTAAAACTTTCCCTAGGTTTAGGCTTGAATTCCTAAACTTTTCTAGCTTACTGTTTGCCTCTGCTACCTTTACCTTTGTTTCAGCTAGCTCAATGTCTTTGTCTTTAAGGTTTTTGGTCAAGGCCTCTACATGCTCATACATAAGCTCTATTCTAACACACTGCTTACTCAGTTTGTCTTTCAGAACTATTACGTCTTGAGCATCAGCCTTAAGTTTTTCTTTAAGATCTTGCTTAATATCGTTCAGGCTAGCGTTTTCAAATTTTAAATTCTCATTTTGAGCAGTTATGGTTTTATGTGATTCTAAGACTAGATTTAACCTATCGTTAGAATTAACACACAACGCACATAATTCACGAAAAAGAGAGTAAGTCAGACTAGCCTTTGAGTTATCAGATTCCACGTTGGCCATCTGAGCAGCAAACTCCAGAACTGTCTGATCATTCGTCTTTTCCACCCACATCGGACTGTTTTCCCTTGTGGTCTGCTCTTCTCCTTCACACCCAGTCTCCGTGACTTCAGCCATAAAATCCCGAGCATTTGATTCTGGATGTGAACTCCAGTCGTAAGTACCATCTAGCTGTCTGTCTGAAGTGAAATTGGATAGTAGACCAGCTAGATTGGCTTGACCAGATGATGAACTTGGAAGGTATCGTTGTTGAGACTGATTCTGAAACTGTCCCTGATGCTGACTCTGCCCTTGGTACGTTTCTACCTTCGGTCTCTGGCGTTCTCTGGCGAAGTGTCCCAGACCTTGACAGTTGTAGCACTTTACTTTGGACTTATCAAATCCAATCCCCTTGTTGTTCATCGTCAAATTCCTCCTAGTTCTTTTGATGAACCTCTTAACCCTTTGGGTTACCATGGCCAGTTGCCATTTAAGATCCATTTCCTCAAGATCATCAGGGTCGACCTGATCGTAGTCTTCATCCCAGAGAGCAGGATCGTTTATCTTTCCCTGAACGCAGTTCCCATACGTGGCCACAAATGAAGCAAGCAGATTCAAATGTTCTTCCGCCGATTTTGCGCTCATGGGCATCTTAGAATAGCTCTGAGAAGTCGATGCCTGTTGTACTTGAGGCTGCGGTTCTTCCGATCTTCCTAATCCTAAGAACGCTCGATTCAGTGTGTCATCAGACTCTGCTGGTGACGACGTTTCTCCGGTGAAAAACGCTGTAGCAGTCTTCAGATCGGCGATTGCTGAAGCTTTTGTTGACTTTCCAAAATACATCGCTGGATTCTGGACTTGTTCGTAATCAGTTTCGGCCTTCAGTAGCTCGAAGTGATATGCCCGCAACGTTCCACGATATCATCCAGAGATTGAGTATAATACTTGTCTTCATTAATCTTTATCACTGCCACATACATAGCCCATTTGGCTGGTAAGGCATCAAGAAGCTTGTTGTTCTTGTCGGTGTCAGTATACTCAATCCCGTGACTTTCAAGTTCCGTCAACAGATGATAGAACCGGGTGATGATATCATCCAGTTGTTCATCCTTTAAGGCCTTGAAAATCGCAAACTGTTGTTTCAACAGCTCTGTACGCTTTCTACGAACCCTAGGATTACCCTCACACCTCTTCTCTAGAGACTCCCAAAGTTCCTTCGACGTCTTTTGAGTCCTAAATGTGTGCAGTATATCCTGAGGCAACGCCATTCTAATTATCTAGAAAGCTTTGTTTTCGGCTTCATACAATTTCTTATCATCCTCCTTCATCATTTGGTATGATAAGACTTTCTGACGGCCTTCAACTTCAGAAACTGGTGGAATATATCCTTCGTCGATACACACCCACATGCGCATATCATTAAAACGCACGAAATCGGTAAACCGATCTTTCCACCAGTAATAATCTTCGAGTTTCATCAGCTTAGGCGGAGCGTTTGCCTTGCCGACCTCGTGGTCCATTTCCAGGAATTTTTGAAGGTTTGACATCTTTTCGAAAGAAATTGAATATGAACTTAATTAATTTAATTCGAAACTAACTTAGGCTAACCCTTTCGAATCTAGATAGATTCGAATGTAATGTAGATTAAGTCTTTTGGGATTAAATTCGATTAAGTGTTGAAATTTAATTAAATTCGAAATTATGTCAGATTCGAAAAGTCCTCAGATTCGAAGGTCAGTGCAAACTCGAAGACACAGCAGATTCGAAACCCTATTCGAAACTAAACTAAACTCGAATTAAACTCGAAAATAGACTCGAGACCCTATTCGAATGTAGCACAAACTCGAATTAGATTCGAAACCCTCTGTATCAGACTCGAAAGGAGCGTATTTGGTTAGACTCGAGACTAAGAGTAACCCTAATTACCCCTACTAGATTCGAGCGCCGCAAACTCGAAAAACGGCTAACACTTTGATTTTTTTAAAGTTTTGCAGATTAAATCAATATTTTTGCAATGAAAAATATTGATTTCGATCAAAAACGTGAAAAACCACAAAGTATTTCCCGGATTACTATTTGCTAAGCTCGACGAACACGAAAAACACGATTTTGAGAGTAAAACCGTCCAAAAGCGTCAAGAAACCTAGAATGTATCTAGATGAACACGAAGAACACCAAGAACACTCCGTAGTCTCTGATACCACTTGTAAGGTCTACCACTACGAGATCTATCTAGACGCGGAACCGTCAACGAGTGCGGAATCCTCGTTAACGGGTAGACGGAAACAACTCTCACCAAGAAACACGGAGACTATCAGAGGCTGAACGAACGACACACGAACGATCCTACGAACTGATTCTCTCCGAAACGGCACTAACACTGATGATAAACTCGAGATCGCCTTTTGCTTAATCACTCACGAATTCTGCAAAAAGTCTTCTAATTAATCGAGTTTATCCCTAATTATAGAGGCTGATTCGAGTCTGTTATGGGCCAAACTCGAATCTGGCCCAAGGCCCATTCGAGTTTGTCCTCATAGACACTCTCGAATCTGCCTAGCTTCAAATCTAGGTCTACATTCGAATCTGACGCAGATTCGAATGCCAAACCTTTTATAATTCGAATCTACTATTTCACATACTCAACTTAGTATTCAAACTTATGTTTTTACCTTATGATTGATTTTATCTTTGATCTTTATGTTTGAACTTCTTGTAATACGTTACATCAAGTTCAAACACACAAACAATAATAATTATCAACCATATAAAAACATATATAACAAACACTTGCTAGAACCACAATGTAGGATCACTTAGACTGCTATCGTCACACAGGGTGTACGAACATTCCTTTGGATGGAAATGCAGGTACAATCGATCACGACATGGCGTCATTGAATCTGAATGACGTGGGTAACATCCGAGCCTACATCAACTGAAGATAGATCTCCAGAAGTTAATGATTCTGAAATGCCTACAAACGAAGATCAGACGACAAATTCTAACTCTGAAGACAGTGTCCATGAGGAAGGAAATGTGGAGTCTGAAGTCGTTCCCCCGTTAGGAAAGATAGGATCAAATTTGGGAGAAAATCTTAGAGTTGACGAGATAGAAACATCTAGGATCAACAAGAATCACCCTATTGAGAGTATCATAGGAAGTCCTAGTGCTGGTGTGAGGACTAGGAGTACTTTGAATAACAACACTGTGTTGTTGTCGATGATAAATGACTCCGAGGCCTTTCATACCTGCCACTACTCATGTTTCATCTCGCAAGTAGAGCCGAAAAATGTGCAAATGGCACTAAAAGACAACTCTTGGGTTGAAGCGATGCAGGAAGAACTGTCACAGTTTAGGAAACTAGAAGTGTGGGAGTTGGTTCCGTTACCTCGAGGAGAAGTTGCAATAGGAACCAAATGGGTTTTTAAGTGCAAGAGAGATGATCGGGGTATAGTCACTCGCAACAAAGTAAGATTAGTTGTAAAAGGTTTCAACCAGGAGGAAGGAATCGATTACAATGAAGTGTTCGCGCCAGTGGCAAGGTTGGAAGCAATTCATTTGTTTCTAGCTTTTGCTTCCTTCAAAGGTTTTCAGGTTTATCAGCTAGATGTTAAGAGCGCTTTCCTTCATGGGAAAGTGAAGGAGCTGGTGTATGTGGAACAGGCGCCTGTGTTTACTGATCCGAAATATCCTGACAGAGTATATCGGTTAGATAAGACTTTGTATGGATTGCATCAAGCACCAAGGGCATGGTATGAGACTTTATCCAACCATCTTTTAGAAAACGGGTTTGAAAGAGGGAGAATAGATAGTACGCTGTTCGTGAAGCGAAAAGGAGAACATTTCATCTTGGTACAAGTGTACGTCGATGATATCATTTTTGGATCATCAGATGAGCAGACGTGCACAGATTTCGAAAATGTTATGAAGTCGAAGTTTGAGATGAGTGCGATGGGTGAGTTAAACTTCTTTCTGGGTTTGCAAGTCAACCAGAGGAAGGAGGGCATGTTTATTCATAAGACGAAGTATGTCTATGAAATCTTAGAGCGCTTCGGGATGGAAGGAACTAAGCTGACAGCTCACTTCAGCATGCCGATTCAAGTGAATCACAATCTCGGACCGGGTACTGAAAGTGATACCGATGTGGATCCGACGTTATATCGGGCCATGATTGGATCACTTATGTATTTAACTGCTTCAAGACCTGATATTGTGTTTGCTGTTTGTATTTGTGCTAAGTTTCAAGCTAATCCAAAGGAGATGCACATGAAAGCTGTGAAGCGGATTCTACGATACCTCAAGTCGAAACCGAAGCTGGGACTTTGGTATCACGCGGAGGGCGATCTGGAATTGGAGGCGTTCATGGATTCAGACTATAGAGGATGTAGCTTGACGCGCAAGTCAACAACTGGAGGTTGTCAGTTCCTAGGAGGGAGGCTAGTTTCCTGGCAATGCAAGAAATAGACTTCGGTAGCCGTGTCAACGTCCGAGGCCGAATATGTAGCTGCTGGTAGTTGCTGTTCACAAGTTTTGTGGATACAACAACAATTGCGGGATTACGGTTTGGCTTACACTCAAACTCCTATTAGGATTATTAACCAGTCAACAATTGCAATAACTAATAATCCAGTTAAACATAATAGAACCAACCACATAGACAACAGACACCATTTTATCCGTGATTGTGCTGAAAAGAACTTAATCAAGCTGGTAAAAGTTGCAACGGATGATAATAATGCAGATTTATTTACCAAAGCTTTTGATAAGTCACGGTTTGAGTATTTAATTCAACTAAACGGAATGCGTAATCCAGAGTAAGTTGACCTTACTAGAATTTTATTTCCTTTTATAGCATTAGTATTTCTTTCTTTTTATAGTAAGCCTAGTAGTTTAGAATAGTTTTCTTTTATAGTAAGTTAGTAGGTTATTTATTTTCTTACTCTTATTTATGAAAAACAAAAGAAAAAGAGAGAAAACCATAAAAAGTTCAAAAAAAAAAAAGAAGAGAATATCAAAAAATGAGTTAAGCCTTAGATGCATAAGTTCAAAGTGACGAAAATTAGCACAGCTAATACAAACTCTGAGTGTTTGACTTTCACACATAATGTACCTAAAATTCTAAGTGTTATACATTATCTAGTTTGATATGTTGGTAGGCATAATTCATATAGGGAGTCTCAAGGCTAATAAAATATTCAAGAAAAACTCAGACGTGTCACTAACTTAGATGTATGACCAATTGGTCTTAATTTTTATGTTAGAGACATACAGACAATGATTCTAAATGAGGTATGCAAACTTCCTGGGGGATGTATAGCAACATCAGATACATCTTAAAGAAATGGAAAGTATAGAAAAATCATCTACTGAGTTGAGAGTCAAAACAAGTAACTCTGTTGTACGTAAGTACAGACCTGTTGCCTCTGGTTTGACTCGAGTTAGCAAGATAAGTCGCTTTGTTGTACGTCGGTACAGACCTGTCACCGCTGTCTTGCTAGCTTTAAAAATAAACTTTAAGACAAACTAAGACACTTTGTTGTATGTAAATACAGACCTGTGTCCGATGTTTGCCTTTTAAAGAAAGTTTGCAATACCAAAAAGTTATAATCATTGTGTGTATGCCTTGATCATAAAAGTATGCCTATGTATGAGTCACGTAAGGTAATTTCTTGATAAATAAAAAGGCCAAGGGATATTCCGAAATGTAACATGTTTAAAGGGAAAATAATACCAACAATCGGCTAGAAATGTATGTCACGACAAACAATCAAAGGAATCAAAAATTCCTAAGTGTGAAACTTTGAATACTGAAAGTGCGTATTTGACATCGCTATCTGATTGAACCTTTCTTTGACTATACTCACCAAAAATATTCTGTTAGTGTTAAGTATAAGTTGTAAATTTTAAAAAAAAATGTAGATTAGTCTAAGTTTAAAGTTTTGGTTCACAATTTTAATTTTACTTTATTTTATTCTACTTTATTTTATTTTACTTTATTTTTATTTCAATTTTATTTTTTACTTCATTTTTATTTTACTTTTTAGGAAAAAGATCAAAATTACTGAGGATGCGTTCTTAGTTGAATAAAATAAACAATGCGTGAAAATCTTTGTGCTTAGGGTAAATGATTTTGCATAGTTTATTCCGTTACACGAAAAAGTTGGAAAAGTTGAAAAAGTTGAATTTTATTCAAAGATTTTCAAAACTTTCAAAATTATCAAGTTAAATTCGAGTTTAAGCCAAAATCGAATGTATTTTCGAATTTGGCAGTGACTTAGAGTTTGGCAGTAAATTCGAAATAGGTCACAAACTCGAAGGTGGTTGGTATAAATAGGTCAACAGTGATATTCATTATTCACCTACCTTCGAATTTAGTGTTTCGAGTTTATCAAGAGGGATTTCGAGTTTATCCATTCGAGTTTACCGACTTCGAGTTTTTCACTATTTGTCAAGTTTTCGTCCATTTGTGTTCGAGAATCCTAACAAATCTAGGTATAATCAACATCATTGTACAAGATTTAGGATGTTTTAGACTTAATTTGAGCTAAAATCAACTGATTTTGAGGTTTTTAATGGTGTGAACTTTGTATTTCAAAATAACAAAGTTTGAACCGGTGAAACATCAAATTAGTGACAAATATCTTCGATTAGAACCTATTAGGACTAATGGATGTCATTTTCTAAGTCTAAAATGGTTGAAATCTTGGGTTTTTGTTTTGAAGCATACCGACATATTCGAATTTGATCGAGGCTTCGAGTTTGTTCATGTCTTCGAGTTTGTCACTAAACTCGAAGAAACCAATAAACTCGAAATGCCTGTTTCGAATATGTCCTTCGAATTTACCTTGAAGATTGAAATATTTAACAAAATCTTAAATCAAACTTGTAGAAATTCATATGTGTTGGATTTTGAACTTATATATAAGCTCAAAATAAAACAAATTTGAATTTAAACAAGTTTATGTTTATATTGATCATTCTAATATTTTATATACTTTATTATGCAGATATGGCAGATAGAGTGTTTGTTCAAAAGCACAATATGGTCATTTCTCCAGACCCTGAGCTGGCTGAAGCTCAGGCATACCGCCAGATGGTGGATTTTTTGGCCGCTTCGAGGGTTTCTTATGCCCTGTCGCATAACGTTCAGATAGTGCTGCCGTACGTTCGTGAATTTTGGGACCATCTGCAGGTCGATTGTACAGTTACTCCGACTGTATTAAGGACCAGAATAGCGGGACAGCCCCTTGTGTTCTCAGCTGATGTGTTACGCAGAGTGTTGCAGTTGGAATCTGCCGAGCAAGAGGCTGGGCCGATAGACTTTCCATTGGAAGTTCGCCAAGCAGCATTCTTACAAATGGGTTATGGCCTTGATGTGACAAAGTCATCATGTATGAAGAGCGGGTTAATCGGGCAGTGGAGATATCTTGCACACGTCTTCATGGTGTGCTTTGCTCCGAAGAAAGCAGGTTTTGATTATATTGTGTCGAAGATCCAGTCGGCAATGATCGTGTTAGTCTACAATCAGCGGTTCAGCTATTCAGAAATGTTCTTTGCGGAGTTTGTTCACCAGATAACAGCTCCCGCAAGAGAAAGATTTTTGTTGTATCCGAGATTCGTGATGATGTTGATCCGACATTTCCTGCCGAATCTGCCGCAATTACCTGACATTCAAAGTGTTGCTGTAATTGACAAGAGAATATTTGCAAACTGCCAAGCACACAGAGGTGCATTAGCCAGACCAGTGGAGGCACCACTTTTTGGTGCAGTGGTTAATCCGGATTTTCAAGCCCTGAAGGTGCCAACTGGGCCGGGGAAGTTCAAATTCCGCAGCAGCCGCAACAGCAACAGCAGCAGCCTAGTCCTCAACAACAGCAAAGAAGGAGGCAAAGACCGTCAGCGAGACAGGCTCAAGCTTCTAGGCCTTCAACAAGCCAAATGCAAGGGACAGAAGAAGATGGTCCTTCAGGTGTAGCCCCCGTAACTGATCCACGGGCGGAAACATTGGAAGAGATTTGGGCATCCGGGCCGCATGCAAATGAGGAAATTACTACCGAGCTCGTTGGAGATATTTTGGAACCTCCAAAAGGGGAAGAAGATGTTTTTAGACATATAGATGAGTATGTACATGTTGAACAAGAGATTGAGTCTGACTCTGAATCAGAAGAAGTAGAAGAAATTGAGGTTGAGAAAGAGTCAGAGGATCCATCTATCCTAATACACACATATGGATCCCGAGTAATGGTGATAAATCAAGAGGCAGAGAAAAGAAGAGCATCGAGAGATTCCGATGACGATGACTCAGACTTTGAAGGTAAGGATACTGTTCCTTTGATACCTAGGCAGAGGGCCAATAGGCATCGCTTCATGCAGGGAGCTTCGTCGGCTTCTGCGTCGGAGCCAGAAATTCCAACCGCTCAGCCATCAGCTCAACCATCCATTCCACCACCACCACATGTTCAAACATCCATTCCATCGCCAATCATTCCGACACTCATCCAATCCATTCCATCCACCTCATCAACCTTCACTGACAATCAACGGTTTTCTGATCTCAGAAGCAAGGTTGACTTCCAACAAGTCCAAATTTTTCAACTCTCTAAAGCATTCAGCGAACTTCAAGCACATAATGCCAAAATTGATCAAGAGAACTCAGAACTGAAGACATTTGTTGCAAACGTTGGTCAAGAGAATCTTAAATTGAAAACGTTCGTCGCCGATCAGGCTGCCGAGATCCTTAGGATGAGATCCTTTATTGAGCAATTATTGAAAAATCTAAAGGCTCAGGGGGAGACAAGTTGTAGAGATTCTGAGGAGATGAGAAGGGGAGATGATGATGAAGGCAATGATCCCAATGCACCGAAAGACAGTGAGCCAGTAGATTTTTCTGCTGTTCAACATGCTGAACTTCAGGGGGAGCCAAGTCAGAGTGGAGCTGGTGAAGGTGAGGCGAGTTCCTCAAAGATCACGGAGAGTGACATGAATGAAGTGATTGAAGCTCTAATGAATATTGAGGAAGACAATGTGGAGTTTGATTTTGAAGATGAGAGTGATGAATTGGAGGAAGGAGAGATTAGTCCTGAAGACGTTCCGGAATGGCAACCAGATGATGAAGTGTTACGTGATGAGGAAGATGAAGCAAATGAGATTATTATTCAAGAAAATCCCATCACCGATACATATGTGCCGGAGGAACATAATCTGATTGACATAGAAGCGGTTAAAGCTGCTTTAAATGTTGAATCACAATCTGAAGAGCCTGCCAGGGAGCTTACTAATAAAGAAAAGAGAAAGCTATGGTTTAGGGCAGAGAAGAAGGAGTTAGACTTGAAGGAAAAGATGTGCGTGCCGAGTGCTGGAGAGCTGTCAGGAAATATACTAAGCTGGTTCTTTGATCGAGAACTGCAGCTATTTAATCAAGCGAAAGAATGGGCTCCAGTATCTCAGGAGAAGATTGAAAGATTTCAACTCATTGCCAAATGTTGAGATAAAAGTGTTGGCATAGAAGGAGCTTATTAATATCGGAGACGATCCCTACGCTGAAATCATTGCTAAAATCATAAGAAGGGAAGGGAGGTCGAGGAAATTTGAAAGGCTCAATCCGAGAATTGGCAAAAGAGTGATGGACCATACTAGAATTGATCCTCTGACTGGTAGACCTTGGATGAAAATTCAATATAAACCAGTTAGATGTTTGAAGAAAGTCCCACTAAAGCCAATGCCACAGAATGTTTTGAGTAATCTCAACTGGTGGTACGTTGAAAGTGAAACAGGTGAAGCGGTGATGGAAGACTTAGAAGAAAATGTAATTCTTAGAGTATACCACCTAGTTAATCTCTCCAAAGATGACCTTCAAGTGCTTCATACTCACAAAATCTCGAGTGATGCACACATAGAGTTTGAGGGCAGAAAGTATCAGAATGTGGTTAAAGTTTGTGTTGAACAAGGCATATATACTGGTAGTAGTTTAAATAAACCAGGTACTTAATCAAAATGTCAATAGTTAGAAGCTATCGTCAAGGGGGAGTCTGTTGGTACACTTTAATCCGACAACATTCTTTTTATTTTCTCTGCTTCCGGCATCTTCGGTTCGAACGTCACGGTAGTTAAATCCGTAGAAAACAGCATATTAACTGACAATCATGTAAAACTACAATAAGCATAAATGACAACTTTTAATAACGCGAAGTGAAAAAAATGTAGGTTTATATTGGAACATACTTGAATCGAAATGTTGAAGAGTAACTCTCGAAACATATATAATGGAATTTGTTATCATAGCACGATAAAACCTGACATGTTTCGTCTGTCTATTATCATACAACTTCATCATTATTTTATAACCCCTAGACATATTAAATAAAATACATTTGTTTAATACATAGTAGATAAATATGAGAACATCTAATAAGTATGGAATATATAGACTTACGTGTCGTCCTGTAAGAATATTTCAAATGAAGAACTCAAGTTAAAATATGTAGCACTCATTCGACGGTCGAATACGATTTTTCCAACAACATCTAATAGAAAACATGGATAAAATCAGAAGTTAAGTTTTTTATGATGCAATATATACATAAACTGAAATCATAAAGATAACTGTTGTAAACAATAGAGATGTACCGATCATCAATCGTGAACTCGTAGTTTTCTCTAGCAGACTTCGAATTGAAGGCACCAACAGATATAAAGGAAGCATGCATTCGATGTCAGTCCCGACTGGTGTAATCATTATATTTTTACTGATGACTATATACCACTCAGAATGTAAAAAATCAAATGATTCATATCTTGGAAATTGGTAACAGGTGGCTTCGAGTTTAAAACGATGCAAATTAAATACACGACCCTCCAACTTCATCGACGTGTAAAGATGCATGAAATCAGATGTGTTGGTACACCCTGTGTGACGATAGCAGTCTAAGTATAGTCAGCATTTTGTGTAAGTCAAGTTAAGTAATATTGAATATTGACTAGTGTTTGATATATGTGATTATGTGTGTTTTATATTGGTTGATTGTATGTTTGAACTTGATGTAATGCATTACAAGAAGTTCAAACATAAAGTTCAAAGATAAATTCAAACATAAGTTAAAACATAAGTTCAAATATAAGTTTGATATGTGAAATTCGAATTTGTAGTAAATTCGAATTTGTCATTGAAGGAAATACGAATTTGTAGTAAATTCGAATTTGTCATTGAGGTAAATTCAAATTTGTCAGGTGGACAAATTCGAATGGGCCTTGGGCCTGTTTCGAATTTGTCCAAAGACAAATTTGAATTGGTCAGTATAATTAAGGATTAACTCGAATTATTATGAGACTTTTGCAGAATTTGTCAGACGATTAAGAAAAAGGCGATCTCGAGTTTACTGGTAATCAGAGAGTGTTTTCGGAGAGAATCATCGTGTAGGTACGTTCGTAGTCGTTCGTATAGCATTTTGGTAGTCTCCGTGTTTCGTGCTTGTGATCTTACCGTCAAGCCGCTAACGAGGATTCCGCACTCGTTGGACGGTGTCGCGTCTAGATACATCCGTAGAGTGAAGACCTTACAAGATGACATGATAGCTATCATTTTTTCTCTCTAGTACACAATGTAAGAGTGATCAACATTTGTAATGTTATGGTTCGTATAATGAAATAGTAGTATGAGAGTGTCTTACGTATTTATCAATCAAAGTTATAACTAATCTGTGATGACGATCATCCTGCCAACAAACTCGACTCTAACAGCCATGACATTCCACAATGCATGAGGATGAGTAAGTAAGAAAAAGCATCTACAGTCCACGGATAATGCATTATCTACAAACAATAAATGTGGTGAAAAAAAGTTAAATTAACAACTATTTTTGAGGTATTTTGATTGTTCAAATAGTTATATATATTAAGTTTGTATATATTAAAAATATGAGATTTTATAATAATAAGTTTCAATAAATATATCATATTTGAATTTGGCAACATTCTTCAAATTTTATATGGTTACGAGAGTGGAAAACAACATATTCACTGACAATCATGTTAACTACAACAATCATTAATGGAAACATATATGTAATTGTTCAATAGACATTAAAAATACTTTAATTCGACAACATTCTTTTAGTTTTATATGCTTCTGACATCTACGGTTTGAACGCCAGGACAGTTCAATCCATAAGAAACAACAAACTCACTGACAATCATGTAAACTACAGTAAGCGTAAATGAAAATTTTCAATACTGCTTGAAGTAAGTGAAATAAATTTGAAGTTGATAGTTGATCATACTTCAATCGAAATATCAGAAAGTAATTCTCGATATATATAATTCCATCGAATTTGTTATCATAGCACGATGAAACCTGACATAGTTCGTCTATCTATTAGCATACAACTTCATTTTTATTTTAGAACAGCTAGAAATAAAATGATTAATACTACACATATTAAATAATATATTTTTGTTTAATACATAGTAGATAAGTATGAAAGCATGTAATAAATATCGAATATATACAAATTAATAAACATTAATTTGCATTGTGTCGGTCATTAAACATTTTTTTGTATGTATGTATATATATATACACACACACACACACACACACATACATATAATAATAATAATCATCATAATCATAAAATATACATTAAAAAGTTTTCACATACATTACAAGTTTATGTATAAAAGAAGATTAATTCGTTAAAAATTGTAACTTTCAACATAAGACGTTCTATTTTTCAAATATTCTAAAACTATTATATTTTTTTTAATAAACCATTACATACCATGTGAACGGTTTTCTGTTTAAGTATAATTAAAATGATATTACATGTTCGTAAAAAACAACCATGTGTATATACTTGTGAGATATTATGTAGGGTTCAATTGATATTGACTGTAAACATCGAATTATATATGTATTTGTTTTTCTTATATAACTTTGTAAATTATGTAGTTATATTGAATAGTGTAAAATGATATGGTAATTAAAAATTTAATACTTTCGATAAAGTATTTATAGGTCATCATATATCATAGCATGTTGAAGATGAATGTGGTTTAAACTATTATATTGATGCATCTTAAACTTCGTAAGAAAGTGTTATTTGATAAACGAATTTGTTATATATATATATATATATATATATATATATATATATATATATATATATATATATATATATATATATATATATATATATAATATGAAAATAATGTTAGTTTTGTGAATTATAAAGTATTTTAAGTTTAAGGGGTTAGTTGGGTGAGAAAATGATCCAGTTGAAAAAAGGGGTGGGTAAAAAGGAAATAAATAAGAAAAGTAAAAGTAATTAATTACCAAATTAATGTGCATGGAAAACGGAAAGCGTGAGTGAGACAATTTAGAAAGACGCGGGTTTTACCCGGTTTTTTATTTCTTAGAGTCGACCCGGGTTTCAGCGTATAAAACGATAAAATGTTCCCAACTAACAACCCTAAATGTGTGGTGGCTCTACAAAGGTAAACACTAGATCTGAAACGCATCTAAAGTGGCAACGTCGACGACCGTTCGTTAGCTGTTAGGCCGGTGAATCGTAAAGCTGAATGCAGCTGAATAGGTTAAACACGGTTGTTGTAAGTACATTCCGATTTTGTTGTCGCCGGCGATGATGATAGCATTTTCAAGCTGTCTAGCCGCGCCGGTCGTAGCCTACATGTTGCGTCGACCGACACGTGTATCTGTCTTCAAATCTGGCCACACTTACGGTTGCCAACGATGGACGGTGTATAAATGTAGAGGTCGATAGATTTGAGGCGGTGGTGGATATTGTTTTAATAATGCAGCCGGTCTACTTTTCTTTTCATACGGGGAACCTTCTCCGGTAATGATGATGGCCGGTTAACCGGCGTCCAGCCATTGAATCCGTTTTCCTTCCGGGCAATGTTATTATACTATACATTTGTCTTCTTCTTTTTTTTTTAAATCGATTTATTCATATTGCATATGTATTAGATCTGTGTTTTTTAAGGGCGATTGATCCATATGTTACACATTTTGGTTGTATTGATGCATTTTTTTTGGCAAATAATATAATTTTGCGTATGAATGCTCTACCATCTCGCCAGCTACATTATGTGTGTTTTTTATCCATACGGGGCAACCTTCTTTGGCAATGATGATGGTCGGTTAACCGGCGTCTAGCCGTTGAATCCGTTTTCCTTCCGGGCAACGTTATTATACTATACATTTGTCTTCTTTTTTTTAAAATCTATTTGTTCATATTATTCAGATCTGATTGCATATATATTAGATCTGTGTTTTTAAGGACGATTGGTCCATATGCTACATATTTTGGTCGTATGGATGCATTTTTTTGCAAATATTTTAATTTTGCATATGAATGCTCTACCATCTCGACCGCTACATTATGTGTCTTGTTTATCCACACGGGGCAACCTTCTCCGGCAATGATGATGGCCGGTTAACCGGGGTCTAGCCGTTGGATACGTTATCCTTCGTGGCAATGCTATACATGTGAAACATGCATTTATTGGGAGTTTTCGTTTATGCTATACATTTGCCTTTTGTTGTAATTGATTTCTTCACATTATTCACATATGATGGCATGTATATGAGATCTATCTATTTTATGGACGATTGGTTCATATGCTACACATTTGGATCATATGGATGCATTTTTTTGAAACTACATCACAAATCTTTACTAAAGCATCTCCTTATAACATTTATGTATTTCAGAATGGCGCAAGATGTTCACTGTAGCATTCATATTCTTTTAATGGATGCATGTTGCACACATCATACACTCAAACTCGACATAAATAAAAACGTCACATATAATGTCGCACATTTACATGTTTTATTCAAGTTTAACCTTATCTACAGATAAAACTTTTTTTTACTTTTTGGTTTGTATTTTTACATACTGTTACATGGAATTGGGTTTTAGATTACCTAACTATTCTGATTAACCTATTCCATTAACATATATGTTGTTATTGAAAACGTGTAAACGATTTCAGATAAGTATTCGTCATTTGTGAAATGATAAATGTTGTGAACCAGACGCATTAATCATCGACATCGAGCATGGCTACTTATTCACTATCATTGCAGACAATGCTAACTACAAACTTCATTCGTAATGTCATACATTGAGGAAAACCTACTTATGTATCCATGGCGAATGGCAAATGTGGCTGGAACTTGTTTCTCATAGGTATGACATTTTAACTACGCATGTTATATAAAAGCATCCATGTCGGGAAAAAAACGAAGAAAAAGTTTCAAATGGTTTTATATATATTTAAAAGGCAATCAATGAAATGATTTTATATGCATTGGTAGACGTGAAAAAGAATTGAGAACAACGTCTTTTGGTGTTATTTAAAAATCAAACAATTAAAAATCAAACAAAGAAAATGGTAGTGAAAGAAACTAACCTTCTTTGAAAGTAACTTCTGCTTCAAATGCGAGATGTTCCAATCAATTTTCTTGAATATCATAGTAGCTGCACAATTAAATTAAAGCATAAGTTCAAAATCCTTGAACTTTAAAATTTGAAAACAATGTTTTACTGTGGTTTTCATTTATTTTCTTTCACATTGCAATTGATATAACTGTGAACATTTGCTTTTGACAATCATATGCATGAAAAATTGTTCTACTCTGAAAGATGTGTATACAAAAATGTTATATGAAATCTGAGAATGTGTACCCGTTGGAGATAAACCAGTTTAGTTGGCAAACATGATTCTTTTGGTAGACGAATGAAAAAGAGTAATCAACGATTTATATAATATAAAGGCACAAACCGGCGGTTATTTGATAATAACCATCACTTAGTGTGTGGTTACTATCATACAATATATTCATCCCAAACAGTACTCTGTAACTGTTTTTTTTTATCAATATAATTCATATTTTTATTTGGTTAATAATATATTTTCATAAGTCAACAAAGGATTAAATTATATATATATATATATATATATATATATATATATATATATATATATATATATATATATATATATATATATATATATATATATATGTTATAATTAACAGAATTTAGATATCACTCAATCACCAAGACTTGTAAAGCTTTTACATATATTTCTCTCTCTGCATTCTATTCGTATGATCGTAAGTTCTATTTATATACAAAAATACACTATTACATATTTATTGGAATCACTGTTACTTCTTGCTTCTTCACTTGGTAAAAGTGAAGGAAAGTTATCATCCATAATTTTGTCTCTTTGTAACACTCCCCCTTGGATGATAATTTTAGTAAGAGTTCATCCACAAAAGCTGCCTCATTAAAAACCTTGCTAATGAAAAACCCAGTGGGAAAAAAAACTTTAGACAAGGGGAAAAGAGTATAGCGATTGGTTGACTCCCCCTCATGTTATCATCTGAAAGTCATCACACATTTTGTAGATGTCGCATTCCAATGTTGTGAACATGTTTTCTGAACATTGCTTTAGGAAGTGCCTTTGTAAAAAGATCTGCTGAATTGTTACTAGACTGAATGTATTTCATTTCAATCTGATTGTCCTTTATGAGATCTTGCGTGTAAGCGAAAAATCTTGGTGGAATATGTTTGGTTCTGTCACTCTTGATATATCCTTCTTTCATCTGCGACACGCAAGCTGCATTGTCTTCATAAATCAAAGTTGGACTTTTGCTCATC
The DNA here is from genome assembly GCA_020465985.1 of Centrapalus pauciflorus. Lineage (NCBI taxonomy): Eukaryota > Viridiplantae > Streptophyta > Magnoliopsida > Asterales > Asteraceae > Centrapalus > Centrapalus pauciflorus. The sequence continues at coordinate 917,340 of JAANYP010005086.1, forward strand.
TCTAGTCCACAAGAAGACAAAATAAGTTCTGTCACAGATTTCAGCCATACGCTTTCTCTACTAGCTTCGTGTAGTGCAATAACTTCAGCATGATTTGAGGATGTTGTAACAAGTGTTTGCTTCTGAGAACGCCAGGAAATTGCAGTACCACCATTTAAAAACACGTATCCTATTTGAGATTTTGCTTTGTGTGGATCAGATAAGTAACCTGCATCTACATATCCAAGTAAACCTTCTTTTGAATTGTTAGAATAAAATAATCCCAAATTAGTGGTTCCTCGAAGGTATCGGAAAATGTGTTTGACTCCTAACCAATGTCGTTTGGTGGGAGCTGAACTAAATCTTGCAAACAGATTTACTGCAAAAGAAATGTCAGGTCTTGTATAGTTTGTAAGATACATTAAAGCTCCAATTGCACTAAGATATGGTACTTCTGGACCAAGTAAATCTTCATTCTCTTCTTCAGGACGAAATGGATCCTTATCAACATTAAGTGATCTAACAACCATTGGTGTGCTTAAAGGATTTGCTTTGTCCATGTTGAAACGTTTTAAGACCTTTTCCGTATAATTTGATTGATGCACAAGTATGCCATTGTGCATGTGGTCTATCTGTAAACCAATACAATATTTGGTTTTTCCAAGGTCTTTCATTTCAAATTCTTTCTTTAATAACACAATTACCTCATTTATCTCATTAATTGTGCCAATAATATTTAGATCATCAACATAGACAGCTATAATAACATATCCAACCTTTGTCTTCTTTATAAACACACATGGACATATTTGATTGTTTGTGTATCCTTTACTTATCAAATAATCACTCAATCGATTATACCACATGCGTCCAGATTGTTTCAACCCATATAAAGATCTTTCCAATTTGATCGAATACATCTCTTTGGGTTTGTTTCCTAATGCTTCTGGCATTTTAAATCCTTCAGGAATTTTCATATAAATATCACTATCAAGTGATCCATACAAATAAGTCGTAACAACATCCATTAGACGCATTTCCAAATTTTTAGCAACGGCAAGACTAATTAAGTATCTAAAAGTGATTGCATCCATTACTGGAGAATATGTCTCCTCATAATCAATTCCTGGTCGTTGAGAAAAACCTTGAGCCACAAGTCTTGCTTTGTATCTTGTAATTTCGTTTTTCTCATTTCGTTTTCTTATGAACACACATTTGTATCCTACTGGTTTTACAGCTTTAGGTGTGAGGATGATAGATCCAAAAACTTTTCGTTTATTTAACGAACTTAATTCAACCTGCATAGCTTCTTTCCATTTAGGCCAGTCAGATCTGTTTTGACATTCAACCACAGACTTTGGTTCTGGATCATCATTTCCAGTAATGATATCATATGCAACAGCATAAGAAAATTTTTCATCAATATCTTCCATTTAATTTCTTTTCCATATGATATTTGTATGGAGATAATTGATTGCAATCTCAGTATTGGAGTCATCTATTTCCACTTCTTTGGAAATATCGTTATTTTGCATTTCTCCAGGAACACCTTTCTTATTATCAATTATATTTTCAGAGCTCTTTCTCTTTCGAGGATTTTTATCCTTAGAACCAAATGGTCTTCCACGTTTCAGACGTGTTTTTGATTCTTGAGTGATTTTATCATCAGCTCTTTTATTTGGAATTTCTATTCTAGCAGGTATATTAGCCGCTGGGACATATGATTTAGTCACTCTTTTAGTATCAGTAAATGCATCAGGTAGTTGATTTGAAATTTCTTGTAAATGCATTATTTTCTGAATTTCTAGTTCACAATGTTTTGTCCGAGTGTCAAGATGAATCAATGATGGTTCACACCATGATACATCCTTCTCTTTGCTTTTATTTTCTCCCCTAATGCTGGGAAATATGCATCATTGAAATGGCAATCAGCAAACCGTGCTGTGAAAACATCACCTGTCAGTGGTTCAAGGTATCTTATTATAGAAGGTGTTTCATACCCTACATATATACCCAATCTTCTTTGAGGTCCCATTTTTGTACGTTGTGGTGGTGCAATAGGAACATATACTGCACAACCAAATATTCGAAGATGGGAAATGTTTGGCTCATGACCAAAAGCAAGTTGTAGAGGAGAAAATTTATGATAAGCACTTGGTCTTATACGAATCAGCGATGCAGCATGTAAAATTGCATGTCCCCAAACAGAAACTGGAAGTTTTGTCTTCATTATTAATGGTCTAGCTATTAGCTGAAGACGTTTAATTAATGATTCAACTAAACCATTTTGTGTATGAACATGAGCAACTGGATGTTCAACACTAATTCCAACAGACATGCAATAGTCATTGAAAGCTTGAGATGTAAATTCACCAGCATTATCAAGCCTTACCTTTTTAATGGTATAATCAGGAAAATGTGCTCTTAATTTAATAATCTGAGCAAGAAATTTAGCAAAAGCCACATTACGGGTTGACAATAAACAAACATAAGACCATCTGCTTGATGCGTCTATTAAAACCATGAAGTATCTAAATGGTCCACATGGTGGATGAATTGGTCCACATATATCACCTTGAATTCTTTCAAGAAACATTGGGGTTTCTTTTCCAATTTTAGTTGGTGAATGTTTCACAATAAATTTTCCAAGAGAACATGATGTACATGGGATCATCTTACCTGTTTGAGGGATCTTCTGGTCCTTCAATGGATGTCCATTTGTACTATCAATTATCCTCTTCATCATAGTTGTTCCTGGATGACCTAATTTGTCATGCCATAAACTTAATTCTCCAGGATCATAACAATTTTCTTTGACAACCAGATGTGATTCAACCATGTTTATATATGTATAATGTAAACCAGATCAAGTGTTGGTAGTCTTTCTACTACATGGTTATTGTCAATAATATGCATAAATTTCTCATTCTCTATCGTCACAGTCTGAGTATTATACCCATTAAGGTGTATGTCATTGAAACTCAACAAGTTTCTTTTAGACTTTGGTGAAAATAGAGCATTATTTATCAAAAACCTTGTACCATTAGGTAATATAAAATGAGCCTTTCCAGTTCCCTCAATCAGATCTGCAGGACCTGATATGGTATGTATATTTGCTTTACTTGGCTTTAATTCTGAAAAGTATTTCTTCTTTTTAAGAATTGTGTGTGTTGCACCACTATCTGGTATACAGATGTCTCCTAAATTTGCTTGATGTAGTTCTTCGATAAAATTCATTTTAGACTTCTAATCATAAAAATAAAGTAATAAGTATATATGATAAAATTTGTTAAGTAGAAACACATCCATATTATTATTGAAAAAGTGCAATACATGATACAAGAAATAAAACATAAGAAATAAAACATAGCTTAGGAAAGACGAAAACACGATTACATTATTAGATATCCAAATCATCAAAGAAATCTGAAGCATTCAGTTCGGGCATTGGAACATCAGAGATCAGTAAAATTTGCTTCTTTCTCTTTTCCTTTAAGAGACTCTTCATAAGTTTGCAGAGATGTGGTGCTGTGCGGCAAGTTCTTGACCAATGACCAGTCATTCCACATCGGTAACAAAGATCTTCAGGATCTTGAGAAGCACTAGCCTTTTTGTTTATCATTTTTGGGTCTTTCTTGTGATTTAGATTTCTTATCACGTGGAATATTATTATGACCACGTCCGCATCCACGTCCACGTGAATGACCTCTGTTATGATTATAGTTATGACCATAGCCATGATTATAACAATAATTATTGTTTTGATTATAGCCACGGCCACGGCCTCGTTTACGACCAAATCTCCGTTCTTGTCCATGTGTTGTACTTTTAGTTATAGCATTTGCTTCAGGTAATGCTAGTGATCCAGTTGGACGAGATTGGTGATTTTTCATCATAAGTTCATTGTTTTTCTCTGCAACTAGAAGGACGGTGTTAAGTTCTGAATATCTTTTAAAATTTTGCATCTGATACTGTTGTTGTAAGTTAAATTTGATGCATGAAATGTTGAGTATGTTTTTTCCAACATATCCGCATCTGTAACTGTCTGGCCACAAAATTGGAGTTGTGAACATATTCTGAACAATGCAGAGCTATAATCATTCACTTTCTTAAAATCTTGGAATCTCAGATTATTCCAATCATTTCTGGCATTTGGAAGCAAAATCTCCCTTTGATGATCATATCTTTCCTTTAAATCTTTCCATAGAATACTTGGATCTTCCGTATTCATATACTCAGATTTCAAATTTTCATCAATATGTTTACGAAGAAATGCATTTTCTTTTGCCTTTTCTTGAATTGAGCAATTGTTGTTTTCATTTAGTGTTTCTACAATACCCATTGATGTTAAAAGTATCTTTACATCAATGATCCATGGCATGTAGTTATTGCCATTTACGTCCAATGCAGCAAATGATAACTTCTCAAGATTTGCCATATTGACTATCAAAATAAAAGTTAAACAACATAAAATTAGCATTAATTTATTTCAATAAGAACTACAACACATAATAGTGGGAGAATCGTAAACGAAAACAGAACCAGAAAAGGATACATCTCATCAAATGATAGTTGCAACAAAGAGTAGAAAAGTATTGAAAGTATTAAAATAAGAAAAATCAAAAACGAGAGAGGCATCTTCATTCTTCAACCAGTTAAAAGTTTTCTTTTCAGAAAGGAAGAAGAATGATTTAATGAAATATTGAAGTTTTATATTGGAGTATTTATAGAGAAAAAATTGAGTCATCAAACGGTCGAATTTTTTATTCTTTTGCCCGTTGCAACAGTTATGTAACCGTTGTTAAATGTTAATAAAAAAATGATTAAAAGATAATTTTCATTTAATTTAGAATAATGATTAAAAATATAAAAAAAACTTGTTATAAAGAAGATAAAAAGAATTAATAGTTTGCATTATAAGAACAAAATTTTAATTGATGTAAATTAATAATCATAATTAATGTTATCGTAAATGAAGAAAGTAAACGTTAGTATAAGTAAAAGTTAGTACATAAATAAACATTAGTATGCATAATCAAATGTTAGTACATAAATAAAATGTTAGAAATAATAATACATGTTAGTGGTTCATAAGTGTATTATTATTGTTATCGTATTAATTATTTATGGTAATTATCTTCTCATTATAAGTTATAACTTTAAGTAACCATACGATTCTTGATTTAATTGCAGAGCTCTTCGTGCTGATAACGTGTTATAATTAACAGAATTTAGATATCACTCAATCACCAAGACTTGTAAAGCTTTTACATATATTTCTCTCTCTGCATTCTATTCGTATGATCGTAAGTTCTATTTATATACAAAAATACAGTATTACATATTTATTGGAATCACTGTTACTTCTTGCTTCTTCACTTGGTAAAAGTGAAGGAAAAGTTATCATCCATAATTTTGTCTCTTTGTAACAATATATATATATAGACACACACACACACACACACACACACACACACACACACACACACACACACATATATATATATATATATATATATATATATATATATATATATATATGTAGTATATAAATCATGCATAATTGGAGCTTAAATTTAATTGTAAATAAAATGTAACAATTCTATTTTAGACATTCACTCATGTATATTCACTAATTGTATACAATGAAACATTAAAATTTAATAGTATAGTTAGTTTAATTAGGAATAAGCACTCGAAGTTGGCTACTGTATTTTATAAAGTCGTTTACATACTACTTTATTTTTATTAACTTATTACATATTAGTTAAATTGTGGTTATGCACAAAAAAAATTAATTAACACGAACTTGTAAGATTTGCTAAAACAATTTTTACAAATGTTCATGCCTAGAAAAGACTACAACTATAAACAAAGTTTTGGTCTTATTAAAACTTTCAAACGATGTTTATCATATTAGGCAGGTAGTGGAAGCCGAATCTTTAGCTTGTAATACATAACATTAAAGTACGCATTTTTTATGTACTTAGATTAGGTTATGTGTTTAATTTAAGATTGTCTGTAATAATTATGTTTGTTTCGCTGCCCACCAACCCACATCCGGTCACATCTTAGTTGCAATTCTTTACGTGAATCATCCGGTGGTGCCTCGTAAGTTTTTTTTCTCATCTAAAAAATTAGGATGCGTAAATGATTTACATATACGTTATTAACGATCGATGCTTAGTGTGATGATTTTTCATGTCGTAATCAAATATGTTATACCTGATTTGGGTGGCTGAACAACTAATATGGTTAAACAGACGCTTCGACACAAGAATTTGGGTTAAGCCTTATAATTTGCAGGAATAAACATATCCAATATAACACATGGTTTTGATTTTGAAATATAATATTACTGATAAAACATTCTAATAAGTTAGATTAAGTCTTATAAGCAATTACATAGTAATAAAGTTCTGTCTCTCTGTACGTGTTTTGTTAATGATTCTGAAAATGAGTTCTGTCTCTCTGTACGTGTTTACGTAGTTGCAGTTTAAGTGTTTTTATTTCATTCGGTTGATGTACTTTGACACTTTTTATTATATCGCAAGTGTACTAATTTGTTACTTGTCATGTAAGTTTCATAAAACATTATCTTACTACATCATAGGATTCAATATTAGTTGTACCATATAATCGTAAGGCAGCTGACAACTTAATAAATGTTTAAATACTCACTAATAAGGAAAATATAGATGAAACATATTTAAAATAAAACAATAAAATTAAAATATAACTGACGCAAAGTAAAACTGTAACGACCCAGCGTTGTAAGTTCAAATCTAATTAAAACAATATAAATCAAACATACCTACACATTCTCAAACAAGAAGTAAACAGAGAGAACATTGAATATAAGAAAGGGCTAGGTTGGTAAGGTTGCTTCGTGCGGTGGACTTGTAGTATTTCTGCTTGCTGAAGATTCCTGCAGTTGAAGATTCAACAACAGTTATAACATCTGAAATAGGTTCTTCTTCGTATGAAGTGATGTCTATAACTTCGTCCCATTTCCAATTCCGTAGATTGGTAAGTCGTCTTTGTAATTTCATGCATCGCCTTCTCTGACAATATAACAAAAAAATGAATTATGACATATAACTTATTACCATAACAAAAGACATATATTAATACCCAGATTTGGAGTTCTCTATCCAGTTGAAAGATATATGTGGATGTCAGCACGTTAATCCAATCCCAAAATTTAGTATCCTGCTATAATGTTTTTGTAAAACACCAGGATTACACAACTGAAAATTAAATTACATTGAATAACGTAGACTACTAACCGAATCGTATGCTTCCACCTCTTATGACTTCCTTCCCTAGGAATCTTTCAACCTTTTATAACTCTTATAATTGAGAGAAGGATTTATCATTGTTTATATAGACTTTTATGTCCATCCTATAATTATGTGTGAGTAGTTATCATTTCCGAGGTAGTGGGTCTATTAGTGGGTGGTTAATAATATGTTTTTGGCGGTTAACCCCTTTAGGTAGTGTAATATTAATAATAGAAATGTTTTTATATATCTTATCTTAATTGCTCAATAAAATTTTGTATTTATATTATATTAAATTTAAAAATGGGACATGTTTAGCATTATGTTAGTTACGGGTTAGCTGCGTTATTAAGTCTAGATAAAAAAAATAACAATATTTTAATTAAAATACAATTTCATTGAAAACAAATGTAGTTTGGAGCTAAATGGAACACATTTATGTTAAAAAAATATTAAAACAAAAGAACTACAGATACATGAAAAACATTAGCTGAAAAGTCAAGTTAATGTTTTAAATAGTCTTATGAGTTATATAACTAACGTTACGTGGATATTACGGTTTGTCAAAGTTTTTGCTGTTATTTTTAAGTTATAAAATTAGTTTAGCTGTTTACTTTGAAAAAAATAATTCGAAAGAAACGAAATACGTAGAATCCATAGATACCATATATAGTATTTTTCTAATATTCCGATGGTCATATTAATAAACGGAATTTTGTTATTGATTTTGAAAATTGGTTTTGTCTTACATGTAAAAGTCTATACATGTTTACGTAGCTGCAGTTTAGTTATTTTTATTTCATTTAGCTTTAAATTTTTTTTATTATCATGTTATTCTTAAAATTTGTTACTTGTTATTTTAGTTTAATAAAATGTTATCATAAAACTTTATAGGTTCCCAATATTTGTTTTCCTATATAATCTTATAGTAGCGCAAAACTTGTTAGATGTTGCGAATACTCATTAATAAGAAAACGATATATGAAACATTTATTTATGTAAACACATATTTACATATTCTATAACCACTCTGTAATTATATGTCAGATATCATTTCACAGATTTTAGCATGTCGTGGGTGTGTTCAATGGGCATGGTTAATAGTATGTTTGCTGCAGTTAATCACTTTATGTAATATTAACAATAAAAATGTATTTATATCATTTTATTTAATTGTTCAATAAAAAAAGTTACATGTATTTATATCATTTTATTTAATTGTTCAATAAAAGTCTAATAGTTACGGGTACCCACCGTTATTAAGTCCCAAAAAAAAAGAACAACATTTTAATATATTATTAAATGCCAAAAATGCTCGTGACGTTTTTTCTACATTCCAAATATGTACAACATTATTTTTTGGCAACCTTAAGTTTTTGTCATAAATGATAGGAGATGGCAACCTTGAGATTTTTTGATTTTTAAAACTGACATTGGGAATGTTGCTTTTGTATTATAATATGTACGGGTGCATATGACTTCTTAAACATCTAAATCTTTATTTTGTAATGTTATGTGTTATATTGATTAAGTGTAGTAAATTATTTATATACTGATTCGATTCGTTTACATAACATGTAGATTTTATTTAACTTATCTTGAACCACCAACTTACAAAGCACATTAGGAAAGATGTTCACACTTCATAAATCCACAAAAAGAAACTAAATGACTTACACCAAAAAAAAAAAAAAAAAAGAACATCTACTGAACGATATAACCCGTAAGCACCAGCTTATTTTTTTTGTTCACCGTCTTCATCTTGTTCATCAATCAGGCCATAGAATTTCTTTTGGATGTTTGCGCGTCGGCTCCTCCTCCTCTTAATTACCCTCGGGAAGTAATCTTAGTCAAATTAAAAGTTTTATTCGGTAAATGTAAAGTGGATATATTCAAATTAGTATATGAAGTTGTACCTCATCGTCATCGTCAGACTTTATTATGTTTGTCTGGCCTTCGTAAAGCATTTTTTTCACCTGAATCAAATCAATTCAAAAATAGTTAGGTAGACTATTGTGAAATTTTGTGTAATATAAAATATGGGTTACCTTTATGTGTTGCTCTGAAGCTTTAACTCCTTCATGTTGTTTATCAGCAGTTTGATTAGCTTCCTGTCATTATATTATTTAATATATTTTAACAATAAGAATGGTAACTATTTGAATTTGTAACATATGGCTTGTCACCTCTTTGTCGTCGTCAGGGGTTAGTATATCAGTTGTTGTAGCATGCTTGTTTTCTGCGAGCTTTTTCTCCATCTCCATCTTTTATTCAAGCATCTCAACATGTTTAATTATCGCTTCTTCCCATTCAACATCAACTTGTTTTATGCGATAGTTAGATTTATGAAAAAATACTAATCTTTATCATGGTATTTGCATTCATAAAAAAATACTTGCCTCTCCATGAAAGTCGAAGAACGGCACTTGTATTGATATAGTTTGCATCTATAAGTAAATTGTTTGTTTTGCTAACAAATAAGAACATTAAGTAACCAAGATTAATATGTGATACAAAAAAATGGTGGATCTTTACCCTGCTTCTGGTTTTACATTGGAAGTAGCTTCAGTTTCTTTGTCCATGATTACTTTTTCATTAGGTTTTTTGTCATGGAAATTTACAGCTTCTTTCTGTCGAAAAAAAAAGTTCTGGTAAGGTTTTTTTATAAACCAAAGGAAAATTCATATACATGAATTTGTAAATTTGTAAAGTGAAACTACAACCGCCTTGCGTTGGTGTTCTTTTCTGGTTATGAAGCGTATGTAAGATTTTTAAGTTTCAATTCCAATAAAAAAAAGTAAGGAGGATCATCGGAAATACAATGTAAGTAAATTAATGTAATCTAGGTTTGATTTCTAACAAAAAAAAATTAAGCAGGACTGAGAATTGAATTAAAGATTTGCAAAATCATCACATTGGTTGAAAAATAACAAATGAATACCTTTAAGTCGCCTGCCATCACTCTTGTTTGTGACTTGATATTTGCACACAGAATACTCTTCCTTTTTTTCAAATGGTCGCCTTTAATTTTATGTACTTCATATTTATAGACCTTTGCAGAAAACTGTATCCTTAAAATTTACCTTTATTTCAGCTATAAGTGGGGTAGTTGTTGGTGTGGGTAGTTTAGGTTTTTAGCAGTTACTGACAGTTATAAAATACATACTGTATTGGGCGTGTGATGATTTAAGGTAGTCCATTTAAAGCAGTTGTATATTTAACATTTTTTTCAAATAACTAGTAATTTTATTTTGCATACTTAACTTTTGTTAAAATAACTGGTAACTTTATTTTGCATATTTAACATTTTTAAAATAAACTGGTAATTTTATTTTGCATATTAATTATTTGGTGATACTAAATGTAGATATCCATTTTTGTTTCGGCAGAGTTGATAAGGTTGATTTTAAAAGTTATATGGTATATTAGTAAATCATCTGTAAATATTATTGTTTTAAAAATATACATAGTATATGGTACGTACTTAATCTGTTATTTATATAGCAGTTTTATCTAAATAGATGGAGTAGCGGAGTGTTTAACGAAACTGATGCATAATGCATATACTCACAAAACTGTTGCTGTCACACCCCGTTACCCCGGTTGGCAACGAAGCGTGACGTCGTGGAAGCATAATGTTGGGTACAATTATAAGTAGAGTTGAAAACAATATTTTGTAATAGTTCAGGGGAATTTATTGTAAATACACAATAGTTATATTGTGTATATAAATAGAAGTAGTATTTCTATTTTGTAGGGAATCTGACAGAATAGAGTGTGGAAGGAATCGAAGATTACAAAAAATACACGGTTAGAACAGTAGAGAGAGAAGAAGATTGCTGTCCAAGATAGCCAAGAACTCAATGTAATATTTCTCTCTTTAATCATTCAATATAATGTGTTTGAATTGATAATTGTTCATATTGATTGTTTGTATGTGATTGAATTGCTAGAAATATGAATTCACAATTGGTATCAGAGACTAATATGGATTAAATTGATTGAATTTTGAATCTGAATTTTCATTTTTTTTCGAACACTGTTACATCAAGTTTTTCGAAAACAGAAAATTAATTGAGGTTTTTGATTTTGTGGATGAATTGAAGTGAAAATTGGAACGAAGGTGGAGCATTTAAAGTCGAATCTATTGTGATAAACATCAGATTTTAATTCCAAACACACAAGATTTAATTTGGATTTTACTGAATTTTTGAAAAAGTGTGTGTTCTTGAGGTTTTTTATCGATTTTTGGATTTTAATCTGAAATTAGCCAAAGTTGTTTTTCAAAAAGTGTTTGTGTGTGAAAACCGCAGGTTCGATTTCAATCTGAAATCAATTCGTGAATTTTTGTTGAAAATTGTCATTTTGAACTTGATTTTGATCAGTTCCTGTTCAAACTCGGGCAACACTGAATTCCTTGTTTTAATCGAGTTTGATCAAGTTGTTATTCGAGTTTGTTTGTGTTTCATTCGAGTTTTATGTATGCTTCATTCGAGTTTTATCCTTAACTGATCGAGTTGGATAAAGAGTTAATCGAGAAACTTTATGTTTCATTCGAGTTGATCAAAGCATCAATCGAGAAACTTCATGTTTCATTCGAGTTGATCAAAGCATCAATCGAGAAACTTCATGTTTCATTCGAGTTGATCAAAGCATCAATCGAGAAACTTCATGTTTCATTCGAGTTGAGCACAGTGTAATTCGAGTTGAATCATTCTTCATTCGAGATTCAATAAGCTTCATCCGAGTTTCATACTTAATCAATCGAGTTTTATACTTAATCAATCGAGTTTCATACTTAATCATTCGAGTTTTATCATTCTTCATTCGAGTTTCAGTCATAACCATTCGAGTTTCATTCTTTTATCATTCGAGTTTGACTATATGACCTATTCTGCTTAAATTGACCATAACTTTTGACTGGAACATCGTTAGAAGGCCTACCATACGTCAAATCGAAGCTTGAAAAGAGATCTACATTTCTAGAACTGGCATAGCCAGTTTGGTAAATTTTCGAGGCCCAATTCCACTCCAGAAAAAAGTTACAGGCATTTTTCTACAGAAAATCTAAAATTTCAACGTCAAAAAGTCATTTCCGAGCTGATTTTTCACAAGTTATCATTTTTAGATATAACTCTCAAAGTTTTATCAGAATTCACTCATTTTTCCATAAAAGATCTTGGAAGATTCAATTTCAAGCAATTCAAAATGGCATATGAACAACTTTCAAAATCTGAGCTGATCGCCAAACTTACTGAATCTGAAAAGATTCGTAAGAACAATTACGACATTCTTGTTCAGTTAAATACTGATAAACATTTGGCGTTACGTGACGTACAAATACTGAATGAAGAAATTCAAAACTTAAAAGAAAAACAAAACTCTGAGAGTTGTGCTCATCAATTGAAAATATCTGAATTACTTAAAGAACTCGATGAGCTGAAACAAGAAAATTTTCAGAATGCAACTCAACTGAAATATCTTTTGCCTGAAAGATCTGATCTTTACAAGAAAGTTCAGGATCTTGAAGATACACTTTGTAAGACAAAACCAACTGATCAGAATTGTATTTTAAACAAAAATGAAGAAATTTTTGCTCTTCAACAAGAGTTGTCTTTAACTAAAGATTTGATTGAGAAGGAAAGACATGAGTTCTTACTTAAAGAACAAGATTTTAAATCAAAATCTGAATTGTTTGAAGATGAAAGACAAATGTTCTTAATCAAAGAACAATCTTTTAAATCTGATTACCAATCATTTGATCATGACAGAAATTCAAATTTAGTCATTATCAAAAGTTTGGAAGATCAGATACTTCATCTTACAAAACAATTACATGTGTTTACTTCATCAACTGAGTCAAAGGTTAAGACCCCTTCTTCAGTGTGTTTAAAATCCAATGTTAATCACTCTGGTTTGTCTTCTGAAAGTGAAGTGAATCTAACTAACTCTGCTAAGTTTGATTCTTCTTCAGATCTTAAACTTAAGTATCTGTTAAAGATACACAGCGGCAAAGATAAAATTGTTGAACAACTTCCGGTCAAGATTTACACCGGTGAATCTTCGAAGTCAAATTTTCTTAAAGTTTCTGAAAATACTGGTCATTCTAATCAGAAAACATTTTCACAGAAAAATACCAAGTATTATCAGAAACAGGCAAGAACCGGACAGTTTTTCAAAAAGAAGAGTTCGCAAAAGTCTGATCATTCAAATTCAAGTTTCTTTAGAAATTCAGATATTCAATTTTCTCATACTCAAAGAAATTTGTTTTCTGCGTTTGAAAGAGAAGCTGATAGTTATAACATGCAATGGGTACCTAAACCCAAGTACAAGTGGGTACCAAAACCTGTTTTGAAATGGGTACCCAAGAGCGCTAACAAGTCTGGATCCAAATCTGTTTGGATACCAAAGACATCTTAAATTTTGTAGGTTATAGGTTTCTTATCATTCCAGATAAGGACCCGTTCTTCATTTCAATAGGCTCTTGATTACTTCAGGTCAAGACCCGTGCTTCAACTCAAAATTGGTTTCTAGTTAAATTCAGACTAGAACCCGGACTTCAATGAACCAGAGACAATGGTTTTCAGTTACTTCAGACTGAAACCCAAGCTTATACGACAAATGGCTTCTAATCACTTCAGATTAGAACCCGAGTCTGAAAGACAAATATTTCTGGAATTCCTGCCCTGAATTCAACTCTGAAGCTGCATTGATTTAGAGGGAGTTTTATTTTTATAATTTTTTGCTCCTGATTTCATTTCTATGAGTTGACTACCTGTGTTTGCTTATTTACAGGGGGAGTTTCAGACATTCTTTGACGATGACATTTTTTCAAAAACTGTGTGATTTTTCACGAAAATATTTGATTCACACATAAAAAGAAGTTTTGAGCTGAAAAGAAATATTTGTTTGATTCTCTGAATATATCATTGAGATTAATTGATCTAATCTCTTTGATTTTCATAATCTCATTTCTTCTGAGATTCTCTTTGTTATAACTCTTCCAATTTATACTGGATTCTCCCGTTATCTCCCAAATGCTAATTCTTTCAAGAAAGTCTGGTTCTTTTCATATCATATATCAGATTTTCTATTTCATTCTGATATCTCCCATATTATTTGAAAATAATCTCTCTGATATCTCTTGAGCTTCAAGGCTGAAAATCTTTCTGCTGACTTCGATTATGCACCAATCTGAGTGATAGGCATAAATTTCGCTTCTATGGTCTAACCAGATCCGGAAGACCTACCCATTGAGCAAACCATCTATAGTTTGTGTGGGTGAGGGTTCTTTAGGTTTATTAGTTGAGAAGTGTCAGTTATCACGGGATACTGACAGGGTCGAGCAGAGGTAAAATGTAAATGAGAGGGATATTAAAAGGCGATGGTGGTGCATCAGATCATGTTTTTCGTTTAAAGCTGACTGAATTTAATTCTGAAAAGTGAGCCGGAGGGAGCTAGGTTGAAAAAAAATGCTGAAAGCTGAGAGTTGAGAAAGGATTTGAAGAAAAGATAATCCTATCCTACACTGTGTCTGCTGGGTAAACCAAATAATCTATCAAGCCCTAGGCGACTTGATATTGAAAAAGACGTCATGGACCCAGTGACGCATGCATTTAATCCCACCAACTACTCAGTTATCTCTCAAAAGATTTCTGTTTCAATAATCACGGAGATATAACACATGTCTATCGATATATCATTTGGATATTATTGATATTGAAACAAGGAAGACAGTTGCTCCGGTCTCCAATTTCATTTGATGCACATTGTGTCTAGAGCTGATTACATACACTTTTAGGACACATCGAGTCTAATAGTCTGCGTGACTATAAACTGCTAGTCCAAAGTGACTAAGCCGGAACAAATATGAGTGATTCTTTCATGATAAAGGATTTCACGATGACTATTTGGAAATCCTACCAGTGTTAACATCATGCCAGCGCTGAAAGTAGGTCACATAGATTATGTCTATTGTGCAAACAGGAATCCTATGTGGACCTGGACTCGTTATTTCACAAATGAATTTGTTTCATTTTCCTCAAGTCAAGTTGAAAAGCTTTGATTTTGTTTTGTAAAGAAAATGTATCAATTTGAGGGGGAGTGAGATAAATTTGTTTTGTATAGGGGGAGGAGAGATATCAGTTTAAGGGGAGAAAATCAATTTGTAATAATTTCTTGTTGTATTTCATCTACTGTATATTCAATGCATTAATGTCTCTGAATACTTTGCATGCTGTTCATATTTCTTATGATCATCATGAGGGGGAGAAAAGCTAGTTTTCAGAGACAACTGTTGAGTAGATTGAAGACGATTGCTACATCATCTCAAGACAATTGATCAAGAAAGAGATTTAATAGCTATTCATGATTCAAGGGGGAGTGTCCTATCAAGAAAAGAGAAGATCAGAAAAGAAGAGATGAGAAGATCAAAGAGAGACAATAAAGAAAAGTTTCTAAATCAGAAGATTCAGAGATCATAGAAAAGAAGAAGATTCAAGATAAGAATTAACCTGAACAGAGAACTTTAAATGAAAAATTGTTTTCATCTCTAAGGGGGAGATTGTTGGGTACAATTATAAGTAGAGTTGAAAACAATATTTTGTAATAGTTCAGGGGAATTTATTGTAAATACACAATAGTTATATTGTGTATATAAATAGAAGTAGTATTTCTATTTTGGAGGGGATCGAACAGAATAGAAAGTGGATACGGATCTAGAGAGAGAATAGAAGTTTGCTTTGCAAGAAAGCCATGAACCAAATGTAATATTCTTCTCTTAATCATTTAATAGATTGTGTTAGATTGTTATAATTGTTCATATATTGTTTAATGTTGATATGAATTGCTAGAAATATGAATTCACAACTTAGTTGCATTAATCCATCATATCGTAAATCGATCGGATTAAGTGATTTACTGGATGAATTTGATTCTAATTGAGTTCAATTTCTTCATGAACCTTGTTAATCACTTTGATTAATCGCTAATGACCATTGATTAGGTTATAATTGGCTATTAAATACTGATTAGTTCGTAGTTGCTAACTTGGTTTAATGCCGGATGTTACAGTCTCCTCCTGTTAAGGGAATTTCGTCCCGAAATTAGCTCGTGTTCTCCACTGCTTGAGTATTTGAGAACAGATGTGGGTATTTTTCCCGGAACTGATCTTCGCATTCCCATGTAAACTCAGGACCTCGTTTAAAGATCCATCTGACTTTTATTATCGGGATCCGACTGTGCTTTAGTTTCTTGACTTATCGGTCCATTATTTCCACGGGTTGTTCAATGAAGTTCAACTTATCATCTATTTCCAGCTCGTCCATGGGTATAACGAGTGTTTCATCAGCCAGACACTTCTTAAGGTTGGATACGTGGAAGGTATTATGAACATTACTAAGCTCTGGGGGCAGATCAAGTCGGTAGGCTACCGGGCAAATTCTTTTGGTGATCTTGAATGGTCCGATATAACGATGATTGAGTTTTCCTCGTTTCCCAAAATGGATTACGCCTTTCCAAGGCGAGACTTTCAACATTAATTGATCTCCGTTTTGAAATTCCAAATCCTTCCATCGAACATCTGCATAGCTTTCTGTCGATCCCGTGCGATCTTTAATCGGTTCCGAATTTGGACTATCTTTTCTGTAGTTTCCTGGATGATCTCGGGTCCAGTAATTTGGCTATCTCCCACCTCAGCCCAACAAAGTGGTGATCGACACTTTCGCCCATAGAGTGCCTCGAATGGAGCGGTCTTAATACTCGAGTGATAGTTGTTGTTATAGGAAAACTCAACTAATGGCAGGTGCCTGTCCCAACTTTTGCCAAAGTCGATCACACATGCCCTTAGCATGTCTTCCAAAGTTTGAATCGTCCTTTCACTTTGACCATCCGTCTGTGGGTGATAGGCTGTGCTCATATCCAAGCGTGTTCCCAATGCCTCTTGCAATGACTGCCAAAATCTTGATGTGAACCGGCTGTCCCTATTTGATATAATTGATACAGGTACTCCATGCCTTGAGACAACTTCTTTAAGATAGATTCGTGTTAACTTATCCATCTTATCAATCTCCTTGATTGGCAAGAAGTGTGCGGTCTTGGTAAGTCGATCCACAATCACCCAAATGGTGTCATAACCTCCAGGAGTCTTTGGCAACTTGGTGATGAAGTCCATGGTGATATTCTCCCACTTCCATTGGGGTATTTCCGGTTGAACAAACAATCGTGATGGTTTCTGGTGCTCAGCCTTAACTTTCAAACACGTTAAGCATTTGCTGACATATGTAGCAATGTCAGCCTTCATGTTTGGCCACCAGTATATTCCCTTTAAGTCGTGATACATCTTATCTGACCCTGGGTGAATAGCATATCTTGTTTTATTCCCTTCATCCATGACCAGCTTTCTCAATCCTCCGAATTTTGGTAGCCAAATAATGTCCATGAAGTACCGACATCCATCCAACTTGATTTCAAACTTCTTATCCATTCCTCTCAAGGCTTCATCTAGTAGATTACCTTCCTTGACTGCTTCTTCTTGTGCCTCGCGGACTTGAGAGTTTAAGTTTAACTGTATAGTCATGACCAAAGCTCGGACTCTCAAAGGTTTAACCCATTCCTTTCGGCTCAGGGCATCAGCTACAACATTCGCCTTACCCGGATGATAAAGAATCTCGCAGTCGTAATCGCTAAGCAGCTCAAACCAGCGACGTTGCCTCATATTTAACTCTTTCTGATTCAGAATATGCTGAAGGCTTTTATGGTCTGTAAACACTGTGCACTTCTTACCGTACAGGTAGTGCCTCAATATTTAAAGAGCAAACACCACTGCTCCGAGCTCCAAGTCATGAGTTGTAGAGTTCACCTCGTGGATTTTGAGTTGCCGTGATGCGTAAGCAATGACTTTATCTTTTTGCATGAGCACACAACCTAATCCATTGTGTGAGGCATCACAGTAGACCACAAAATTTTCTGTCCCTTCAGGTAAGGACAGAATTGGTGCACTACACAATCTTTGCTTTAACTGTTGAAACGCCTTTTCTCGCTCTTCACCCCAGCTATACTTCAAATCTTTCCGAGTCAGCTCTGTTAGGGAACCTGCTATCTTTGAGAAGTTTTCAATAAATCGCCTATAATAACCGGCAAGTCCTAGAAATTGGCGGATTTCCGTGGGAGTTCTAGGAGTTGCCCTGTTCTTTATGGCCTCGATTTTTGATGGGTCAACTTGGATTCCTTGGCTGTTGATCACATGCCCAAGGAATTTAACTTCTCGCAACCAAATTTCACACTTTGAAAATTTGGCGTATAACTGTTCCTTCTCTAACAACTCCAAGATCAGCTTGAGATGTTGTTCGTGCTCCTCCTTATTTCTGGAATAGATAAGGATATTGTCTATGAACACTATTACAAATTTGTCCAAATACGGTTTACACACTCGATTCATGAGGTCCATGAATACGGCTGGTGCGTTGGTCAAACCGAATGGCATCACCTGAAATTCGTAATGTCCATAACGAGTTCTGAACCTGTCTTGGGAATGTCTTCTTCCCGAACCTTTACTTGATGATAACCGGATCGCATATCAATCTTAGAGTAGAAGCTAGATCCCTGTAGTTGGTCAAATAGGTTGTCAATTCTGGGAAGGGGGTAACGGTTCTTTACCGTTAATTTATTTAGCTCTCGGTAGTCTATGTACATTCTGAAGAATATGTCTTTCTTTTTCACAAATAAGACCGGAGCTCCCCAAGGTGAGGAACTTGGTTGAATGAATCCCTTATCCATCAATTCTTGTAGTTGATTGGATAGCTCTTGCATTTCAGAAGGAGCGAGTCTGTATGGGGCCCTTGCGACCGGTGCAGCTCCCGTCACCAAGTCGATTTGGAACTCCACTTGCCTAGCTGGCGGAAGCCCAGGCAAATCTTTCGGGAAGAACTTCTGATAGACACAAACCACTGGATATCCTTGAGTTGTTTTTCCTTCGACTCTTTTTCTGCAATCTGGACTAATACTGCATGGCAACCTTTTCTAAGGCATTTTAATGTCCTTAGGCCGGATATGACATTCAACTGACGGTTCTTTCTTTCCCCTTGGACTGTTAGGACCTTCTTCTTGTGGAGTGGTATCTGTACCACTTTCTTACCGCACAAAATCTCGGCATGATTGTGTGACAACCAATCCATACTAACTACCACATCAAAGCTTCCGAGTTCTATAGGCATCAAGTCTATCTTAAGGGATGATCTGCCAGCTTCAGTGTGCATTCCTTAATCATATTACTTGCCTTTATTAGTTTGCCGTCAGCTAGCTCTATAGTATAAGAGTTGTCTAAGGGAAAAGGAGTGGCACTCAATTGCTTACTAAACTTATCAGATATAAAGCTTCTATCAGCCCCAGTATCAAAGAGTACGTAAGCGTAAATGTCATCTAAAAGAAACGTACCTGATACCACATGGGGATCCTGATGAGCGTCACCTGCTCCCAATACAAAAGCTCTCCCCTGAGCTCCTCCACCATTTTTTCAACCTCGGGCACTCACTCTTGAAGTGCCCGGCAGCTCCACACTCATAGCAGCTCCTCTGGTTGCCGTCATTGTTACCCGGGGTACCAAATTTACAGTCTTTGGTCAAATGACCAAGACGCTTGCACTTTCCACAAGGGGTTGGGCAGGGACCTTTGTTGTGATGGTAGGTGCATTGGGTGCAGAAAGGCTTTGTACCTGTGTAGCCTTTCCTTGTCTCGACTCCCGCTACGTAAGCCTTGATGGTTTCGGGCTTCTTGGATTGTGAGCCTGTATTCTTCCTAGACTTGTCCTCCCATTTTCTCTTGTTTTCCCCGGCTTTGGCCTCGTTTCTCCAGGACACTTGATCCATAAGGTTGTTGGCCATTCAGATGGTGTCCTGAATGGTGGTTGGGTTGGAGGCAGTGACATCGCCTTAAATTTGAGGTGCGAGTCCCCAGATGTAGCGCTCAATCTTCTTGTACTCAGGGGTCACCATCTGTGGACACAGGATGCTCAGCTCGCGAAATCGGTTAGTATACCCTGTGACGTTCGTCCCCTTCATTGCTAGATTCCAGAACTCCGATTCCATTTTCTGGAGTTCGTTTCTCGGACAGTACTCGTCCGTCATCATTTGCTTCAACACGGACCAGGCGAGTTGATAGGCTTCATCGATTTCTACAGACTGGACGTAGGAATTCCACCATGTCAGTGCGCTATCCTGTAGAGTGTGGGTGGCGAATTTCATCTTGTCTTCTTCAACACATCCGCTAACATGGAAAACAGACTCCAATTTCTCAAACCATCGTACTAATCTGACGGCTCCCTCAGTCCCGTTAAAGTATCGGGGCTTGCAACTCAAGAACCCCTTAATCCTGCAACCTTTTGGGTTGGTTTTAGTACCTCCCGTGGTGCGGCTAGCACCACCATCTCCGTTGGCAGAACTATTTCGGTTGGTCACATAAGTGGCTATAGCGACAGCCACTCTTTGTGCGACTAATTGCTCGATTTCTGCTGCGTTCATGGCTCTTCTTGGCGGCATTATCTTAAAGTTTAAAGAAAAGAGCATAGTGTAAGAAGTTGAGTCTTTAAGATTTAAATTTTTCTTAAGGCACAGTACTATGATCATCAAACACAATTTCATAAATAACTTGCAATATTCATTAATCATTCATAACTTTCTTACATTGGGGCGGGTTATTACCCGAAAATTTTTGTCCTACACTATTACATAATAATTTCCTAACATTACAAAGATAGATAAAGGGTATTAGGTGTGGGAGTGATCGGGGGTGTCTCCCTTTTCCAAAGTGTTGAGGCGCTGAGTCAGCTCCTCATTACGAGCCTCGCTTTCGGCTAATCGTAGTCGAAGCTCATTTAGGCCGTCCTGCTGGATGGCGAGGGCGTGCTGGTTGCCCCAGTACAAGTTGGAGTTCTGTAACTCCTCCCGTTCTAAACGAGCGGTCATCTCTCCGATATCTTGGTTAAGTAACCGAATTTGGAGATCGTGCCTTGAAGACCGAGCTACCAAGAGTGGTATGGTCTGTTCGACTGGTTCTTGGGTGAGTGATGGGGTAGGTGCGGAGGATGGTCCTCCGATCTCAAAGTGGGAGGGGATTCCCTCCTCCCGCCTCCATTCTTGGAGGGTCTCGGGCATCCAGCCCCATCTACGGGCGTTTGCCCGTCGTTGTTGTGGTGGTGGACTTGGTTGAGGAGTCAGGATGGGAATGAACTCCCGCCTCGGTATGGTTACCCTCTTTCGGGGTGTAAACATCATTTTTGGTCCGTTAGGGTGGGGACGGTACGACTTAAATGACGGAACATCGGGGTGATATGGTGTGTAGGGGGAATCACTGGGGGCGATGGATCCTCTCCGTTGTCATCTTCTTCGATAGGTTCTTCTTCTGACTCCTCCATTGGTTCTTCGGAGGGGTCTTCTTCTTCAGACGGTTATCCTTCGGTGAAAACCTTAGTGACTTCGGGGCTCATGGGGGTGTACTCATCCTCTGAATCAGACAAGATGATGATGGTGTTGTTTGACATGTTTTCTGCTATCAAGGTCCATTCATAGTCTTTTAGTTAGTTACAAAATATTTTCATAATCAGTAAAACTTAAGTGCAGCTATAGTCTAGGGTACTAATCCAACCTAGTTCACTATAACTATGGCTCTGATACCAATCTGTCACACCCCGTTACCCCGGTTGGCAACGAAGCGTGACGTTGCGGAAGCATAACCATAACGAACGACCACTATATGGACGTTTTCAAAATACATCAAATATTGAAATGTTTTACATAGTCTAATATGATGAAAAATAGTTCGCACGGTACAGAGATTTATATACATAATTAAAGTAATCAAAATAACGCAACTAAATCTCTAGTAGTTTTGAAAATGCATGCGACTCCTTAGGTGCGGAAGCTTGAAAAATACTTCTGAAGTGGCACACTTGCCTTAATTTCCTGAAAATACACGCTAAAATACGTAAACAAAATTGTTGGTGAGCTCATAGGTTTACACATAAATCTGACTTGTATGGACAACAACAGTTAAGTTTGAATTTATAAAATCATAAATTTCATGTTATGTATTACATATAAACCATCATGCAAACGAAGCTTAATTAAATGAGTTTGCACTGTACAGTTTTCCCATACGTAATACCGTGTGTTAAATACATATGCACTCGCTGTTAGCCGAGCTGAACTAACCTGAATGGGGGACATGACTCCCAATAGATCTATCCACAATATATTTGTGCTTACAAATAAATGCAATTAACGGTTCATGATATAAGGGCTGATGGAACCACATGTGTAATACATAATAGAAATGAAGTTGTTTTCGTGTCCATATGAAAACGTAGCATGTATTTCAACCCCAAAACATAACAGTGTGAAAATAGGGGCTATGAGGACTCACCGTGAGTGCGATGGCAAATACTAGCGTAAAATGCAATTTGCGTAGATTGATGGGTGATGAAGCCGGATGTGCTTAATCGAGTCCTAAATGATAATAGGGACTTAATACCTCTATTATATGATAATATGTATATTTATAGATTTTTATGTCTTAAATCACCCAACATTACAAGTTTATAAATAAAACCCACTTAAAACGTCAAGTATATATATATATATATATATATATATATGTGTATATATATATATATATATATATATATATATATATATATATATATATATATATATATAATTTTTCAGCTTTTTCGAAGGTTTTTCGGCCTACTTTGAGGCTGATTTTGACCAAGCTCCAAAACTTTTTAGGATCTGGGGATCTTAAACTCCAAAATAAATTTTGAAAACTTCCATATCTATAGTTATGACATAGATCTAACTTTTGAGACAATAATCAACTCATTTCGTTAAGTTATGAATTAGTTATGATTTTTCAAAGTCGATGCAACTTTTCTGCCGAAATTTCGTATTTCATAAACTTGAAATTGCTTGTGATTCTTGTTGTTTATTCAAACACCACTTGTATAAAAGTTATAAAACACATTTATATAACTTGTTTTCATAATATTTACACTTATATGGTGTGTTTATATATTTATAAACACATTTGAAGAAAACAACTTAATAACAAAAACTAGTGATTTATAAACCTGAGTTTTTTATGAAACTTGTTGTTGTTGGTGATTATATATATTATGCAAGACTTATATAAACATAAATATAAGATAAAATAAGCTAGTATTTACTTACTTTGATGTTTTTGAAGAATGAAATTGAGAAGAAGTTGAAACTCTTGCAAAAGTTGCACCAATAACACTTCAAAATATGAAGAACACTTGAAATACCTCAAGAACACCAAAAATTGACGGTTTTTGGCTTTGAGAGGGCCTATGGCCGGTTTTTGAAGAGAGAATACAAGGGTTTTGGTGTGATTAAAATGAATGGAAATGTTCTCTACTTATAGGGAAAATTGGATCTTGAAAAGATGGTGAAATGATGAAGAATAGTGTAAATCTTGGATGAATTGAAATAAAGAGGATTTGATTTTGATATGTTGACTAATAAAAATTATTTCAAGTCCTTTTAGTACCCTCCTAGGGCCGGCCTAAGTGAGGTATTTTGGTGTATTTTCATTTTTTTTTGTATAAAAGTATTTAGAAATGTATTCTTGTATTTCCCTTTTCTTGTAATTTCATAAATACTTTTGGATGCATTGTTTTAATGAATTGTTTTAGTCTTGCATAATTAATGTTAAGTACTTGTCTTAGTGTATGATTAGTGTCACTAATCATAATTTAATTATGTACTTAGTTGCATTAATCCATCATATCGTAAATCGATCGGATTAAGTGATTTACCGATTCATCGCACCGATGAATTTGATTCTAATTGAGTTGAATTTCTTCATGAACCTTGTTAATCACTTTGATTAATTGCTAATGACCATTGATTAGGTTATAATTGGCTATTAAATACTGATTAGATCTTAGTTGCTAACCTAGTTTAATGTCGGATGTTACAGTTGCGGGGTGGTTAAGAAAATGTAAATAGACAAAACTCACAAAAGTAATGTATTCCATAACTTATATGGTAGAATAATAAAATATATGAATAGCACATGTGTTTTCAATGAAAAACTAAAAAGCGAAAGTAACATTTTAAAATAAGGCAAATTTTAAAATATAAACCTAAAATAATAGACCAAATACTAACAATAATAGACTTCATGAGGCAATTTTTATAATATGAACAATGCTTTTATTCACACAATATAGGTTACGTGTATTATAAAAAACATGTACAACTTTTTTATTCCATCATCATGTGTTTTGTTGTTTCACTTTAAATCTTTGAATTCCCACAAAACTTGGAATTGTAATTTTTATGTTCTGGTACTATTCAATTTTGTCTTCCATCGTTGATATATGTGAAATGTAGTTTCTACCAATTCAATCAACACAATGCAATTAATAAAAACAATAAATGTAATCAATACTAACCGAATGATTTGATTGATGAACTTGATGATTACAAAAATGATGAACTGGATATTCCTCTTCGTACAGTGCTGCTAATTCTAAATTGAATGCGTACAAAATGTGTAATCTGACAGATCTCCCTAAATCTAGAAAGTCAAAATGACTATTTATACACAATTACAAACTATAAGGAAATTACACAATAAGTCCCTAGACTTTGATAATTCATCAACTAAACATCTTCCAACAATCTCCCCCTTTGATGAAAGTAGCAAAGTCTTCAAGTTGACAATCCCAGCTTTTGTTCAAATCTTCGAATACTTTTTCGATCTGACAGCCTCCATTCAATTTTGGAAATAAACTCGACCATGAGTTTTCGATCGTTAACTGATAGAGCTCCTTTCTTTGTCTTCCTCTTCTGATCTGCTGCCAGCTTGCCTTTCAGACCATTCATCACTTTAATCAACGTTCCATCAGAAAACTTATTCAGTTCAACACTTCTCATAGCTCTCAATCTTTTATTCCTATCTTTATACATGACAGCTGGATGCTTCACCATAATCACTTGAAACTCTTTAAGCTCACCAGCAAACTTAATATCTCTGTGTGGTGCTGTCATGTTTATCTTCCTCATTCCTCTTTCAACTCCAATCTGTAAATCTTGCACTGACATTAATACCAGTTTGGTATGCATGAAATGAAACAATGTCTTCAATGCAAATCTACAATGTTCATTCCTTTTATTCCTGCACAGTTCGTCAAACAGATCTTCAATATCAACCAAGTGCATGTTGAACATGTCAGCTTCAGTGAAAACATACGTATTTCCATCAGATCTGGTAACAGTAAACTTTGGATAAAAAATCTTAACAAATCTTTCTTTTTCAATCAACACCAGATCCACTATTCTGAACTCGCTCTTCACCTTCTCAACCTCTTGAGTCTTATTCCTCAGGAAACTAGCATAGTTAACCAGATTGGGCATATTTGGTTCTAAAACACGGAATAATTTGTGAAAGGAACAAGGAGCTTGCTTTTTACAAAAGATCCGTTTCTCTAAAATGTCTTCAATATACGGCATCTTGTTTCTTTTCCTTATGAACTCAGCAGACCTGTTCTCTGGTAGTTCAAGCTTTTTCACATTTTTCTTACTTATCTCATCTTTATTCAACAAAGTCAACATATCTTGAATTTCTCTCTGCACCACTTGTTGTGCTTGAAATCTTAATCTATGTTGCTTCTTTGATTCATCAGCCAACACAAACTCATTAAAGAATCTGTCCATCACTTCTACTTCATTTAAAACAACTGTCTCTTGAGCAACACTGCTCTCAACAGGAAACTC
>JAANYP010005087.1:0-15011 GCA_020465985.1 Centrapalus pauciflorus
ATATATATATATATATATATATATATATATATATATATATATATATATATATATATATATATATATATATAGAGAGAGAGAGAGAGAGAGACTAAATATCTTTTGTGAACACTTTATTCGTTGTGAACATTGTGAACAACCATAAAATAGCTTTTGAATCTTACGAATCTTGTTGAAAATACTACCGAACACTTCTATTAACCTATTAATCTTATTGGATCCTATAAATTTTATTGAATCCTATGAATTTGTCGAATCTTATGAATCTTGTTGAATCCTATGCATCTTGTTATAAAAACTACAATAAACCTTTTGAATGTTCTGAATCTTGTTGTAGACACTTATATGAACCTTTTGAATCATATGAATCATGTTACAAACACTTGTTGATATATATGAATGATTATATGTATTTTTTTATTTGTTCACAACGAATAACTTGTTCACAATGGATATCATTATATATATATATATATATATATATATATATATATATATATATATATATATATATATATATATATATATATATATATATAGAGAGAGAGAGAGAGAGAGAGAGAGAGACTCAGGTTCAAATAAGTATCTCTCGAAATCAAGTGCACCCGAAGGTACCATCCTTAAAAAACTCTTTTAAATTTTTTTTTCACATAACCATGTTTAATTTAATGTTTTACGCATGATATATGAATTTCACATAGATTCACACTTTCTGTGTCCTTAAAAATTATGTGAATGCTCAATGCATATTTATGTGAATGGTCATTTCACACCATGTGAATGGTGTGAATGACCATTCACATGATTTTTTTTACCATTCACAAGATTTATGATGTTGCTTCTTTTGAAAAAAAGTCTTATAATGTTGTCTTATACATGTCTATTCAAAAAAAAAAATATATGTGAATGATCATTCACATTAGGGTACGCTGGGTACGTTGGAATCTCATAGGTACGCTGATGAACCTGATTTTTTATATATATATATATATAGGATCATTGCAGAAACTGAATTTAGTGTAGAATTGTAGAACAAATATGGTCCATAAATAAATTAATCTGATGGTTTTGATTAAAAGTATTAAATGTAGAATTAATGAAAAAAATATTGGTATTAGTAATATTTTAGTTAATAAAATGATAAAAATGAAAAAGATTGACAATAGCAAAAAGACTGACATTAGCACAAAAATTATTTTATTTCTTTAAATTAAAATAACATTAATATGATTGATTTTTAAATAAAAAAAATCATACCATAAAAAAGAGAATTTTATACTCTTTAAAACGAGACCGGTCATGATATATTTTTTTCAAAAAAAATTTTACGTGTTTATTATCGTAAAAAAAATTTACCCAGAACGCATTGCAATATAGAATATTGGGATCATTTAATGTATATATATACATATATACATATACATAACGCTATGCAATAAAGAATATCGGGATCTTTCAATATATATATATATATATATATATATATATATATATATATATATATAGAGGTTGAAAAGAGTATCACCCATTATGCAGCGCATCAGAAGGTACCACCATTAAAAGTAATTTTTTTGAAATTTTTTTTCATGAACATGTTTTATTTAACATTGTACAGATCATATGTGAATTTCACGCAAATCCAAACACTCTAAGTGCATGAAAATACACATCACATAAATACGTGTTCACATATATTCAAAATTATGTAAGTGTGTGTTCACATCATTTTTTAGGAGCTAGGAGATGTGAATATATGTAAAATTTACATATGATCTTCATAATGTTAATTAAAACACGTTTATGAAAAAAAAATTTAAAAAGTTTTGTTAAAGGTGGTACCTTCTGGTGCGCTGCATAAGGGGTGGTACTCTCTTGAACCATATATATATATAGGGGTGGGTTCAATGGAGAACCTTATGCATCAAAGAACCTTGGAGAACCACAATGCATCGCTAGAAAAACTGAAATGCATCACGTAGAAATTGATGCATCACGCGAAAATTTGATGAATCACGTGGAAATAATGTAGAAATCGGTACATCACGCTAGAATTTGATGCATCACGTGGAAATAATGATGCATTACGGGGGAATTGTGATGCATTTGTGGTGGTGCATGGAGGTTCTTCAAGGTTCTTCAATGCATGGAGGTTCTCCATTGAACCCACCTATATATATATATATATATATATATATATATATATATATATATATATATGTGTGTGTGTGTGTGTGTGTGTGTGTGTGTGTGTGTGTGTGTGTGTGTGTGTGTGTGTGTATGTATGTATGTATTATTCCTATGTTTTCGAGTTTTATAAGATCCTAAAAGACATCATATAAATGTATGAAAGTAATGTGATTGTACGCAGTGGTGGAGCCAAGGAAAAGGCTCTCAACGATTTGCGTAAATTTAACGAATTTTAGTCTGTGTTCCAGGCATTCTGAATTTCTCTCGATTATTGTTGTTCTTTTATAATCCTAAATTTGTATTTTTCTTTCAAATTTTGTTATTAATAAAGGTGATTATAGTTTTTAATACAAAATCACATGTTAAATCTAAAATACATATTTGTAAGTTCAGTCTCATTAATTTTATGATTTCACTTCTATATGAATACGAATTTGCCATAAACGATCACTGTCTACGCCTTATGTGGTACATGTTGTATAGTTCATTTATAAATTTTCAGGCGATCCACGTACACGCCATAAACCCTATCATGGGTGTGTACATGATCGTCAGTTTACTAAGAGGGTGTTTGATTTTGTGTTATGAACAAGATTATTAGTTTATTATGTTACAACAACGCAAATAATTGATTTAAAGTGTTTGGATTGCATACGTTAATAAGTAATTATTTGCGTTTAAAGTTAATCCTACCGCACTTTTTCATAGGTTAAAAAATGTAGCTTATTTGTTTAATAAGTGATTATTTGGTCATTTTACAAGTTAAAACGCAAATCCAAACACTTTAAAAACTGATTATTTGATAATTATGATAGCAAACAGCAGAAGCTAAACCAAACATTGAATTTTCTGCAGCACTTTTTGTTACTGATTATTACATTTCAAAACGCTAAAGCATTTTTTGAAACGCAAAACCAAACACCCTCTAAAAAACAGAAAAATCACAAATAATTATTAAATGTTATCTTTTAATATAAAAATAGAAAGTCAACCATTGTGAGTGGTTAATTGCCTGAAATTAGACGCATTTAGAGTCGTATCATATTGACTCGCTATGACATGTGGTGAAGTGGAGTACATATATTGACTTCAGGCAGATTTTGGAGGGCTTATGTGTAATTAAAATACTTTTTGACTTGTATACTTCTCACCCATAAATTTTAACTTTTTTTATTATTATATTTTCACACTTTTTACATTTCGTTTTTCCATGTCATTTGTTTTCCAAAAAAAGTCATTAAATTTCTTTTTTTTTTCTTTTTAGCTCAGTGAATTTAGCAATAGAAACCGGTTTTCAGTTTTTAAAAAACTCGGTTCATCAATTATAACCAGACTCTAATAGTTAAATTTCACAAAATTAGAAAAAAAATTAACTTGAAATCTTTTCTGAAAAAAAAAAAAAAAACATTAAGGCGAAAACGAAAAAACTGTTTTGTTTTATAATAAAGCTTTTTTTTTTAATTAAAAAAATGCAAATTTTGCGTATTCAGCAATTAAAGGGTGCTTACTGCTTACAACTTATTTTGCTATTTTGCTTGGCCCTGAATTTAGCATCCAATGGAAATAACTTTAAATTTACACCCTCTTTTTATAAGCACTTGTCGGTTTTAATTGGTTTCTAAATTTAAATATCTTTTAAGTACATTTGAAGCAAACAATTCATTGTTGCATTGATACTGAAGTTAGAATCTTATACGTGTTAAAACTATTAAGTCAATAAACGTAAAAAGAAAATATCTTTTACAATAAAGTTTAAAATAGGATTAATTGCGTCAAAAGTTAATCTACTGTCACATTTTTTTTTCAATTTGGGTAACATATTAATTTTTTTCTATTTAAGGTAACATATTTTCCAAATCAAATCAATCAAGGTAACCATATCGGATTTAAAGGTAAAAATTACTGACTTGACAGTTTCTGTGTACAGTCAGCAGAGATGACAGTTTACATGTTATATGATGTGCAATTTAAAAGGACTTTTTAAATAATACCTTGCTATTTTGAGCAAATTTGAAAATAATTAAGCAATATTAGAAATTAAAAAACTGATAGATTGGATAAATAAACTATGATGTCAATAACTTTTACCTTTCAATCCAATAAGGTTAGGTCGTGGGGAGTACCCAAGCCGAAGGCCACCCGGCTCCGCCACATCAGCCAAGGCCGGCGACACCACCCCCGCCCCCCGGCCCCGCGCAAATCTCTTCCCCGCGCGGCCTCTCTTCCCCGCTCAACCCCGCGTCTCTTTTTTTTTTTTTTTTTTCTTGCTGCTTTGCACACACCACACAGAGAAGTATATATATATCGGAAGTGAGAGAGGTCCGACCGCCAGGAGAAGCACTCCGACCGTGGAGAGAGGTCCGACCGCCGGATGGTGAAGTGAGAGAGAGGGAGGCGGCTGGAGATGGGGAGATGGGGGGGGGGGGGGGGGAGTAGTTTATTTTAGGTTTAGGTTTTTTACTAAAAAAATCTAGGGGCTTGGGTTTTTTTTAGTGGGTTGGGCTTTTTACTAATAAATTTGTTTTTTTTTTAATCAGATTTTTTTTTATTACTTTAAATCATATATTAAATTTTTATCTATTGTTACATTTTAATTATTTTTATAGTTGTGTAATATTCTAATTATTTTTTATTATGTAATAGTTTTTAAATATTTATGACATTAATTATTTTATATTTAATAATTGTTTTCTTAATTAAAATGTTAAAAAAATTAAGAAAGATGGAAAGGTTAAGAAAGATGGGTATTTCCTAGTTAGAAAGGTGGGGAAAGGTGGAGAGAGAAAAGCTGATGTGACGCTGACGTGTACAGAAAGGTGGGTTTGGGAGAGGTGGGTACTCCCCACACTCTTACATTGATTGACTTGATTTGAAAAGTATGTTACCTCAAATAGAAAAAAAAAATAGTATGTTACCCGAACTGAAAAAATAATAACAGATTACTTTTTGACGTAATTAACCCTATAAAATATTCACCCATGACCAATGTCGTGGTCAATTCTTTTGACTGAACCTATAACAAGGGGTGACAATTTCGACTCAAAAACTTCATACGGCCAAAATATACTAGACGACTTGTTTATTAGTTTCCACATTCTTAAAAAGAATTTCTATACATACGACTCCGGTTTTGCACAACACTATAATTTTAACTTTTAATATATATGGTTTTCTATGTATAGAACCAGATAAATTCTATCTGAACCAACTTTGTTAGCCTGAAAAACATGTCACCCATTAATACCCCACACTCATGAGACTGGAAAAAGCACCAATCCAATAATAGGAAGTCGTGGCCTCAAACAGGTTGAAGTTTATAGGATTTGAGCACAAGACTCCTTTACAAGGTTTTTTTATCTCCGTATTCGATACACTAATAATACGTTCATAGATGAACGATCAAAGCATAATCTATGTTTTTAAAAAACATAATTAGAACGCACTCTTAACTATAAGATTCAACTTCTAGCTGACCCAATTCATGACTGGCGCAAAAACGAGACAAGTCAAGTTCGATAATACCTAAATGCAAGATGTGCTGGTCTCGTACCATATCTATCGTATTGTTATTTTTATTAGCAACCAACTTCACAAATGTCGATTTTAGTCGCTAGGTGCAATATTTTCCCATTATTATCTCTCAACAATCTTTATTAGTTCCATCTTCCATGCTTGTGAAAATGTAACAATAACCAAAATACCAAATTGACCAGGGGCATCCTTCAGTGTACAATATTGCACACGTGGCAATCACACGATCACAGTAGATTAACATGGCTGGAAACAAAGTTGTACACAAAGGCCACCATGTCAGCAAAATAACTTTTCAGAAAAATGGAACTAAAAAGATAGTTCAAGACAAAATTTCAATAATATCATATTGAAGGAAGGACAAAAATGGACATTGTCAATGGTTGATTAACTAAGGTGACTTGGATTGCATTAATTGAAAATGATAGGATTTGAAATATTTAGGGGGATGGATGGATTATGAAAGGTGGAAAAATTGGGAATATGAAATCCTAAATGAGTTAAATCCTTTCTTTTAATTATATTATCCAAACATGACAATGAAGTATTTCTAAATCCAAATCTTAAATGAGTTGTTTAAATCATTTATATCCAACGGCACCTAAAAGTAACAATAATGCATCTATTAACTAATATGGTAAACAGCCAGATGATTTGAGTGCACCAAGGTTCCTAGGTTTTGCAAGTTGTGGAGGATAATCTCCGAATTGGTGTATGCGCCCTTGGGATTTTGCAATGAGCAAATTTCAATGATGCGGGCATGTGTGATTAAAGTCTAGCAAGTTTTACTGCAAATGTTAACGTACTAATGATCTGTGACCCATTGAGCAAATTACAGAAGGTGTAGCACACGATTAAAAAGGGCCAAAAACTTATTTCAGCTGTACGGTACTTGAACAAGCATTTCATGATTTGTTTGGCTAAGGAACACTAACTTAAGTACAAAGAAAAATCAAGGTTCCAGAAAGATTCAAAAGTTGGGCAAACCTGATACTAGGGTAGATCATACAACGGTAATGGAATCGACACAGTAACAAGGAACGTATCTCCTGCACAGCTTGTTCCGATACCAACCCACGTCTCTTAAGCATCTGCACATTATAAAAAATTATCAATCAAAGCTAATTCCGAGTTCAACCTCGAAGGATCCACAAACACAGACACGTGTATGAAGACACACCATTGGAAGGACAAGAATTTCTTGCATTAAAATCAGGATCCATCGAGATGGGTAACTGAGTTGTGGCATCATGATTGGACCATGGTTCTTTGGATTTCGACCACTCGTCAAAAAACGGGCGCATTGAATGTTGCTCATGCTTCACCTGTTCTGGTGGGCTGATCTCGTTACCGAAAAAGCAATGTTGTTGCCTTTGCTTTGAAATGGTAGTAGTATCAATCATGGCCTCATAAGTATTGGTCACGTTCAGCTGTAGAGAGTTGCTTTGTAAGTATGAATCGTTTTGTGGCTTCAACAACGCATTTGTTTGAGCTTGAGAAGACATTAAACCCCATGAGCTGTCTACATTAGAGTCCATGCCAAAACTCCTCACATTCCCGGAAACTCCAGAAGTGTAGTTTTGATCATCAACGTTGACAGTTAATCCTTGAGTATACCTGCATATTCAGTTTTGAAAGGACAGCAAATATGCGTTAACCATCAAGTTTATCCCATTTTAATGAAAACATTAACAAGAAGCATGACTAATCCAGTGTCAAGAAACCTAAGGGCCGTTTGGCTCATGGAATGAAATTCGAAGGAAATGGAATTTAAATTTAGTTATTAGTGTGCTTGGTGGGGAGGGATAGGAGATCATTTTTAGTGTTTGGTTAAGTGTTAAGGTTGTGAATAGTTGGAATTCAAATTCATTTAAAATTTAGTAGGAATGACAAATTCCTATAAACAATATTTGATGGAATATAAATTAACCTCAACTCTATATCTTTCTAATGAGTTTTAAGTCATACTATCGTAGGCAATGACCATGTTATAATTTATAAACACCAATTGAAGTGTAGGCAGTAAATATTATACTCCATTAAAAAATGACTTGGCACATAGTTCAAGAGAAGTCTTTGATAATTGATTAACAACCAAATGCCAAAAATAACCCTTAATAAGACAATTGAAAAAACATGTGACAACGAACCTCATAGATATCTTCTGATAATTGTTAACAGTAAATAGGTAAATATAAATTGGTATTTTTCCTCAAGGAGAAAAGCTGCATTTTTTATGTAAAGTAAAAAGTTTTTTTCTTTTTTTGGGATGGAGTTGTTCATATGTTGTATGTGTTTTAAGTTTTAACATCTAAAGTATAGACAGTGAATTCTAAATAGTAGATTAATTAATAATGTTACACACATAAACAGCAGATATTTCACAAAGTAGCCAAAGCATCAATTATGTCAAGATGTAGCAACTAGAAACTAGAACAGACTGACTAGATATGGTATGCAACTGCCAAAAGTTGTACTACCGTACAAATGTTCATTTAACAACTTACGATGTTATGTACGTTTTCATAATAATATACATCCAAAATCACTATTAACACAACACAAACTTGAGGCTTATTATTGATTAAGCATATCTTTTGTTGTATCCTTGTTGGTAGAGAAACTTCATTAGTGTAAAAGTGAACACTCTGATCCATTAAATTCATAACCTGAGAAAGTCAAGGATGACCATATCATGTCTTTAGTTCAAGGACTTAAAATCCTTTTGTGTGGGATTTGTAAGAAACCTAGCGGTCTAAGAAAATTTGACACGCAAATCTAACATATTGTTTGTTTTACATGGTTCATTGTCATGCGCGTTAAAAGAATCACCCAATATAAAATCTCCTTGTAGAAATACACTACCATGATCAATCATTATCATGCATCTGCACTGTCTCTTTGCACTTTCCTCGAATCCTCCTATCTTAAATCCCATGATATTGAGTCAAAGGATATTTCCACCTTGACATTTCCATTTCTTTCAAAGTGACTACCCTTGGTAATCAGCATTATTTCATTTCAGGTAAGTGAGACAATACTATATGTTCAATCTGACTTTTCTATCATCATAAACCATAGCAGAACCCTCATAAATATTACATTTCCACCTTTTAGTCACCAAGTGAGCACATTAAACTTGCAAAATGTCAAATGTTTACACACTGCCTTTCTACAAGCTCTCCAAAGCAAGGACCATTGAGACAACTGTTCTTGGAAGCATTTGTGTGGTATGGTGAATAGCTCACAAATATAACTCAATTACTCAAGCAATGGCATATCACGTATGCAACGGCCAACGAGAAAGACGTCAGATTATTATGTTTATAGAACAATAGCATTTAGCAACAGTGAAGACTGCAGGTTTACTATGCTAGTCTGTTAAGAGTTACGATCCAAGGACTTTTACTAAACAACAACACGTCAAAACAAACAGTTGGCTTGGACAACTTCTGAGAGTTTGGCTGGACTCCAGTTATGCCTATTTGAATTCTCCATGTCTTCAATAAATCAAACTCAGCATAATCCTATAACACCTAACCTTATTTGAATAGACTGTCCTAACAATAATCTCTATTCTATTAAAACTACTACTCCTGTTCCTTATTCCTTTAAAATAAAAAAATTAATACCAATAATACTTATCTATGAAAATTATTATAATATGCATTGATCTAACATATGCAAGCAAAACAATTAAGAAAATCTAGATAACTACCATGAATTTAGCACACCTTGACCTATAAGACTATATTCACATACAACCTTTTTTTGATGATAAACAGACTTACAAAAATAATAATCAAATGAAGAGAACTTCTGTACCTAAGGTCTTTGTTGATCATATAGGGACTGGTATCCACCTGTAACTTTGATACATTGCTTCCAAAATCAATACTCCCAGAATTAGTGATGGAATATAATGACTGGCTTGGGGAGCTTGTGCTCCTAACCTTATGGTAGCTTCCTTTGCCACTGCCAGTGCTGGTGACAGTACTGATATGTGACATAGCAGTTGATGATGACTGAGAAGTAGATTGAGATTCCACAGGCTTTCTTGAACGGTTACGGCCACGGTGCATGTGACGCTCACAGTATTTTGATTCATGATAGGCATCTTTAGAGCACCTCCACTTCTTACCATCTGTCCTCCGACACCTCCCTGGCTCAGGATCAAACTTTTTCCCATAATAGGAGCAATAACCCACTGCATGATAAAAGTTCAAAGCAGCCTTAAATAACTTGAAGAAACCAAAACTCCAAAAGCTTTTGATCATGTTCAAGAAATTCCAGAAACGTAATCAGGAAGTACAGCATGTACAACAAGCAATGGATCGGTTTCATGATATCAGATATCGACAGACATTTGGAATCCAATATAACTCCAATAATTTGTTTTTGTAACACAAGACATTCAGGACTGACCCTTGAAGTCACAATGAACCACAACAGACAATATCGCTGGAGGCAAATACATTAGAAACCAAAACATATATGCAGTAGGGGGGGAAAATAGAGTCCCTCCAGGAAATCCCAGTTGAATCTAAAAGTATGGAGCTAAGCTTTTCGATTTTTTGCACTGAAACATAAACAAATGTCATTGAACCCACACAAACCTGGACTCTTGATATTAACTTGATACGAGCATTGCAAAACAAAAAGATTTTCACCTTTCCCCATTGAAAAATTTGAGATCTTATTGGATACAACATAACAATATGTAGTCAATGATTGCTAATAGAAAAAAAAAACACATTACTTGAAACCTTGAGATAAAGATGAATTCACAATTAAGTCAGGTTGTCCAAAAATGAAACTTTCGCATTTATTTTCACATAGGATGCTTTAAATTTTGAAATTCGGATAGAATGCTTCTTGATTCAATAACATTTTGCAATGGAAGGCTTTGTAAGCAAACATTCCTCACATTTGAACAAGTGAATGTTTCTGTAACAGGAAGCAGTGCCAGTCACAAAGAAGTAACATGACCTATTTCTTCAAAACACACACTTCAAAACTTGTTCATCTTAATCAAATCGAGAAAAAAAAATCATCAATGACATTCATTGCTTCAATTAGAATACTTAAGAATTTAAATTTTCAAATAAATAGCGATAATCTACCGATTTCACTACATCAAAACACTAATCAATTAGCAGCTATTCAGCTGAATATACAGATTTCGAAATATACAACTAGCAAATGCTGAATTAACTTACAAGTAGGATGATGTAAAAACCTAGCAGATAAAGCCTCAAAGCTCCTTCTAATTGGCAAAACAAGGTCAGAAGGAACAGGCACTCCTGCAACCAAGTATTTATATATTAAAGCTTGATGTTCCAGCTCCTGCCACTGCACCGCCGTGAACGGAGGTCTGTAATGATCTCCACCACCGCCAGTCACCGCCACCGATGTACTGCCACTCATTTCCTCCAAATTCTTCCTCCCAGAAACAAATTTGTGGATTCCTTGTAGAGAAAACTGCAATATAGATATAAAGTGAGTAGAAACTAGACATGATAGTTGTACAGGAATGATGGAAAGAGATTTATTACCTTTGAAGAAAAGTATCTAGGGTTTGTTTGGTCGTTAATGGGGGATGGAAAACTGAACAGCTAAAAAAAAGGAAATTGGGGTTTTACAAATGGGAGGTCCATTTTTAATTTTTTTTTTTTAATTTTTTATTTTTTGCAACTTTATTATATTTATGGTTTAAATTATTATACTTAATTAATAAACAATGAATGTAACATACTTTGTGGAAGTGTGAAAAAATAGAACCGAACGGAACGAGAACCGATAATATATGATTTGGCTTACGAGTTCATATATTATAAGTGTTTCAGTTTCGGATCAGTTTTATATTATTAATATACAAAAAAAAAAACAATGAAATTGAAGAACCTTATGGGAAAATAAACTGAAATGAGTTTCATATGATTCATTTCTCGATTGTGATTTTTATAATTTCATGATTTGGTTTTTACTTTACACACGCCAAAATTACTTTGAATTCAATATATGTTTAAGAAATAATAATTAATATATTATTAAGCAGTGACGGATCTAAAAAATTCTCGCATTGGGGCATAATGTATGGAGGTTTTCATTCCTCTCATTATGACGATCCTCATATTAAAATGTTAGGGATTTTATTTGGTCCTCATCCTAAGAACCAAATAAAATCTCTAACATTTTAATAAATAACCAATCTTCACAAATAATCATATAGCAATCACAATTCTTAATTGTGACACCAGCCTAGATTCGTTATGGCATAACATTAAGGTGCTATTTGTTTTTTAATACGTTAAATGTCTAAAGTCTGAAAACCACATCTGAAATTAAGAGGTGGTCTTAAGATCTAAAATCTAAAGTTAAAAAATGATCTTTGTAACATCCCGATTTTGAGATAGGTACGTGGAATTATTTCATTGGATTAATTATTTGATTTGGGACCCGGGGATATAAATTTGTATTTTGGGGTATCGGGATCGGATTTTTGGTATCGGACCGGGTTTAACCAAAAACGTATATATATGTGTTAGGCTCAAAAAGGCCTCAGTCAAACCTGTTCTACATCTGAGTGGGAGATTTATAATCAAACCTGTTGATGCATTTGAAGGTTGAATTTAAGGCCTGTTATATGTCTTATTGAAACCTGAAAATGATTTGCAATATCAGTCTAAAGCTGTTCTATATGTTGCATGTGTTGCAACTAAGACAGTTTGTCCAAGCTGCTCTGTCTGCTGAACAGGCTGGACATAAACTGTCTACGCTGCTCTACACTGTTGAGCAGCATGGGCAATTTTAAAGTGTTCTGTTCTTTGTGAACAGAACCTGTTCTTTGTGAACAGGCTAAACACTTTATGGAATATGTTTCCAAGTCATCATGTATTGTTTTTTATTACAAGATCAGTTTACAAAGTCGAAGACAAAGTGGAAAACAGAACTGCTCAGCCTGCCCAAGCTATTCTGTAACATGAAGACAAAAAGTTATTTGAAAAAGGGTGACAGACCTTTTTCTTATATCAAAATAGGCCTTTACAAGGAAGAAAGACGCAAAGTTGACATTCCTAAATTAGTTAAAGGCAATGCAACAGTAGACAAAGTAAAAAGACAAAAGTTCTGCACATGTGAAGTCAAGTCTGCTTTTCAGAAAAGTGCAGAAAAGGTTATGTTGTCTTTTCAACAAGACTTCTCCTTTTTCATTCCGTCCAATGAAGATGTCTCTCTTAGATCCTCTGAGTGAGTATAAAAGGAAGCTTCTAAGGACAGAAAGAAGTGTGAAGAAAGCTAAGTGCTGAAACCAAGAGTGAACGTGCAAGTGTGATTTTCATGCATGCAAGCCTTCTGTGTAAATCAGTATCTGTGTGTCTAAGCTGTTTTACATAAGTTGTTCCCTTAAGTCTTGTAAACACAGTGAGTGCTTCTTAGTGAGTGTATTCATTGTAAACTAGTTTGAGTCTGTCTTAGACTAGTGAACATACTGTTGTATCTGTCATCTCAGCTTGAACCTTTCCGCATTCAAGCTTGTTTGTAATTAACAATTTGTTGATAATACATACAAACATTGAGAAAATAGTGTGTAGTTTTTTAAATAGCTGTATTCACCCCCCTCTACAGCTTAAAGCTATATACTTTGGGAACCTCTCGGGACCTACAACTGGTATCAGAGCAGGCTAGAGTGTGTGTCATTCTAGATCTCTCATTCTCCCAAGTTTCCATGGACAACAGTGCTGCAAATTCTTCTTACTATGACAATGGCTCTATGGGCAAACCTCCAAAATTTAATCATCAAAACTTCTCTGGTTGGAAGTGCAGAATGATGCTCTATTTAGAGAATCTGGATGTACAAGTGCCAGAGATAGTGATGGAGGGTCCCTATGTGCCAACCTCTGTTACTACCATAACTCCAGCGGTTGAAGGAGCTGCTCCTGAAATCAGGGCCTTTAAGAAAGCTAAAGCTCAATGGTCTGATGAAGACAAGAGACTGGTGGCTCTGGATGCAAAGGCCAGAAACAATCTGGTCATTTCTCTTCCTGATGATGTGTTCAAACAGGTTGAGAAAATGAAGACAGCAAAAGAAATGTGGGATACTTTGTGTACTGTCTATGATGGACCCACAATCACACTGGACAACAGGATCAACAATCTTGTTAGACAGTATGAACTTTTCTTTGCTAAACCAAAGGAGACTCTCACTGAAACCTACACCAGGTTTACTGCTTTAGTGAATGATCTCAAAGCTGTTGGGATTACTAAGGACAGTCTCACCCTGGTAAATAAATTTCTGGACATTCTACCTGAAGAGTGGAACTACTTCTCAACAATTCTAAGGAACTCAGGTACTATCAGAAGTATGGATCTAGTCAATCTGTATGGATCCTTACTGAATGATGAACAATCAAGGAAACAAAAGAGAAATGCCTTGGAAATGTCCAAAAGAGGTGCAGCCTTTGTGGCTAATGTGAGACAACCTGTAAATCAGGTGAGTGATGTGTTCACTCAACCTGATCAACAGGATGATGACAAGGAGGAAGTGTCAGATGAAGAAGATACTGCAGATCTTGCTGAACAAGATGATGAGCAAATGATAGCTATGCTTGTCAAAAGGTTCAACAAGAAAAGGTTTGGAAGAAACATGCTGCAAGGAAATTCAGGTGCTGGAAATTAGAAGGCATTTGATAAATCCAAGGCTGAGTGTTTCAAATGTGGCAAAACTGGTCATATAGCTGCTGACTGTGTGTCAAAAGCTGTTGGTCAGTCATCCAAACCATACAAGACAAACAAGGATGATGGTTATAGGGTTAAGTACCTTATGGCCATGGCTAAGCTAAGGAAGTTGGAAAACTCAGTGGGTTCCAACCGCCAAAAGGGACTTATGGCAGAGACTTGTGATTGGGAGGAATCTGATTCATCATCTGATGAAGAAGACAATCAATGTCTGATGGCCAACACTGATGTCCCATCCACAAGCAGTTTCAAACAGGATATGGCTGAAGCTGAAGCCTTCAGCAGCTTAGAGAACTGGAATCCTACTATGATGTATAAGGAAAAACAACCTTCCCAGGTTTGGTACTTGGACAGTGGCTGCTCAGGGCACATGACAGGTTGTAAAGAATTGCTGAGTGAACTCAGGCCTGAAAAAGGGCCAAAAGTCACCTTTGGTGACAATGTACAGGGATCCACTGAAGGATATGGAACTCTTAAAGCTGGTGCTGCAGTGTTCAAAAGAGTAGCCTATGTGATTGGTAAGCCTAACTTGTCAAGCATAAGTCAACTGTGTGATG